>VXAY01012530.1:3625035-3679147 GCA_013399855.1 Oxyruncus cristatus | reverse complement strand
TATATATATATATAGGCATACACTATGTAATTTGGTAAGGGTAATGAGGGAAGAGCTCCAGAGCAATAGAGAAGAAAATGCAGCTGTTGTTTATGTGACTGAGCATAATGCACTTGAAGTTATGAGGCTGTGTTATTCTGCTTGTGGCAGATAATGTGTAATGAATATAATGCAAATGATGTATGAAGGAAAAACTGTAGAACAGCACAAACAGTAACAACTCCTGTACAACAGTAAGGAGCCCCTGTACTTACAACTGAATAAAACAAACAGAATTATTCAGTGGTAAATCAGTACCTGAGCAAGGGCAAAATTAGCAGGATTAGGGAAAGAGGGAGAAAGCTCACAATCTTTGTGAGCTTCTCTGGCAAGGGGAATAACAGATTATGAATTCTTTTGTCAAGAAGGAGTAAGGTTCAGTCTGAAATTATCAAAAATATCATCATGTCAATTTAGGAGAATTAAACTTGGTAAAGATAGTACTAATCAATTTATGATGCTGGAAAAATCAGATAATGTTTCTGGCTAGGGTCTTTGGAGGAGGTCTGTCTGAAATGTCTTCTGCTGGCAAGCCTAAGGTATACAGTAGATTTAGCCAATGGGGCAACTAGAAAAACCAAAACATCCATCATCTGGCCAGAGACTTAGATCTTGGTTGAGTTCTCCAACAAATGGGAAGTGCTCCTTTCTTGTAACGTGTTTGAATAGGTGAATATATATATTGAGTCCTTTTAAAGTCTCCATGACTCTAGATACACATAAAAGAACATTTATTTGTTCATACAGAGTCTAAGATGGCAGGTTAAAAAAGGAGGAGGCAGCTATTTTTCCAGGTGCAGTCTGTGTTCTGCTCTGTTATCAGTAATGGACTGTGGACTCTGGTTAGATTGCCTCCATTTAGAGTATCTATGGTAATACTGAATTATAAAGAAGAAAAAACACTGCAGATTTATCCTACCTTTTGAAAGTATGATTTTGAATTATAATTGCTTGTATTGTCTGAGATAATGCCCATATGAGGTAAAAATATTAACTTTGTGGATACAGAAATAAAATGACTCACCTGTCAAGTGCTATGAGGCATAAAGATTATTGATAGTGCACAATGCCTTCAGGATGAATGGCTGCACAGAAAGATTCAGCCCCTGTATCTGGATGTACCAATGATATTCCTCTATCCAGGAATTTTTTTTTGCTTTTCTTTTTCAAGTTACTGTTTATGGAATTGCAGTGAGTATTTAAAAAAAACAGTATAGGGGAGGTGGAAAAATGGACAGGATTTGAAAGAGGAATTTAGAAAGATTGCCCAGGCATGTAGGAGGATTTTAGGAAAAGCAACAGTTAACTGGGATTGAGACTTGTCAAGGTATCAAGCAGAGCTTCCACCACAATACTAGTAATAAAGGACTAAATAAGGGCAATGTGGGCCTGGTGGTAGATGGGGTGGGAGAATTAATAACAGCAGACAGAGATATGGCTGAGTTGCTCACTGCTATCTTTGCCTCAGTCTTCACTGACTCAGTGCTAATGAAATGTAACTGATCTGACTTGGAGGACTGAAAGTTCAGAATGCAGCTGGTGTGAAAGGGTTTCATACTATGAAGAAGCTCTTGCTTTCGGAAGAGGTCACCCTTAGATAGTAGCTTGCACTTTCCTCTTTAATAGAAGTGTTTTGGTGGATTTTTGTTAAAAGTTTCTGGCAGATCATGGGAATATCTGAATGCTTCAGAGCCAGTACACCTTTCAAAGATGTAGTTAAAGAAAAAAGCTTTGATTGTTGATATCTACTGTGATGGACTAAGCAGAGTATTAACATCCAAAATACCCTTAATTTGAATGTTTATTCTGATGCTGGCACAATGAAAGGGTTACAGCAACAGAGATAGCTGGGAGTTAACTCACTGCTGTGCTGTGTGTGAATTGTCTAACTAGCCCACAAAATACACTGCTTTCTGAAAGCAGTCTTTATTCCAATTACACTGTTCTACCTCGTGCTCAGCCTGTTGTCCTACTCTGTAGTCATGTATTCTGCAGTAGACACGTATTTCTGTTCTTTGTGGAATATGAAAAACAATGCACTTGGTGTTTCAGTAAGTATCGAAGAGGTACGTCTTCCAAACACTGCTGGCACACGGAATGTCTTCCAGATGCCCAACTGAATCCAGTCTAAGGACTGACAATGTGGATTTGTCACAGGCGTAGGTGTGGAGTTAACTCACTTTAGAGGCTTGTGACTCTTTTTCTTTACTGGAGGTGTCTGATTCAGCCCCAGGTTTTCTGATCACAATGGTTGCTGTTGCAAATTCACAGAAGAAGAGACTCGTGAAACTTACTGTGTAAATCAAATACAAATGATTCAGCTTCAACACATGTGACAGATATATAGAGGGTTAAAATCTAATTCATACAACTGCTGTGCTCTCAGAAAAGGTTGGGTTGAAAAGAGATCATTAACAGGAAGAAAACTGTTTTCAAGTATAAGCGAAATACTGGGAAATTGGTATTAAAGTCAAAGCGTAAGGAAAAACAGGAAAAAAACATGTTAGGAAGACATAGGAAGGTAGAAAGAAGAAAGAATATAGAAGAAGAAAAGATGTTTTGGAAGACGCAGAGCTTCTGTGAGAAGTGAAGACATTCACCTCATACATGTGCACGGTTTCCTCTCATTTGAAAGGCTTACTGAGCCTAATGTTAGAAGCAAGAACAGCAGCAAAGGAAAATTTAAACTGTTCATATGGATAAGGGTTTGAGGCTGAATAGCTCAGAAAGTCCTCTGAAAGATGAATGCAGATCTTCTACAAGACGTAGCCAAAATCTGGTTTAGAACTTGAAATCCTGAAATGTCTGCTGTTAGACCCAAACAAACGTGGCAAAACACAGGCAAAAATGCAGTACCTTTTTAATTTACTTTTTTTTTTTTTTTATTTAAAAAGAAGCCTACTGTTGTGATGGTTTTGCAGTTTACGTAGGAGTCATTAATAACTTATGCACCTTCCAGCCTAACTTCTTTGTCTGACACCTATTCAACCGTAACTATGACAAATTGCTTGCATACAAAGGCTTTTCAGTCCCTGGAAGTACAGACTGAAGTAGAAACCATTCATTTTTCAAGAAATTTAAACTGACTACTTGGTCATTGCTGATGTATTTTGTAAGGAAGACTTTTTGCATGAAAAGTCTAGTACTGCTTGTTCCTTTTGTGCTTTTACAGTGCATTTTAGCACCTACATTTCTGACCTGAAGCTAAAAAAAAAATTAACAAAAAGTCCTCCAAAATATCTTTTCTGAATGTGTCTCATTCTTTTCTTATAGTATTATTTGGCAGAGAAGCTATCTCCAAGGTCTAAACAGTATTCTGAATCCATCTTGTCTTTAGGGTCGATCTAAACTATTACAACAGATGAAATGGTAAAAATAGAGCACTGTCAGCACTGATGTAATAATTTTTACCATTCCTTTTCCTTCTGTCAAAGAATTGTGTACAACACCACCCAGTTTTTCAGGTCTTGAAAAGGTCTGGAGCCTTGTTTTCCGCTTTAAAATAATTTTTCCCTGGAAGTGAATTTTGACTACTTCATTGTATTGTTGGTCAAGAAGTCCTTAAATTTAGGATTAGATGCTGCAAAGCTGAAATATCTCTGAAAGAGCAAGCACAGGATCATTTCAAAACTTATTGACCATGAATGCTACCTTAAGAAATAAATAAGGATATCCTTTCTCCTTTCTTTGATATGATTTAGAAAGGTCTCCAGAAAACCTTTTTATTGCTCTGCAATTCAGAAAATATATAATTTTTTTTTTCTGATGACAAACTTTGTATTTCATTAAAGTTCACTTTTTCTCACTTTTTACAGTTGCTTTCCACTTCATAGATTTTCCCATGTAATGGGAATAGTACATTCTAATACAATTAGCATTAGAATTAAAAAGTAAGATTATGCCAAATATTAATTTTTCTGAATTGCTATTTAAACATTTTTCCCATGTTAAGTGTTGTGTCAACCCCTTTGAAAAGGGATTATTTAGTGAATTTTGCACTAACTGTCTGTAAGATTTGCATTGCAAATTACTCTGTGTGGCATAATTTTCCTTTTTTATGTATTGATTTCAAAGCCTATGAAGTCAAATCCACTTAAAAACAGTGTTGATGTTTTGTAGTACTCTGTTGACTAGCACTTCACAATGTGTTTGGGAAGTTTGGTTCATAAGAGGCTAGAAATAAAATACTGCAGCAATCTGAAAACTTAAATTTAACTGCTTAGGACAGAGGTTGAATTAAGTTTTGTTTGGTGAAGTGTTAAAAAGCAAGGCCCAAAAGTCTCTTCATATTATTGGTCCTCATCATGTTCTTTCTGATTTTGTGTTTTGGTGGTTCCCCCTCCCTTCCCTGAGTTCTTGCTGACGGGATGAGATGTCACAACCCAGTTTTGATAGTCAGAAGTAAAAAAGTCCATTCAAAGTTTTAAATGCTAAATTATATATTCAAGACAAAGCTGGGTGTGGAGGTGTCTTTGTTGTTTTGGTTTTTTTTTTCCTAAAATTTTCTGAATTTTTATGAAGAACACATACAATCTTTTTTATTTAGATACAGGGTATGATTTATACCATTTTTCTGGTCTGCTGCTATTTCCACCCAGCCTTCATAACCAAGTCCTGTACTTTCTGTGTCGTCCTGAGCACATGTTGGATGGTGCCAGAGTCAGAGAAATGTGCCAGCTGAAGACAGAAAAGCTGTGCTTGACTTAGTGTCGTCTGGAAAGGTGTTAAACCAGAAGAGCAGACTATGGCACTGTTTGCCTTAAGTCACCTGAACAACCATCTGGACTTCATCAGAGAAAAAGCTACTGAAATGGTACTCTGTCTGTCCTGCTGAGATCTAAAAATGTGTGAGGAAAAACATGTGGTCAAGGCTTCAAAAGCCTGAGAGAGTTCTGATAAATCTTGTGCATTAGTTCACTGCAAAAGGGAGACACTGACCAAAGGGATCAGAATGGTCTTTGAACCAGAGAGAGTTTAAATCAGATCAGCTTGGCATCAGTAAAATCTTAAATTTGTAACTTTCTCTGTGCCCTTCCCTCTGGAAGAAGGAGAAAAAAAAAAATCAGAAGTCCAGCCTCAGAAATATTTCTAAACTGTTAGCAAAGTAGGTGCTTTACTCTTCAGACTCGTGGCTGGGGCTTGTCCCTGTCGGGCTTGCCATGAGCTGGGAACCACATCATTACCAGCCCTAACAACTCTGCTGCCTTTCTGCTTGGTAGGACCACAGCCTAAGAGTAATAACATGAGAGAATGGCTTGCTCTTCAGTGCTTTCCATCACTTTTCACACGGATCTCAAAATATTGCATAGGTACTTTAGATAGGGATCTTTAATATCAAAAGTAATGAAACCCAGTTTCTAGTGGGAACACCAAGGCTGAAAAGGAAATGAACTCAAGTGTTTAGAATTAAGTATTTTGTCTGAGAGTTGGGCTTTTTTCTTAGTACAAAGAAGAAATGGAAGACCTATTTAAACTTTTAGAGTGTACAGCTAAACAGAAACTTCAATAAGTTTAAGTAAACTTCACTTTAAAAATTATGAATAAATGTAAAAACAGTGAAAGCTATGGTTCATGTAAAAACTACTTGAAGTCTGCTGCATACATACAACTAACTTCTTACCAAAATATTCTGTGAAAAGTGTCATATTTATGATTTTACTTGTCTGATGCCACTGTAATGTATTAAAATTATAATGATAAGAAAATTCAGTGATGAATCAAAAAATAGTGAGAATTTGTTCATATAGAAAAAGGCCTATGTTTATACAAATATCACATGTATGTATTTGAATACTGTTAGTGTATCACATATGACAAAGGTTGTATGAATTTCAGAAAGTCTGAGGGACAATTCTGGTAGTGTGATAGAGAAACTAGTGTAATTTGATTTACTGCTTTTACATTTTTTTGGCTCTAGGGATACCTGCTCTGTCTGTGTAATTCTCAGCATGGCTTTTAGTGACAAAATAAGTAATAAAATGAATGTGCCACTCAGGTCAGTGTTGTTCCATATGGTGTGCAGAAGAGCACTTCAAAGCAAATTCACCTTTACATTTTGTCTCTCTTTCTTATACCTTTGAACATCACATTCCTGGTAGCATGTTAGTTCCATTTGTAGTTTCTAACCTTCTTTCCACAGCCTCTGCATGTGTGGGGCAGCCTGCACAATGATCCTGTTATCAATTCTGTAGGTAGTATGATTTCTGTTACAGCAGTACCTATGTGCCCTCATCATGGGTTCTGTCTGGACTGGATATTGTACAGACACTATCCTGATACAGCCCCTAGTTTGATTCCATTGCTAATGTTTGTGGAAGAGTATGTATAGAAACAAGGAATTGGATGAAAGATAAGAATATCTTACTTTTCTTGACAGATTGAGGAATTACAGATGAATGGATTTTTGGGTACATCCTTTTTTTTTTTTTTTCAAGACATTCAAGTAAAAGTACGTGTGCTTTGTCCTTTAGTGCCTGTTGCATGTAGGAACTTCATGTATAAATTTTTCTAGTAATTTAAGTGAGTAAATGGAAGCTTACATTTTTGATTTAGCTCTGTCAGAAAGGCTGTATTTGCTATTATGTAAATTCATCATTGGTTGACTAAGTGATTTTCCTGGTTTTATAACATGAGCTTATCCTATACTTTTATCAAACACTTAGGGAAGAATTGATGTAAGAGGCCAGATGTTACAGGGTCAAATGAATGAGCTAAAAAATAAGGTTCTGGCAAACATGGAACTATTTAGTCTATTTTGTTGCATAACAAATATGCCAAGAGCTGTAATTTTTGGTGTTTCCAAAATATGCAAAATCTTAAACCCTTATTAGTGAGTCAGAATCATCCTACTAGCCAAAATCTTTGTCATCAAACAAAAAACCTCCAAGTTCAAGGTACATCAGAAATGGTCAGTTTTTTCCTAAGCATCTTAAAATGCTGAAATAGATTCTAAATAAAACTGTTTTGCTTGGGACAGTTTTGTCAAAATTAAGTGCTTTTAGTGTAATCTTAAATGGTTATTACTCCGGGTTATTTTAGGGATGGTATTTGCTATGTCAAGTATGTTTTGTTTACTATTAAATATCTGTCTGTTCAATTGATTTATTAAGAATCAATGGCTGTGGCAGATCCTGTTACTCATAGCTATGTTGAGTTATATTTAAAATTTATATATGTGTTTATTTATTGTATTTATTACATTTTAAAATATTTATTTAAAATTTATTTATTCCACTTGCCCAGCACTTTGTCAAGAATTTTTTTTTCTTTGACAATTTTTAAACATACAGAAGGGAAAATATCTTTCACAGCTTTGGAAGCTAGTGCTAGAACATGATAAAAATTTCCTCCAATTCTCTAATTACATTATTATATGTGATATACGCAGCTGTTTCAATAGTTCTGATAAACATTCAAGCTTTATGTCTAACACTGTCTACTGTCTGGGTGCATTTTCAACTTCTTGCATCATGCTTTTGTCAGGGAACAGGTTCATATTGTGTGTATGGTAGAAATTGTGGTACATATTTTGCCAAAACTAGGGGAACTGAGTTTCCTCTATAGTGAAATTATCAGGTAATTTTCTATTGGGATACTGACTCGATTATGACTATCATTTATGACAGGTATCATATATTGTCTGTTTATTCTGAAAGTGTCCTCCAGAATCTTGTCCTTCGCATGATCAGGAATTAATGTGGTTTTGTTTTGGTTTTGTTTTTTTCCCCACACCTACTCTTATCTAATAGGTTCATGATATGTCGATACTATTATTTTTAGAAACAGTATCAGCATAAAATCTGATTTCTTGCTAACATGACTCAACAGAACAGCAACAGTCATATGTTGGTTGTTATACCTCAGAAGCAGGTAACAGGAGTCATCATGTGTAGTTTGTTCTCTTGCTGATAGCAGTACATCATGCACTTGAAACTTGCATTAACAAAAGGTCTTTAAAATGTGGAGAAAGCATAATACTAAAGGTTTTTCCTCTTCAAGATTATTATTAAGCCACCAAGACCATTTGTGGTATAGTTCAGATTTCAGCACAAACATAAATGTATTTTTCTCTTCAAAGCTGCTGAAATAGCACCTTCTTAGTTTTTTTAACTCTTTTTAACTCTTCTTCCCATGAAAAAGTTAAAAGCTACTGTTCAGATTCTGGATGACACTTTTCCTGCTCCTTCCTCCCTCTTTGTTAGACATTGATCCTGGCTTACTTTGTCCCATTACATTATGAAGTTCACATTGACATAGTAAGCAAGGCCAACAACCACTTGAAGTATTTGAAAGCACTAAACTGCTTTAGATTTTTTTTTGGTTCAGGTGGGATAAAACCTTTCTGTATCTTCTGCACAAGTAGCCCTCATCCTTAGGTATTGTGCTCATTAGCATTGCTGATATTGAAAAAAAATGGATTTATTCATTCAGATCTGGATTATCCTTTATTCATGTTATACCTTCTCATGTACTGTCATCTCAATAAATTACAATGCTATTTTGCAATATAATATTTCTGTCTTTCATGGGAAAAGTTTGTCATTTATTAATGACAAGTTTCCACAATGCTTTTTGTTCCTGCAAGGTTTGCCCTAGTATTTTTATTATGCTTACATTAGCTGCCTTGAGGTCTGTATCAGTAATTTTAGCATCTCCATTTTGTTGCCTTTGCCTTTCAGCAGTTCACTTACTTCTTTTAGGAACTAGCAAATCTACCTTGTTTTCAACTGTGCAGACTAGGCTGGCTCGTTTCTTTAATTATCTGTGTTGATTGCATGTTATGATGATGGCATGTTTACTGTTCTCATCAGCATTAATATTTTCATTCCCCTTGTTGTACTTTCAAATTTTCTCTGATAATCCTTCTTCTACTGTCATATTACTCATTTTCCTCTTCCTGTAAACTGCAGCCATGCATAGACTTTCATCTGCTTTTGCAGTTCCGTATGTTTCCTTTTTCTCTTCACGCTGAATAACAAGCTAAGGCAAATAAGGCAAATCTTTCTGAATTGCCCCTGTACTCCTTAATTTAAAACTCATCTCATCAACCCTGCTATCATTCATTTCAGCTTGAGTCACACTTTCTATGGGTTCAATGCTCCAGAGAGAAGACACATGTTCGATCAGTAGTCATTCTAAAGTTTTCCAATCCATTACTATCATTTTTCCACAGCACTAATTCTTGATCTTCATTATTTTGCTGTGCTTCTTCATTCCTTTGAGAAAAAACACAAGAATTTCACTGAAAATTTCCCAAGATTCCCAATCAGAGACAACATCTGTAGTCCCTTTCACATGAGTTTCGTGTTGTCAGATTTGCTGATATGATGGATGGTCAGTAGGTTCTTCCTTACTCTTATGAGGGTGTTTTTCAGACTTCCATCCTCCTCTCATGACCTTCTTTTTGTCAGACAACACATCCTTCTTTCTTACATATGTATTATAATGACAGAAGCACTTATTCATAAGAGCAATGCTATCTATCTTAGACAGACCATAAAACTGATTCTTTTACCTTATTTTTTAACTAATCTTCTCATGTTTTCATAATATTCTTCTTAATTTCCTGTAACTCAGGGGCTCATTCTTGTTTTCACACACACACCTTGACCTTTCTATTTCCGAAGCCAGTATTTGGGCAGGAATGTGTTAAAGTGTCATCTGTATGGTAAAACCTAGAAATTAAATGTTTTTAGTTGTTCTTCAGGTGAAGAAAAGGAAAGGGAGGCATTTTTAGGAACTGTGTTCATTTTGTAGACCCAATATGCTCCTGAACCCCGTGCCATGTTTGTGCCATGGTCTTCATTAGGAGCCACAGAAACCCTATGTAGGGAATGGGTTGTTTTCCAAAATAAAAACTGAAGAGTTAAAAAAGATGTAAAATCCACATCTTTATCAGCTTTTTGAAAACTTCATATGCCACTGCAACTGCAGTAGCAGCTGGTTGGTTAAGAAGATCTTATTTGAAGTTAAATAAATATTTTTTCTGTTTCACAAACCTTTTTATTTTTCCTTGATTTTAAAATTTATTTCATTTATTTTTATTGTTACTTTTATTTCTTCCATACTCAATAGTTCAACAAACAATAAGCATGACTTCTTCTGTAGCTTATAATCCAGTATGGCAAATTGCAGAGAGACAAGACCTTTCCTTTGGTATTTACCAAGCATACAAATCATACTAAGTTCACTAGGAGGCTTATGTATGTGTTAGAATCTTGGTAAAAACACACCCACAGGAAAACTGAAATACTTTTAAACTCAATGGAAACCCAAATTTGTTTCCTTTATCAACAAAAAAAAAGTTAAACCAGAATATTTCTTGGGTGAGGCAGACAGTGCAACAATGCAGAGAGATTATAATTTATGCTCCAGCATTGAAGTCGGTTTGATTGCCTCTCTGATGCTTTTTGATACAGATGGTGTTTAAGTGTACGATTGCATAAAAATTGTTCAGTTGCTGTTGTTTTGCAGTTTTGACAGAAAGGAGTCACTACTTTTGATTTTTTTTCCCATTCTTTTAACTTGTTACATGTATTTGCATGGAACTTATAGCTACAGTAAATATTTAACCTAACTTAACAATTTCAAGACCCAGAAGGTGCCATGTCGCATGTGCAGTATATGACGTTGCTCATTATGTTGATGGCTGAAGAGTTTTGATACTTCATATCTCAAGAAAAATCTAGCAATTGATGACCCTTTTGGGGGGCTGATTTCGAGGGGGAACCAAAGCTAACACAGTTTGAGTGTGACGAAGAGGTTGTAGAGGAAGATTTCAAAGCAGCTGGCCAAGTTAAGTGAGATAAACGGCAGGAACAGTGCACCCTGATTCCCAATTGTCAGAAAAACTTTATTCCTTTAAGGTACAGAGAATTTCTGCCATTTCATGCTTGGAATATTGCTTTGGGCTTGTTCTTCAGAAGTGTAATCTTTTTTTTCATTTTTGTCTGGTTGACTAGTCAGAAAGCACAAAAATCCAATTTTCAATGGATGAAAGTAATTCTGTACAAGTGAGAAGTTGCACCTGCTTCATTAGAGGAGTGAGGAGTAAGTTTTTTGATTTGTATCATTGGGGAGAGTCAGTCATATAGGGAGTGTTTCTTGTCATTGTTTAGGGTCCTGTTCTTACTCAGGCTCCATCTGTAGTCCATGGAGAGGGATGTCATTTGGGATGGAGGGATGACTGCCTCTGTCAATGGGGCTGTTTCCCTTCAATAATGCTTAAGTTTCTGAGCAGCCACTCTGGGGTGATGATTCTCAGACTTGGTTCTTAACTCAGTGTGATGATTCTCAGACTTGGTTCTTAACTTAGTGATTGCCCCTAAACACCCATATCTGCTCTGGGGTGTGATAGTGCTGTGTTTTATGCTGTATGCTTCAAAATGACTTTCGGGGTCAAGATACTACTGCAAATGTGTCAGGCTCCCGAACTCAGACTGAACTGAACTTAAGAATAGTAAGGAGAAGGAGCTAAAGAACATCATTATATATACATACAGGGTGGGGTTTTTTACCTGAACATCAAGCAAGTACATAGTAGAAACTCAATTGCTTTGTCATTTACTTACATTTATTTACCCACTCCACATTATCAGCAAATCATCAAACCTCAGGCCTGGAAGATGTTTGCTCTTGCCTCATAAGAAGTGATACCATCTGCTTACAGAAGATACCAGATCACGAAGTTGGGACGTTCTGTAACATGGTGGTGAGAAAACTGCTGGAATGTATTTGTGAGTTACTTGTCCACGTGCAGTAGTCACTAAGAGGGTGGTCGGACAGGACTGAAAGGGGAAAAGCAAACCCTGCAAATGCTGAAGACAACTGCATGAGGTTCAATAGGGTGAAGTGCTGGGTCCTGCACTTGGGTTACAACAACTCCATGCAGTGCTGCAGGCTGGAGGAAGAGAGGCTTGAGAGCTGCTTAGTAGAAAAGGACTTGGGGGTGCTGTTTGACAGCCAGGTGAACATAAGCCATCAGTGTGCCCAGAGAGTCCAAAAGACCAATAGCATCTTGGCCTGTATCAAGAACAGTGTGGCCAGCAGGACTATTAAAGTGATTTGTCTCATATGAGGCCACATCTCCAGTACTGTGTTCAGTTTTTGGCTTCTGATTTCAAAAAGGACATTGAGGGGCTGGACCACGTCCAAAGAAGGGCAACTAAGCTGGTGAAAGGTCCAGAAAACATGTCCTATGAGGAGAGCCTGAGGAAGCTGGGGTTGTTTAGTCTGGAGAAAAGAGGAGGCTCAGGGGAGACCTTATCACTCTCTACAACTACCTGAAAAGAGGTTGTAGTGAGATGAGGGTTGGTCTCTTCTGCCATGTCTCAAAGGGAAAGAATGAGAGGAGATGGCCTTAAGTTTGTGCCAGGTTCAGAATAGATAATAGAAAAAATTTTCAGTGAGAGAGTGGTTAGGCATTGGAATGAGTTGCCTAGGGATTTTGTGGAGTCACCGTCTCTGCAAGTGCCAAGAGGCACTTGGGAATATGGTTCAGAGGTGATTGTGGTGGTGATAGGTTGACCGTTAAATGCAATGATTCTGTGATTTTCTATACTGTGTCTGAATAATGAGTAATGGCAATATGATATCCACCTAGAGAAACAGAAATTATGTGAGTACCTGGGAGGCAGAAAAAATGTGGTTAAATTCTTTGCATTTATTAAGATAAGATATTCTTGGTACTGCATGTAAAATGTGCCAAAGGGAATGTGACTTGATATAATGGGATATAATTTAGTAAAGAGACAGTTTAGATCGATAACTAGACAACTACCTGACTTTGTGATCTATACAATTGTGGAAGAGCTTTCTTAAAAAAATTTAAAAGCTCCATCTTTTAAAACATTCAAAATTACAGTAACAAATGTTGGGGGAAAAGCCTATTTTGACAAGAAATGTCTCTTTCTCTCACTTTCTTCCTGAAGCACCCACAAGTATTGCTGTAATACCTGGGTGTTTCAAGATGGACTAATGGGACTTCTGTCTGCAATTCGTATGATTTTCTGATATGTTCAAGTTTTTGAGTAGCCTGAGTACTTTTGTGATATGGCCTAGATAATGGTTTTTCTCTACTGGGATAAACACTTCCTAAGTGAACCGTATTTTGGAACTACAACAGTATGTTTTTATATCTATCAGTACATTTTCTGGATAAAATTTATAGTTCATGTGTTGGTGTTTTTGTGTGTGGGGGGGGTTTTTTTGTTTGTTTGTTTTTTTGTTGTTGTTGTTATTTTGTTTTGGTTTTTTGCCAGACATATTTTTGTAAGCATTTCAGTTTGGCACTTACAAGCACTGTGAAAGGCAGTAGAAACAGTCACCTTCCTTTCTTCTTTTTTCTTTCTTTTTTTCCTTTTCATGTGTAGTATCTTAGTATATATAAATTAGTAATGGTAAATGTCAGCATGAGCTACTTTATGGTAGGAAGAGCTGAAATGTTCAGTTACAGCAGTGTTAGGTTAATGGTTGAACTTGATGATTTTAAGGGGTTTTTTTTCAGCCTAGATGATTCTGTGAAAAAGTATGAAGAGGAATAACTTCTGTTTATTTCCATTAGGTTTTAGAAAATTAATGTTTATATCCAGAGTCTGGTATTACTGTGTTTTCATGCAACTCTGACAACTTGCTTTGCTTTTGAGGTAATTCTCATCTCCAGAAAACATAAAGAAAACCAGAAGCAGATGTAAAGAGATCTTGACATAGAGGCCCAATGATACAGATGTAAGGCAATGGCAGCATGAAGTGAGGGGCTTGGGATACCAAATATTCTGGGGAAATTCACTCTTGTATTAATACTACATGCACACAATATCAGAACTACTGCTTAATCAAAGGATGTTTTTAATATAAAGGAAAATAAGTTAGTGTTATGATTTCTGCAAACACTGGAAACTTCCACATTACCAAGTATAAATTGAGAATGGGCCATTCCATCTTAGAAAACAAGGGCTGCACCCACCCCTGGAATATCTCCACCACTCTGAGCTTCACCAGTCAGTGGGATCACCTGCCTCCCTCTCAGCCCTTGGGTCTTACAGCCCAGCAACCTGCTCACTCTCACTATATGCTGGCAGCCATCCTCTAGTTGTTCAGCAGCTTTTCCCTCCAGCTACTCTCACTCCTTGACGCGGTGTTGATCACAGTAAATTGTTCCTCTGTCTCTCTTCCTTCTGTTCAGTCCCTGTTCAGCCCCTTCAGCCTGTGGAAAGGGTGACAGCAGTTCTGTTCTCTTTTTCAAAAATACGCAGTATCACTTCTTCCTTCTTTCTTAAATCCTGCCCAGGTGATCTAGTGCAAGAATTCTTTATATGGTAGTGAGTTAATATACTTTTTTCAATATTAAGAAGATTAGATTTAGTTTGGTAACCTTTATTAGATCTCTGAAGAAAAGGTGGAGTGAGCTCACCAGTTCATGTACTGATTATAAAACATTTACTTCAGAAAAATACAGGTGTACAAAATTCATTTTATGCATTTGCTTCCTCCCTTTGTTAAACAATGTGGATTTTGCTACTGCTTAGGGGTTTTTTTTTGTTGTTGTTGTTGTTTCTTTGCACATACCTCATCTAGATTACTGCTACCTAAAGAGTGAAAGGAGAACCTATCTGCAATTTCTGAGTCTTAACCTTGAGTCCTAATACTGTTCTGCCTGGTCTGTGCAGCATTATTTCAAATATTGCAATAATCTCACTGTGATTAGGTAATCAAAGAAACAGGGTATGCTTGACATACTATGTTATTACTTTATGCAGTAATACTAGCATATCTTCTGATTCAGAACTTCTGCTTGTAGAATCAAATTCTCCATTGCTTTTTTTTTAATTTTATTTTGTGTTCTCATCTAAATGTCCTAACATTTTCCTCTAGCTAACATTTCCTACTGTATGTGTACCTTCCTGGCCTTAAGATATATAATTTCCTATTGTGCATTTTCTGTATTTCTTTTCTTTGGCTCAGGTTTTGTGTTCTGTCCTCCTCCTTTAAGCTTTCTGCTGTGGGTGCCTTGTAGCTTGCTTTGGATTTGAATGTATTTCTGTTTCAGTAATATAGTATTTTTTATTTTGATGCTAGTAAAGTCTGCTGCAGATATTATTTTCAGAATGGTTAATGTGGGGGCATTCCTGGTTTAAAGATTTAATTCTGCCCTAGAATAAAATGTTTAGAGAAAATCAGATTTCCTAACTGACGTTTTGTTTAACTTTGACACTATTGAGACAGAATATTTATATACTATTAATAAGGTGTGTTTGGTTTTCAACTGATAATAAATTATTGGTCAAATTAGAAGCACATATTGAAGAAAGGAGTTGAAACTTTATGACTCTTAATTAGACCTCTGCAAATACTTATACTATAATTAGATATGAACAAATTTCTAGCCTATAGTAAGGCAAGTCAGGCCCTGGGTTTGTATATTTGCTTTATAAGCTTTTATAAAAGCTGTGTCTAGGAGTACTTTGTTAACTCACAATTTTATATTTGTTTAAAACCCACGTATTTACTAACCCAAGGAGAGGACCTTTTGTTCTTTTATTTTTCTGTCTGTGAAATGTGAAGCGTGTCATAAGGCAAAGTCCTCTTGGAAGGATCTACTGATAATTAGCAGTGAACAAAGCTCTGATCAGTTATTCCAGTTAATATTTTATCTCCGCTCTGCTGTCCAGTAGACAGCTTTTGTATTACACCTCTAAAAAAGAAGTTTGACCTGGAAAGTGCAGCTGAACCTTTTTCAGCTTTCCTGTTTCTGTTGTTCTTTCGAGGGATGGCAAAGGCTGAGGAGTGGAAATTGTCATAAATCCCAGGTTTTTTATTTCTTTTACACAGACAAACCTTTTCATCTTCATGGTGGGAAGTGTTGAGTGTCTTTCATACTATGTATTTTTATTATTTTTCAATAATACAATGCAAACAATTTTTTAAAAATAAAACTATCGGTACACTGTAATGTTTCAGTGGTTTAATTTATTTATGAAATTTAAGCCTATCCAAATTTAATCACAAAGGGCTTTTTTTTTGTTCCTGGAGGGCTTTTTTTCTTTCTCTTGATTTGTTTTTCTAAAAAGAAGTTTTAATATATCACCACTGTAACTGAGCATCACTTATGTTGGTTGTAAAACTTTTCACACCATTATGAAGGTTGGAGAGGCTTTTTGATTTTAAAAGTTTCAGAGTCTGTTGTGATAGCAAAAATGTTTACTAAACTTTACTACAGCTCTCAGAGGTATGGAAAATAATTTGTATTAACTTTTCAGCTGAATTAATTTTCAGCTTTCTAAGCGTAAGGTACATGATTACTGCACACAGTTTTCTCTGCTATTTTTGGCGAGTGGTTAATTCAGTCTCTAATAAATTATCAAAGCAGATAAGGGCACTGTCATTTACGTAGATAATTACAGGATAGCTGAGCCAGTAGTGGCATAGGTTTTTATGAAAGAAACCAGAACAAGCAAACGATGATAATAGAGGAAAGGAGTACAATAGAGGCAATATATTTTCATTTTAATAGAACATTTGATGGTGTCTTTCTCAAAAGCCTATTTGAAAAGAGCTCATTTCATGTTGCTGCCTGCTTTTAAACATTGGTGTGTGGAAATACATTACTGCTTGTTAATGAATTGAAGGGAAGTGTCCAGACGAGTGCCATAGGGCCGTGTGTTGACTTATTTTACCTGATCTCTGTATTATTCTTTGAAAAGCAGAGACGATGAACTCGAGACTGCTGAGGTCAGGAGTCATATTGCAGTGTAGTGCAGTGCTTACTGTGTTAGCAAGTGTCTCTCCTGCCCCATTTTGGAGCTGGACAACAGATGCTGGGTCTTCCTGGTTGACACAGAGTTGCTGTCTACCTGATGAGCCAGGAGAGGAAAAGAAAGGAAACCAGAGCCTTTCAAGTTACGGCAGAGCAGTGCTGTGTATGGAGGTGAGTGACAGGCTGAAAGCAGGAAGCTTAGGGCAGGCTTTGGAGCAAAGGCAGGTCAGAGGCAACCTGAGCATTGGATATGGAGTCCAGGGAGCTCTGTGTGCAGGGAGCAGAGTGTTGCTGGCAATGGTGGAAGGAGGATGTTGGAGGTCCCTTTCAGAGCCTATGGTTAGGCTCTGCTAGTGAGGCAGAGGAGAAAGATGCTCTCTTGAGTGCAGTCTGTAAATGGGCCTGAGCTTAATGGAACAATAAACAAGCTATGTCAGAAGCTTTATACATGGCAGATTAGCCTGTGGAAAAAAACGGTGTATTATTACCTGACTCTCTGTGCTTATAAAAAGTTAGTAAAAGGCATATGTAATCAACCTAGCCCACAGGGTATGGTTTGCAGTCTGATTGTTGCCTGCTGGTGGGTGTCCAGCATGCAAGAATTGTTTCTTCCATGTAATCAGAGAGAGCAGTGTAAAAAAACATTGCACTTAGAGGGAGATCTATAGCTTAATTGGCCTCTAAACAGGGAAATGAGGGATCAGAAGAAGAAACTAGGTATTAAAAAATAATGCTAATTGGATATGAATATCTTGTAACTAGTACTGTAGAATCATAAAATAGAAGCATAGAATCATAGAGTAGAATCACAGAATATGCTGACCCCTCAGGATCACTGAGTGTAATTCCTGGCCCTGTGCAGGACACTCCAAGAATCACACAATGTGACTGAGAGCATTGTCCAAATGCTTCTTGAACTCAGACAGGCTTGGTGTTGTGATCACTTCCCTGGGGAGCCTGTTCCAGTGCCCGACCACCCTCTGGGTGAAAAACCTTTTCCTGGTATCTAATCTAAACCTCCCGGACCCAGCTCCATGATTTTTCCTCGAGTCCTGTCACAAGAAGATCAGTTCCTACCCCTCCACTTCCCCCTTGTGAAGATATTGAAGACTTCAGTGATGTCTCCCCTCACTTTCCTCTTCTCCAGGCTGAACAAACCAAATGACCTCAGCTGCTTCTCATAAGGCTTCCCATGAACACTCTCCGCCATCCCTGTGGCCCTTCTCTGGGTGCTCTTCAATAGTTTAATGTCTTTTTTTATATTGTGGTGCCCAAAACTGCACACTATATTCAAGGTGAGGCCGCACCAGTGCAGAGCAGAGCAGGAAATTACCTATCTCCTCTTGACCGGCCGGCGAAGCTCTGTCTGATGCCCCCCAGGACAGGGTTGGCCCTCCTGGCTGCCAAGGCACTGCTGACTCATTCAACTTGCCATCCATCAGGACCCCCAGGTCCCTTTCCACAGCACTGCCCTCCAGCCTCTCATTCAGTTACTTCAATAATCACTTCCTATTTGCCCCACTTGCTTTTATCTCACATTTAAGTCTGAGTCAATCGATGTTGATTACCAGCAAAGAGATCAAAGTAGGTAAACATACTTCAAGTCCTATTCAATATCTATAAAGTATCCCAGGCCTTTCCCACAAAACTTTGGGCCAACATCAGCACCTGTGAGGAGTAAATGATAAATTTAGAGGTTTAAAGCAGAGGTGCCATATGCAGCTGAATAAACAGCCAAGCATCTTTTCTGTGTGTTGTGACCTAGCCTGCAGCTGACAAGTGTCAGAAAGCAGAGAGAAGCCATTTTTGAGAGGATTTTTATAGTCATATGAAAATGAAACAGATATCTGTTACTTCTTCTTCTCTGAGTACCAGCAAAATCAAATGGGATTAAAATCCCTGGAATATGTATTGATACACATGACAGCTGGAACCTGTGTTATGGATGTGAACACTCATACAGGTGTTGCTCCTTTCCTTTTGTCCATCAAAAAGGAGCAAGACTGGAAACATCAAACTTCAGACAGCTGGAGAACACAGATATGCAGAGGGAAACCAGGACTTCCAGAGAGCTATCTTTTCCTGAGTGAATTCAAGTTGAAAATTTTGTAAGGTTGAAAGTAATAGAAGATTTTTTATTCTAAAATTTCATTCTCTTACAGTCTATCACTTTGTAATTCTTACCTATTTTTTCAAAAAACCAGCAGCTGTGTGTTCTGTACAAAGACTATGATTGCACTGATTTGCTGATAAAGCTTCAGGGTTTTTTTTGCAAAGCTGGACCTGTGATTACCTTTGGAAAACAGAACTTAACTATATTGGCCATATTTTACTACAGATAGAAAATGCAGTATGTGGCTTAAAGCAAAAGTTGAAATGACGACAACTATTCTATGGAAATGACATAGAAAAATTGTGCTGTTGGTTTTTTTTAATTTATGCGAAAGCACAGAAAAAATTATAATCACAAACAACTCAAATTTAATTAACTGTATATAATATAAACTTTTTACTTTTGACATTCATCAAGTATTGCTGAAACAGATTAGTAGAAATAAACAGTCCAGAAAAATCTTTAAGTGAGAAATGAAGGGACGAAAACGTGATTCAGAAAGCGCTACAGGGTTCATTGCAAGACATCATCGATGCAGGTATCTACTAATTGAGCTCTTGGTTTACCTTTTTAGTTGGTGGAATGGAAAAGCACCTTTAAAGGGCCTAAATCCACCTGATTTGTTTAATTCCTACATGAAATGCATTTCATCTTAGATAACATGATTTTATTTACTAGGTCTTCAATGACTACAATGAATCCCTTGGGGTGACAGAGTAATATAGATCTCTGGATTGTAGAAAACTATTCTTGGTTTGATGTATTCCACCCAAGTCTTTTCAGTCTTCTTTTTTTTTTTAAATTGAAATAGTGCTTCTGTAATCTGTGTCATTACCTGTCGCAGTTCTGTAAGGCTAGGCTGCAAGGAACCTGGTTTTTCGCTGACCCTCTGCACTTATGTGTTATTTATAGAATTTGTTCAAAGCCAACATGAAGTGCTACTTGAACACAGTTTTACTATCAGTAAATTTGAGCAAGATTTGTCTGGGGATCTCTGAAAGTTGGCTTAGAGAGCTGTAAGATACTATGTGACCTTTTTGTCTAGTATCTCTATTCAGAAGGTACACATGTGAAACTTAAATACTGCCACATATTTGTAGGGTAATTTCTGCCCCCAGGCAGATAATCGGTTCTTTTGAGTTCAGATCTTCTGGATAGTTCAGGACTTGTGACACAAGACCTAGCCTAGCAATCTTATTTTTTCTTTTTGCATTATTTTTGAGTTGTCTATACTTTAGGGTTTTTTTCCACAACCGTTTTTCTTCCTCTCAGAAGGGGAACGTAGCTGTCTGAAAACCTCAGAAAGACCTTTTGAGAATTAGCTTAATGAACTGAAAGGGAGCAAAGTCACACTATTCTATTATTTTGTAATAAGAAGGTACATTACTGAACATTACATAGTCTAGTAATTTCTAATCTTGTTTAAAATTTTTCTTATAGGTCAGTTGTTTCATATATGACAATTCCCATGCAACATAAAAAGGCTTTGTATAGTTATTTTTGAATGTTTTTCCCTGGAAGGTTGTACTGCTTTTGAATTAACAATTATCATTTGCATGTGTTTTCCCATTTATCAGAGGAACAGTTTGCTTTAAAACAATGTGCATCTCCAGGAAACTTTAGAGAGTAATTTTCCTTTACTTTTAGGGTCAGAATACATTTTAAAAAACTGTTGTTTAATATAAATTGCGGGCTATGATGGTAAACAGATTTCTGTCAACCTGATTTATCTCACATCTGTAACTAAGAAGTTGCTGTTAAAGTCTAAAGAGACACGGGGATGTAAAAGTGGAATACAAAGGGAGAGGCTCATGCATCGTTCAACGAAATAATCTGATTTTGAGTCCTGGTGTTTGTGGATAGGAGTGTGTATTTCCTGGAAATGACAGCAATGCCAAACTTGAATACATTAACAACTATCTCATGTGGTTCCCCGTTCTCATGGTCCGTGATAAAGCCTGAAACTTTCCACTGGAGCTATTCACTCGGTAATACTTTCATATTGGCACTTCCCACTTCCCCCCCAACACGTCTCAATGTACCTGGCCTGCTTCTCAGGTACACTGAGATGTCTGCAGGGGCACTTCCCACTGCTGTGACTAAGGACGATATAAATTATGTCCTTTGTGTGGTGTTTTTTCTGTTTTATTCTGGGGTTAGTATTAAAAGCTAGACACTTGTTTGCAGCTGTGATTGCACATTAGCATTATAGATATCCTACCCATTTTCTGTACTAAATGTGGGTAAGCATTAGAGTTTCATTTAGTCTGTTGCAATTTTAGGCAAAAGGCTTAAGTGTTGCCATTTTAGTATGCTTATGTTTTGGGATCTGCACAGATATATGCGTAAAATTGGTTAAATATGCTTTTTACATGCGTATTAGTTTCTCCATTTAAAAACTGTATTATATGTGTCTTTGAGTCCCTGAACATCAGATTTTTGCCAAAGAGCAGATTTTTTGACTAAGTTACAATGTGCTGAAATAAGAGATTGTAATGGAAATGCATATGCATTCCTATCAGCTTGAGCTAGAGGATGCACATTCAATTAATTATTAATAAACTGCATTAAAAAAAAGAAAAAAAGGTCACTGACCAAACCCACCTAATTTATCTGAGCCCTGTTGCATATTGCTAGCTGAACTGGTCACTTATTAAACTGGCCATAATATTCTTTGGGTGGTGAGTTGTACAGATCACCTTGTGTTAGTGGATAAAAAATATTGTCTGGTAGCATTAGCTTGTGGAAAGCACACTCTTGGTCAATTTAGATAGGGGAAATTAACCCTGATTATCTAAAAAATGCTGAAAAGTAAATTATGAAATTTGAACATCTAACGTTTATTTAGAATCTTTTTATTCAAAGATCAGTCAAACATAGGTTTGAAAATAACCATTATTTTAAGTAGTAACTGCTACAAATTTGGTTCAATATCTTACAATATTTACATCTAAACTAATTTATCTAAAATCCCAGACTGTCTTCTACATGTAAATACCTTTCCTCTGTTTCTGTCCTCCTTCCTCTCTCACCCCTATTCCTCCACCCCAAGCATCACAGGTGATGATAAAGCTGTAAAACTCAAAACTGTATTTCTCCCGGCTATGGAATGTGGAAGTGCAAACTCTGCAAAAGGCATGATCCCAGGAGTAACATTTCTGCTTGCTGTCTTTCCCCTCCTGTAATGTCCACATTGAACTCCCAGAACTAATTCTGTGGAGGAAGGGGCTAGTTCCACAGATGTGGCATTGACCTTCTTGACCTACAGTGGATAGACCACTCTAAACTGGTATCTGTTATACCTGCTAGCGCTGCATACTAAGTGCATACAGAGGTGTTCCCTAATGGCCATGCTGCCACAAGAGTCCTTCCAGTAAGGGTGTGTATAATTGAGTCATATCTCATGATGAAATGATGCAGGACCAATATTTGTTCTTGGGGAAGATGCAGTGTTTTTCCTTGAAATAGTCCGTCTGGTTGCACCTACAGGGTGTGGTAGGTGGGTGATGGGTAAAATATCAGCTGTGTACCACGTTCTGCGTTACATGCTTTCACAATATCACATACCAATATTCAGTGTTTATCCTAGAGCTCCAGCTGTGAAATTGGATTACTTTCTGAGAACCCAAACTTCCCTAGAAAATAAATAACCCTTGCTATTGTGGAAAAAGTTTGGAAGTAAGAATTGTAAGCTTTTTCTTGAGAAGATAAAGGACAGTATTGATTTTTATCTTTAAATCTCATGATTTTTAGGCCTGTGTTTCAGGGGCTGGGGGGACTTGATAATATTGTTGAGCACAGGGGACTAACAATGTTGAAGTCCCTTGATTTTTGAGGATCTCTTGAGGTCTGCAGAGAGATAATATTGTGTTACTTCTGCAGAAGCTATATGGGTTTTTAAGCTGTGTCGTAATCCATGTCGGTGTTTGAGATTTAGTGATATATATTGTTGTTTTGTTCAACAAGACTTGTTGGTAGCTATTCTGTGAAGCCCACTTTACCCTGTCTAATATATAGTACAAAATACAGTTACTTCAAGTGTTACAATCGAGCCTGTTATTCAGTTGGTCCAGGAATAATTGGCAATATATATTATTTGTGATTTTTATTAATCACCTACCAATAATATAGCATAAATGAGTATCAGTACTTCCTAAAATAGCAAGATTTTTCAAGAAAATTAGACTTTTGCCATTTGTGGTTTTAATAACCACAGTTCTTTTCACTAAGATTATTGTTCTGTTGGGTAAATAGAAATAAGAAAGAAAGTTCAGTATTCTTCCTTTCGACTACTTGCAATTCTTTATAGTGTTTTCTAGCTGTATTGGTAAAAGAAAAACTACTTTTTACTAAAGAGGTAATCTACTGGCATAAATGGTCTGACTAGTTTTAACAGGTCGGATGTCACAGAAGAGCCTACTTCGCTGTGTGCAATAGTTGGACACTGATTGTGAAATGTACCCTTCATGCCTTTACACTCTGAGATAAAAATAGCTGTTCAAATCAACTCACTTTTACCTTTGAAAGAGATGGAACTCTGAGCAGCAGCATGTTTTATGATGAAATTACCAGTACCAGTGATAATGTTAGGTGTACAAATTAGGTGTAAATTATCTATATAATTGCTAATTTGTTAGCAGCGGTAACAAACCTTACATTTACTTTGATTACCCAAAGAAGAAGGAGTAATTGGGAATAGGGTGGGAGGAAAGAGGCAGTGGAGGTTTCCACTAGAATTAAATGTTTCAACTTAAAATAATAGTCTTTAACCAGCATAACACTAGCATCAGTCTCACCAAAAAGTCTGCGGTGTGTCCTCACAGATTTTTCAGGCTGAACGTCGCATGTTTGTAGTATAACTAAGTACGTATCCCTTCACAACCTGTACACAGATAGCGGTGGTGTACTGCTTAGCTCTTGATATAGTGTTGTATTTCAATATCCTGCTTTTTGTAGGCTAACTAAATAAGAATTCCAGGATGTATTCTGATAACTTTGGACTTCTTATGTTATTTCCCCCGAGGTGGAAGGGAAATAAAATTTTCCTGAAAGATCTGTGGAATTTCATCTGGGGTATATAAGAGTGGTTCCCAAAGCCAGCCCCTTTTCCTCCATCTGCTGTAGGTTTAAGCTGCCTGCCCATCCTAAACTCAGTCCATACTGCTAGCTTACTATTTGTTGGCTGAAGTTTTTACTGCACTTCATTTTGATTTCCTTACCCTCTTGACCCTCCACAGCTCTTGTGAGGGATTTGTACCACCATCATGGTTAGGTCTTGGCAGAGAAACTGGTTCTCCCTTGACAGTGCTTTTTGTATCCTAAAGAGTAGCCATTGCAGTGGCACAGGCATTCTTATGATTGAGTTGCTTCGTTCTATGGACCTCTTCTAAAGACTAATATACCTCCCTAATCCCTTTTCACTGCTGCTGTTGCTGCTGAAGTTACATTTATATTTCTACAAAGCTGTTGACTAACTTTCACAGACTGCCCAATTTCTGTGCTGTTGCTTCCTGGGCAAGGTTGAACAATCCCTAGAATAATAATTTTTCAAGGTTGGTGCATTTTTCTGGAGAACAGGAGCTGAATGAAGGTTGTATTGTACCTGGCTCTGAGCAGCACTGCCAGATGTCAGTGTATTAATTTTCCCACCAAGGTAGATTTTAACTCATGCAAGTCAGTTGTATGCTTTGCAATCTTCCAACCTTATTTTTATAGTCTGGCCTACTGGTTATTTGAATGTGTATGGTTTATGTGCGCTTCTGGAGCTTCTTGAATCCCTTTGTCCCTGATGATTTTGCAAACCAGCAAAAAACCGTTCACCTGTGTGTGCCAAATCCTGCCAGAAATGTACATAAACTAGTCTTGAGCGTGCTTCAGTCATTAAGATTCTACCCCAGTACCTAATGATCATCTACATAGTATGTAAATCACAGTAAAAATAGGCCTGATATTAAAAGGTCAGACATGCAAGCGTGCATGCAAAGATATATGTGGATTTGCTTTTGTAACTTAATGATATTTTCTAAGGAACTCCTGCACCAGTGATCAATTGGATAAATAAATGGTTGGTTGACTGTAATTATGGTCATTGTGTGTGCAGCGTAAATATGTA
This sequence comes from Oxyruncus cristatus, assembly GCA_013399855.1. Lineage (NCBI taxonomy): Eukaryota > Metazoa > Chordata > Aves > Passeriformes > Cotingidae > Oxyruncus > Oxyruncus cristatus. Next base: position 3,654,130 of record VXAY01012530.1, on the reverse strand, counting down.
AATATGCGTACATTTTTGCCTATGCATTCTCTTCCAAACCTCCTGGAAACCAGACAATTTTATTTCTTTCTTATTCAGATTTCCATTTCTGCTCTAGAAGCTGTTTCGCCCTTGCAATTCAAGACACTTATAAAGGAAGTTATAAAATTTTAAAGAGTATAAAAACTCTGATAGAATGACATGAAATAGAACAGTTGATTGGACAAGGTATTTTCTTATGTTTTCTACTTCACCATTAACTGCATTATTTGGATACTCCATTAAAAATGGACAGTGATTGTTATGCATCTTTTAACAGTGGAAAAGAGGTTCTCAGTCTTATTTTTACTTTCAAGAAGTTAAGGTCTGACTACAGATTGGTGTGCAGGTTTCACTGAACTAGCTTTCCTCTTTTGTAGCAGTGTAGTTAAGTGAGTAAAGAAAGTTCTAAGAGAAGAGCAAAGTTTAATTTCTGTAGCTTGGAATGGGATTCTTTTTATTTAAAATCACAGTCAAGTAAAGTTGATCTCTCAGCAATGGCATTTTGTTAGACTACAAGTGTTTCTTAATTTCCCAATTCCATATTTCTTTATCAATTGTATATCATGTGTATCAGATGTAGCTTGTAAAAGAATTTTTAGAATAATAGTCTGAACTCTAGACGTAGTATGTGTTCTAATGTATATTTTGCAGAACAAATTGGACTTACGTATTTGCTCAAATATTGTTTCCAGTAATTACTGTTCCTGTAGGAATATGTCTAGACTTCTTGAAGTATAGGAATTATTTGCATAATACATATATTTGAATACATTTGCATATTGTCAGAGCACATTGGGCCATGCTGTCTGGCATGATTTTTCATACAGTATAGCTGTGCAAACTGAAGTCAGTAAAAAACAAAGAGGATAAAGTCCTTGATTTTATTTTCTAAAGTCTTAATTTTTTAAAAAAGTCTGATTAAAACAGAAGAGTTTTTTCGGTGATGAGGAAATATAAACAAAGATTACACAATTACCTAGATTGGTCTAAACATGAAGCAAGACATTTTCTCCATGTCAAATGAAATCTTACAGGTTTACCTCTAAATAATTTTCGCAAGATGCAGAGTATTTTAGTTAAAAAGCTTGAGAGATGTATGTTTTGGTTAAACACAAACTACATTTTTACCTATTTTTTTCACAAAAAAAATCTGCTTCTCTTCTAGTTATTGCAGATAAACTAGACTAGAAAACCCTTATAAAGTGCATAACCGAGTTTTTTAATCTGGAGTCTATTTTTTCACTTTTTTGCCTTGCCAAGATGTGTCCCTCTACATACTTGAATGCACTCTTACTACCTTTTTTAATTTTTACACAGCAAAAGTGATCAGATCTAATTTGAGTCAATAAATATGTAGGTCAAATGTATGAAAAACAGCAATGGTCCACAGCATTAAAAATGTCTTTCTTGAAATCAGAGGTCCAAAAGTGAATCTAGTACTCGATATGTAGCCTCACCAGTGCCGACTACAGGGAGATAATCACTGCCCTAGTCCAGCTGCCCATATTATTTTTGATACAGACCAGGATGCCATTGGCCATTTTGGCCACCTGGGCACACTGCTGGCTCATGTTCAACTGGCTGTTGACCAGCCTCGCCAAATCCTTTTCCACCGGGCAGCTTTCCAGCTGCTCCTCCCAAAGCCTATATAGTGCTGCATGGGGTTGTTGTGATCCAAGGGCAGGACTGGGCACTTCGCCTTGTTGAACCTCATACTGTTGGGCACCGCCTATTGATCCAGCCTGTGCAGATCCCTGTGCAAAGCCTTCTACCCTCCAGTAGATCAACTCTCCAACCCATCCTGGTGTCATCTGTGAACTTACTGAGGGTGCACTCGATCTCCTCATCCAAATTATAGATGAAGATATTAAACAGGACTGGCCCCAATACTGAGCTTTTATTGATCCCCTTCCTTACTGCATCAAGTGTGGTCATTATTCCCAAGACAGACTCTGACCATTGCATCTCCCACCAGCCCTTCTCTCTTTGTAAACAGCAGGTCTAGCAGGGCACTGCTCCAGATAGGCTCATTTATCAGCTGTGTGAGGGAGGTTTCATCTGATCCTCAACAAACTAATAAAAAACATTTGTGTAGTTTGATGTAATGTGGCAATTTCCCTTTCCTCTTCATTTTCATAATTTTTTTGTTTGTGGAGCTGTGAGCAATTGAGGCTGCTTTGAAAAATTGAGAGATAGAAACTGAGCAGCACTGGGGAAGTTGATCAGATCACATGAAGCACAGAGTCTTGCCATATGAAGTGAAGAAATAATAAGCATCTGAATACAATCTAGTGTCTTAAAGCTTGTGAAGTATGCTTAGGAGTTCAACCTGAGCAAGCTGGTGAAGTTCTCAGATTTCTATAACAAATGATCAAGAAGTTTGTATTATTTAAGTCAAGCTCCTCTGAGCTATCTGTATTTGCAGCTTTAATCAATAGAATTATGATTGTTCTGCTATAATAAAGGTAATTTTGTATGCATCTGTGTTGGTCCACTCTGAACAGTAAATCCTACTGGTCTGGACCTCAGAGATGGTCCTCTTGAGGGAAAACTGGATCTTCAGGAAGTGCTGTGGGATCAGTCCAGCTGCCATTCTGTATGTGCTATCGTTCAAGAAAAGAACAGAGCACAGTTGTGTTAATGAAACAGGTGGTGGAGAAATGTGTATTTGGATACATTGATGATTGAGCTTGTATGCTGAACATGATTCACTGAGTATATTTTATATATAATTAGACACCATGAATAAAGTTGGCCTAGAACTTCAGCTTTCTTTTCTTCAGAGCTTCTTAGTCTTTGTATTGTGGTATTTTTTTATTTTCAATATTCTTTCTGAACATGGTATTAGCCATTTGGCTGTTAAATTTATGTTTAAAATTTTAGTTTCATAATTGTTTGTTTATTGGGTCTGTAGCTGCTTTATTTGTATTATTTATTATTGGGTTTATTTATTGCAATTAATGCAATAATAAATATTGTCTTCATTGTTTGATGTACTTAGGAATGTCCTTATGTGGTATCCATTGAAAATAACTAAACACTTATATCAAGGGCTTTTCTAGTTTTGCACTGATCATTGAGTGGGTGAAACTGTAAATTACAACATCTGAGTAGAAGTTTGCTGGAGAAATTAGCTGGCTCTTTTCAAATCTTGGGGTCCACCCATGACTTAAAATTAATCCACTGCTATAATCAATTGCTTTATCAAGCTGCAAATCCTGTAATTGCATATACTCTAATTTAGATATGGTTTCCCAGGATACATCTTCCTCTCTAATTTGTTGTTTGCCCTCTCTTCAGATATGCTTCTGTTTTGTTAGCTTTGAAAGCTTTTAACATTGTCCACCCTCTGCACCTTGATTCTTTTTTTCAAATCAGTTTTTATGAGCTTTTTTATCTCTAAGGCATATTTCCTCTTGCTACTCATTCATCCAATCCTTGTTTACTTATATTGTGTATAATAATAAATAAAGGTAATATAGTTACCTATTCTTCATTACTATTTCTGGATCTTATGCACTATGTTTCTCACCTACTTGGTACTCAGTAGTTTAACTGTTTGCAAACATAAATATTTAAGTGTATTTTCTCTCCATCTGCAGACCACTGAATGTACATAACATTTTTCCAGACCATAAGTTACCTATCAAGTCTTTCAGTTAATTGAAAAGAAATGTAAAAAGCAGCATTCAACAATTAAACCATTCTGAACAGGTCCACGAAAGAACTAATATTATGATATTATAATTAAAAATCTGTTAAAATTTCTTACTATTGTAGAAAATATGAAAGAACTGGTTTATCTTTGTGAGGTAATAGTACAAATATTAGAGAATTATCCTTTCCAAGTTAAGGAAAAGGATTTATCAGTTCATAAGCTGTGAAATGCTAGGTGCTCTTTCTTCATTGTGAATCAAAAAGAAAAGCTATCAACTGTCAGGGCTCAGTCCACCCTCTTTGCTTTCAAGTTTTACTTCCATGTGAAAAAATTATGTTCTCAGTCCTTGGGTCTGAAAGCCAGCTATAAAGGGACAGAGCAACTCTCTCACCTTTTGTGTTTCCCTTCTCCAAATCAAACTAGCTCAAAATGTCAGTGCCTCCAAAGTAAGCCAGTCTGTTCCTTGTTCTTAAAAAGATGTCCCATTCAAGGGGATGATCAGTTCACCTGAGTCCTCAAGATAAGAAGCTGTTTCTCAGGAGTTTGAAATTTAGCATTTAAGATTTATATGACAGTCAGCCTTAACAAGTCCCAGAAAAATCACTGTTAATATTGAAAAATTATGCACTTCATCACATAGTTTCAATTAAGATATTTTACTTCCAGAATTTATTAAGCAAACAGTTAAAGACAGTTTTTCCATATACTTTCTACTTGTAACATCAAGGCTAGGTTGCATTATGACTGTTTGGGTATCCGTACTATTTTTTTTTTTCATTTCAATACTAGATTTTCCTGAGTATAAAATACCTGACCTGAGATAATTTGATTGTACTACTGCCACCCTTGAAGGGCAGAAAATTTCCTGACAGAAAACTGTATTAACATGGAGTTAGGAGTGTTTGCCTTACATATATAATATGTTAAATCTGCAAGCAGAATGATATTGCATGATACTTGTAATGATTTGAAGATGTGAAGTATCTAACTTCAGGGAGGTTTTATGAAACGTTAATTTTGAGGCCCATCTGCACCTCAGCAAGGGAAAGCACTACACTATGACAGCCTGTTGCAGTGTGTTAGGATATGCTTTGCCCCACCAGAAAACCACAAAATAACACCAGATGGTGACCACCTTTTTTTAATTTACAGTTGTGTTAGTGTCTCTGAGCATCATCACTTTGTCAAAAGTGAGCTGATGGAAGAAATACAGTTCCTGAGTCCAGGCACCTCAGACCCCAAAGGGCTGTTTCTGCACTGTGATGTGTGGCTGTGCCAACCAGGGGGATGCAGTGCTCTGCAGAGCCCTGCTCCTGGTACCTTTGGACCCTTGCAGCACAACACAAGCCGCCTTCAAATTGTTCACTAACTGCAGCAGAGAAAGTGACAAATGAGGTTGTCTTTGATGCTGTGTGGCTCTCCTTAAACCATCTGACTCAAACTGCTGTAGTGTATCTGGTCTTGATACGGTCATGTTTCATAACCTCATTTACTTGTGGTCTCACTTCTTCGTATGCAGTCTCTAAGATTTCAGTTAATACAAATAGACACTTATAACTTCATTGTTGTGTTAGGGTTCTGCTGGTATATGCTGGTTTTAATTGTTTATATTTCAATACATTATTGCCAAACTGTTTTGGTCTTTTCTACCTCCATGTCTTTTTTTCATGGCACTTCTAGGAAGGTTTGGTACCTTTATCACGTTGTCAATTTTTGTGGAACTTGATCTCTGATTTCAAATTTGTTGCTAACAGACAAAAAGTGATATTATATATGACTGTGTCAGTTTGCTTCCTGTAGGAAGCCAAATTAAAAATCTATGTTGAAAATTCATTCAGACTATAAATATAAAGAGGCACACAGAGCAAGGACACAGCAGTACTAAAGTTGTTAGAGAATCTACAGAAAGAGCTGGATTTTTTCTTCAGTCATTTAAATCTGACCTTCTCTTAATAAATTAATAGGATGAGGAAAAATGCCTCACCAGAAGTGAATATTTCAAAGGGATAATATTTTATAAGAAAAGCCTTTTTAAATAGAGGTCTGTATCATTCCTGTTGATACCTTTCCATAAATAAAATTCTCAAATGTGTAGAAAGATATGATTATATTTTTCTGGAATTATTGTTCCTTTAATTAATTTTATTATTTGGTGGATAATTTCTATGTGCATTTTAGCAAAGCCCAAAACAGCAACTGCATAGTCAGAGATCATGTATTTAGTTGCTTGTATTTAATAGATTGTTCTATTTTTGCTTAAGATTTAGCAAAAATGGCAAAGCTTAAAATGAAAACTACTGCTTTCTTTTTACTTTTGTCTTGGAATGGATTTCACCCCCTTTGAAGAGGCCAAAGTCTTCCCCTGGGAGGTTTAGAGAATAGAATGAGAAATGCTATTTATTAGTTGCAGCCTTCTGTCTTTTACATATGGTATAAAAAATAATAATTGCATTTATAACAGTTTTAGGAAAGGTTTTAGCTAAAAATTAACCTGTTAGCTGCAGAATGGATTTTTCTGTTTCACTGTAAAATGGTAAGTTACATTGAAACTGATTTCATTTTGATAGAGCATTAGACTGGATTCTCAACACCACAAAATCTTGGTCTTTATTTGATTTAATACACGTTAGTCCCATGCCTTTGAGGCCACCTATGTGCATGAACTTAAACACAGGCATAATTGTTTGTGCTTTTGTGTCTAAGTGATCTTTTGAAAATAATCTGCTTCTAAAATATTCCTGCATTTTTGTTTGCCTTTGGTTATGGTTTCAGTGAGTCCAAAGACTACAAAATACAAAGAAGAGAAAGAAGATACTGGAATTAAATTTTGCACCTCCAGTACAAAGTTACACACGTTGTATTTACTCTTTGTTGCAAGTTTCTTTACTGTCATTGAATGCTTATTTTCCTGGAGGAAATTTTAAAGGAAATTAAGTCTCTGGCCAAGAAAAGGGGTGACTCCTTTATCAAAATGTACCTACAGGAGGCTTTGACTTCTAGCGAAAGCTCTATGAGCTTTAAGGAGCTCTGCCAGCTCTCCCTCACCAGAGTGGGTTTGGGGCTCTTGCTACAGCTGCCTTCTGAATAGGGAGGGTGGAGGATGCCTGCAGGGGGTACTGGGGAGTGGCCAGTGGAAGAGCCATGACTTGACCACAGCTCCCAGCACTCAGCTAAAGGATGCAGGAGTGTGTACAGGAGGGAGCTTGTGACTTCTGACAGTGGAGGGCAGTTCCTGGCTGCTCATGGATCTGTGTCTACAGAGCAGATTCAATGCCTTGGTTGCAGATGAGGATCTGGAAGCTGTATGGCCTCAGGAGAAAGTGACAAGGAATAGTTGTGAGTGATTCCCTACTGTGCGGGATGGAGGCCCGCATTGGCTGACTGAATCTGCTGTGTAGAGAGTTTGCTACTTGATTGGAAATCATATCCAGGATGTGGTGTACTGCAGAGGCTTTTCTGATCTTAGGACTGTGGCACCACTTTCTGCCAGAAGAGATCTGGAGTGCATAAAGCATGACTACGTGGCTCTGGGTGATTTTCGAGGGCAGGAAGGTACAGGTGGTCACTCCTTGATTGTGTTGCTGAGGGGCAAAGGCTTCAGGAGATCTTGAAATCTGACAACTGGCTGCACAACTGCTCTTGACAACAGATATTTGGGGTATGTGACCATGGAATCATCTTTGAGGATCAAGGTCTGCTAGGGAGAGACAGGACTGATAATCTTAGTTACGGTGATTGACGGAGGCTTCTGGGGACTCAAAGAATGAAACTGTCACTCATTCAAGACAGACAACCAAAAGGGTTTGGGACCTACAAGACAGCCTCACTTGACCTCTGGGAAGCTGAGGGAGCAAATAATCCTGGAAACCATTTCCAAATATATGAAGGATGCAAAAGTGATTTGGAGCAGTGAGCATGGATTTATGAAGGGCAAGTCGTGCTTAACCAACCTGATAGCCTTCTGTGATGAGGTGACTGGCTTGATGAATGAGGGAAGAGTAGTGGATGCCTTTTTTCTTGACTTCAGTTAGACTTTTATCATCCCTGTAGACAAGATGATGAAGTACAGGCTAGACAAAAGCATGGTGTTTCTAGGTACGTATAGTTAGTTTGAGTAAATATGAGCAAGTAGAAACCCTGTAATACTTTGACAGTATTGAAATTGTATGTCTATAACCTGGATTGTTGGTGATCCTTCTGCACCATCTCGTGTGGCTGGCTTTGCTTTATTGTAAGAAATTTCAGGACTGCAAATTGATCTTGTAGTATTTTATGTTATTTTCTTTGTAGTGACCTGTTCTCCAAGATGTTCCCTGCTTTAGGATGTGCCTGTGGAATATTGCTGAGTTTGGGCTTCATACAGTTTCAAGGATGGAGCAGATTTCTTCCTGTTCCTGAAGGTGCACACGTGGTGACGTGACAGCTTCGCCTACCTTATTTGTGCTCTGCATTCTAAATTAATCTAATATACTGACACTAGCTTTGGTATTTCTGAATGTATCCTATTATTATATGTCTAGAAGAGACATGTTTCATCCTAATGGTCAGCTGTGGAAATAAGTGGCTTAACTATCCTGTCCCGTTAAGAAAATACCGGGATTTATGGTTTGGAACATGCAGAGATCCTCAGGTTATCTGGAGGCAACTCATAACCGTATTCCAAGAAATGCCTTTTGTTCAGCTGTAAAGGATTACATTACATTCTCATTGCTGGAGATAGGATGTAATTTTGGAAGTCTATGAGGAAAATAGCAATTTGGAATTCTCTTCACAGGTAAAAGAGTTTTTTATAATTATAATTTTATGGCAGCTAGATTGATGATTACATTAGTCGTGCTTTAAACTCTTATGTTGTTGACCTGGGGAATTCAGCCATTCTAAGTATTTCAGCATAAAAACCAATGATTCACACTCTAAACTCTACCATTAGCTTCTTTTTCTATTTGTTACCATTGAAGTTGAAAACTTTGTGGTCTGATTACAAACTACATTTCCTTTTTGGCTTGGTTTTGCTCATTTAAATGAAGCCATCATCCCCTGCGACAGGGAGCTCTGCCTCTTGCCACATATTGGCAGAGGCCAACAAGGATACATTTTTTTTGTTGTCACAAAACATGGAGCTTTCTTGCCACTTAGTTTGTCATGACCCTAGTTGCTTTTTTCTCACCTACGTTTGTTCCTTCAGATACCTGTTTTGGGCTGTTTGTTGAATTCTTCAGAGAGAACGTGGAAAGTCTCAGGTGGATTCATTGAGTCTCTTGAACGTGAAATCTGCAAGATCCCCAGCAATTCCCCACTCAGCTGGGCTGGGCAGGGTTGTGATACCAGTTTTGATGGTGACACCTGCAATTTTTTGGGTTTTACTGAGGTTTATTATTCTACTTTTATTTTCTTCCTTTTATTTTTATTTCTCTCCTTTTTTTATCATATTATTATTTGAAATCATAAAAGGCTTCATTGTCAGACACTAAAGTTTAAAATCTACTGTTATTTTACTTAACAATAAGTCATGACTCTTTTCTCAAGTCTTTTTACCTGACTTGAGTTACGTGTGCTCTTACCTGCATTTATGTCTAGGTGTTTGGCAGTGTTCTGGATTTTTTCAGAACGATCAGAACTATGCCCTCTTTTCAATTCCGCTGCTCTCATAGTAATAAATAATTTTATATTGCTTTTTAATATATTTATTTAAATGCATAATTTTTATTACTTGGTTCCTTGTATTTTTAATCTGACTAAACACAGAAAGTTGTTTTGACAACATAAACAGGTTGCCTGCCTTTGTTCCAGGCTCCACTTACTAGTTAGTTGGTAATGGTGGATAATTTCATCAGCAGCTGTCAAGTGTCCTACTTACTTGTGGATTTTATGATTTACAGTAGATAATATCATCAATAATATTAACATGGATTCCAGTTCTGTGTTTATTGTCATGGAAGAGACTGAAGAGACTGAAATCTACCCTGCCTTTTATACAAGCCTCAAAGTGTGATCCAATTTCTTTTGGTTGCCATTGTTCACCTGCAGCATTCAGAAGAAACAACTGATTGACTGTTCAGTTTAGTTTACATTGCTAATGCCAGGCTGAGCCACAGAACACTTTACTTGCATTTGAATGGCTCTCAGCTCTGTGTGTGTGTCTGTGGGGAGATCCAGCTGCACCTTGTACATTTGGTGAAAACAGCAGGGTGTCTTTCACCCCAATCTGTGCTCTGCCTTTCTTCTGCCTCGATTCCTCACTTAAACTTACCTTTAGGCTCGTCACTTGCCAAGGCAAAAGAATTCATATTTAAGCTTGAACTGCTTGTCTGGTTATAATCTTTTGAGTTTAGTGCCCTTGTGAGCAAACCTCTAAATTGTGGGGTATCTCATAGTGATAAGCAGTCAGAAAGTTGCATGTCCTAGCCAGGCTTTGAAAGTTTCTTTGAGTTCTTCAGTGTGCCCTTCATAGTTTTGTAGCATTCTGGAATCCCTCTGGTGACTTTGGACCTGAGTTTTATTCTTGTCCCTTTTTACAAACAGTTTCTTCCTTTTCTCCAAGAGCAAGCAAACAGCTTTGATCATCTGGTCACAGGATTGCTTCTTTTGCTGGAGGCAGAATGTTCAGGGATCTCCTCCTTTTTTCCTCTAGAGAAGAGGAAACATCAGAGGGTACGTGGGTTGGAGTTACCAAAGACGGTAGTTAACCTGATGGTCTCCAGCAGCCCTGACAGCCAGCGTGCCAGCTGCCATGAAGATATGCAGCTTTTGGTCATACTTTATAATTATTCTTTAACTGTTTTTTTGAGTCCATATAGTTTTGGAAAGACTGAAATTTATCACTCTGAGTCATGGTGGGGAATGTCCTATTGCGTGGATGATTAGAATAATTTTAGATTCTGTCCATGGGGTATATTTAGAAACGCTTTTAAGTCAGGACTCTGTGACTTATAGTATGGAAGACAGCAGCCAGAGGATCATTCAGTGGCCTTTATAAATCAGAATGTCACTCTAGATTATCTAAGAATGCCTTCTGCATATAAAATGAAAGAAGGGATTAACCTCTAGTTCTATAGAAATATAAAAAACTTTATTTTAGACACATGTTAAATCATTCTGTTTCAGTCCATACTTCTGCAATGCCACTGCACTGAAAAATGCTGGTGTAGACTTAGAGAGCAGCATTTGACCTTCCATTCATTGCTTTATAACTCGATTGTCATTCAATCTCCACCCTTTTTGTATGGTCTCTGTCATGTTTAATGCTTTCAAGCTGCATGTGTTACATTGGTATTCTAGAAATCATACTACTCTTGTTAGATTTTTAAGTTAAACTCTTGCAGTAATGGTCATTTTATGTCAACAGGGCAGAGGATTTAATAAGATATTCTGACACTTTGACTAATTTTTTTTTTTATTATTTATTTCCACTAATTAGTTGAAGACAATGACTGTAGCCTTTTAAAAAGCATGCTCAGCCTTAGGTGACTTTAAAGGTATGAGCAGACTGTCAAGTATGGAACCAGAAGGGGGAAAAGAATTTTCATATTTGGCTTGCAAATGAGGAAGACTGGAGAGTGCTTTGAATAAGTATCCAGAATATCTGTGCAACAAAGAAATGGATAAGCAAGTAAGAAAACTAGTATCCACTCAAATCTGTGTCTAGATTTCATGGTTGGAAGCTTTAGAGAACTGGGATTGCAAAGAAGTCTAATGTAGCTGGAGAAAAGAGCCACTTGAAGCAGACAGAGGAGAGATAAAAGCCAAGTTCCCTACCCAGCACCTACAGTCATGGATATTGAAGACAGTTCATTTAGAGGGTTCCTTTGAACTTCAGCAGTCCTTTGCCTATCAAAAGTCTAATATCAAGAGTATAGGCTTACTATAGGACTGCAACCCGTTTAGAGGAAAAGCATTCTGTAGAGCAGAGCACTACCTTTGAATGAAGGGGTGGGGAGTAATGCTGATGGTCCCACAGTGGGATGGTGGCAAGATGAAGTTTTTAAGTCCTACTGTGAGATATTTTTTTAATATGAAAATTCAACATCTTAAAAATTACCCTAAATAGCCAGGAGCTTGTTCTCTGATTTAATTGCTAACTTCCACTGACTACCTACAGAGTCCTAGTGCGTTTTGAATGGAGGTGTAACTGAAGATTACCTTGTTCTTTCTAATAAGTAGACCTTTATGCTGAGAAGATACTGGATTAGTGGAATACTGTTGAATCTCTTATGACTGCACTATAATTAAGTAGTTCTGGGAGCTTAGGAGAGCACTGTAGCCTGGAAATTGTGATCTGGAGAATCCACCTGCCCTGTCCTTCCTCCAGATCATGTGTCCATCTTTGTGAGGATTATAGGCTTGTGTCCAAAGGATCAGTGAGTTGTTGCAGATAAAAACTAGCTTTCTTTTCTCACCTGGTCTAGTTAATTTAAGATTCACTTCTTGATCACAGCACAGCTTCACAAATGTTTGCGTCAGCAAAAAAGAGAAGTGCATGTAGTAAGGTGGGGAAACCTTGAATGAGGATGGCGGATACTTACTGGGATATTGCAGGCCTTGTGGCTTCCAGGCATCCTTCTCATGTAAACCTCAAGCCACAAATGGCTAGAGTAAGTGCTTTAGTAGACTGGCTCATTCCTATGTGGCCATAGACTTGTCCAGATTCCACACAGAAAGGGGAATGCTTTTCTGTCCTTTCACAGGATGTCTCACAGAACCTTGTCTTACAACCTCAAGTGAGGGAATTCACGCCGCCCAACTCTGAAGGCTCTGAATATCACCTAAGCGTCTAGAGCAGCCTAAAAGCTATGATGTCTTATGTCTCAAACATTATGTCTCAAAGAACTATTAACATTAAAAATAATATTGAGAGACAGCAACATTATAAACAGATAAAGCAAGTGGTCACAAAATGATTGTTATTGTAATAGTTCCATTCATCAGAACAGAAATGAGACTATATCCAGCTTTAGGCATTTTCTGACTGTGGGATTGAACTGTGTATACAGCAGCAAAATGCTCTTCAGCACTTGGTATGCTCCAGTATGACTCATTAGTATAGAAAAATACCCAGGAGAAAGGATCAAATTAGTTTTTATTTTAATATCTATTTGCATTTTCCTGGAGTGGAAATGAATACCATGTAGATTCATTGCCTTCATTGTAATAAGCCATTTTTCATTAGAACTTGTACTGTCAAGAAATTGGTGTTATTGATTCCTGAGTATTGTCTTCAACAGCAGGTAATATGGAATATATTTAAGTAATAGGTTTTCAATTATTTATCCATGAAAAACTAAAAAAAAAATTAAACTTTATGCTAATTTGTGTTATTAAAATCCTTTCATTTCTAATTGTCTATGGAAGTATAGAATAAATAAGGAAAAAAAAAAGGTCAATATAAAAACATTTTTCCAGATCTTTTGCTCTTCAGCCACAGTACAGTAGTTCTTAAGCTGAATTATTGCATATAGCTTTCAGATAACTCTGGGGTTTTATCAACAGTATCTGTTGATAGCTTTGCTTTTTATTGTGCATTGAAATTCTGACCACGTGTAGGTCCTTTTGCAACAGAAGACTTAATAACAAAGCATTTGACAGTAGAGTACTTCAATTTGTGCTATGGTTCTCATGGTCTAGGATCTGGCTGAAACAATAATGGAAAACTCTTTTTAAAGGTTAAGAAATTGTTGATCAAACTAGTGACAGCTGAAGTCAACCAGCCACAGCAAAAAGCAAGTATCATGCCAGTTTACAATGGGATTTCTTATGTGACTTGAGTGGATAGGAGGTCCCCTGTGGAGCCATAAATGTTTGCATTTTAAAGTGAAACCATGATTAGAAATGCTCTTTTAAAAGACAGCAATAGCATGTTTGTTTCTAGGTAGGATTTGTCTGATATATCAGCTTTTGGTGTAAAAGGTATTCTAGTGCAGTGATTCAACAGGCATCCAGCTGTAGTACACAGGAAATTACTAAATGGCCCAAACAGTGAAAATCAAGACATTATGCACACTAATGATTAAAAGATTTTGAGGTAGACCTCATTAAATGAACATTATTGCTAAATAAACTTTTTCTTCACTGACTGAAATATATCTATTCAAAGAAGAATGACCTTAAGCCATAGACAGTCTTAGAATACATTGCCTTGATTATTAATAAGATACTGTAAAACTCCATTTGTTCCTGTTATAGACAGAAATTCTGAGTTTAAATTTTCCTACACAGAAAGGCATACACTATTTGTGAAGTATCAAAAGGAAAAAAAGTGGTGGTGAACATGGTAATTTATAATATAATCAACCTTTCAAACCTGCATATGCTAGAAGAATGAGAAAGCTCCTCATTAGAAAGGTATGTATAAGCAAATATATATGCAATTAACCATACTTGGTTTAATTTCATAGTTATTTAGCAGAGCACAAAAGTGTTCTTTAAGCTATGTTTATGGATGGTTTTCTCTGTGCAAACTCAAGAATTCTTCTGGAGTGCAGCTTCTTGTGGACTTTTAAAGATCACGCACTGGTGGAGTTTGCAGATCAGGAGTAAAGTTAGACCTCTGAATTTCAGGAAAGCAGCCTTCCAGCTCTTCAAGGAGATAGTCAATAGGATTCCCTGGGAGACTTCCCCCAGACACAAGGGATCAGAAAGAGCTGGCTGATTTTTAAGGAAGTCTTCCATAGAGCGCAAGAGCCAGCAATCCCCAGAAGCAAGAAATCGGGCTGAGTAGGGACCTGCTGGTCAAACTAAAGGGAAAGAGGGAAATGCACGAGTAGTTGAAGCTGGGACAGGTGACCTGGGAAAAGTATAAAGATGGAGTTTGGTTGTGTAGGGATGCAGTGAGGGAGGCCAAGGCGAAGCTGGAACTAAACTTGGCAAGGGATGCAAAGAATAACAAGAAGGGCATCTACAGGTATGTTAACCAGAAAAGGAAGTTCAGTGAAGGTGTGCCCCCTCTGACAAACAGCACTCGTGACCTGGTAACAAGTGAGGAGAAGGCTGAGGTACTCAACAGCTATTTTGCCTTAGTCTTCAGTGGCATCTCTTCCCACAACTCTCAAGAGGATGGACAGCAGGATGGGGACTCAGGGAGCAAAGTTCCTCTTCACTGTAAGTGAAGATCAGGTTCATGACCATCTGAAGAACCTGAGCAAACATAAGTCTATAGGAACCCATGAGATGCATGCCAGAGTCCTGAAAGAATTGGCTGATGCAGTTGCCAAGCATATCTCCATGATATTTGAAAAGTCTTGGCAGTCAGGTCAAGTCCTAGGTGACTGGAAAAAGGGAAACATTGTACCTATCTTTAAGAAGAGTAGAAAGGAGGACCCTGGGAACTACCAACTTGTCAGTCTCACCTCTGTGCCTGGGAAGATCATGGAACAGATCCTCCAATGCTAAGGCACATGGGACAAGGATGTGATCCAAGACAGCCAGCACAGCTTCACCAAGGGCAAGTCCTGCCTGACAAAAGTAGTGACCTTCTATGGTAGAGTGACTACATCAGAGGCTCACCAGATGCCATTTTTCTGGACTTCTGTAAAGCTTTTGACACCATCCTACACAACACCCTTCTCTCTAAATTGGAGAGAGATGGATTCAATGAGTGGACTGTTACATGGATAAGAAACTGGTTGGACAGATGCATCCAGAGGGTAATGGTCAACATATCAGTGTCCTGATGGACATCAGTGACAAGTGGTCTCCCTCAAGGGACCAGTGTTATTTAATTATTTATTAATAATGAATTATTTATTAAATCATTAATGACATACATGAAGGGATCAAGTGCACACTCAGCAAATTTGCACATGTTACCAAGCTGAGTGGTGCTGTTTACACACCTGAAGAATGGAATGCCATCCAGAGGGACCTAGACAGGCTTAAGAAATGGGCTCACAGGAATCCCATGAGGTTTAATAAGACAAGTGCAAGGTGCTGCATCGGGTTGGAGCAACTCTTAGGATCAATACAGGCTGGGGATTGAACAGATTGAGAGCAGCCCTGCCGAGAACGACTTGGGGGTGGTGGTAGATAAGAGGCTGGACATGAGCTGGCAATGTGCACTTGCAGCCCAGAAAGCCAGTTGTTTCCTGGGCTGCATTAAAAGAAGCGTGAGCAGCAGAGGGAGGTGATTCTGCCCCTCTACTCTGCTCCTGTAGACCCCACCTTGGGTCCTGCATTCATTTCTAGAGTCCCCAGCACAGGAAGGACATTGACCTGTTTGAGTCCAGAGGAGGGCCACCAAGCTGCTTAGGGGCTGGAAAACTTCTCCTATGAGGAAAGATGGAGAGAATTGGGATTGTTCAGCCTGGAAGAGAGAAGGCTCTTCATGGCCTAATTGCAGCCTTCCAGTACCTGAAGAGAGCCTACAAGACAGATGGAGAGAGACTATTTACAAGAGCATGTACTGATTGGAGATAGGGGAGTGGTTTTAAACTGAAAGAGAGTAGATTTAAATGAGATGTGAAGAAGAAATTCATGACTGTGAGGGTGCTGAGGCACTGGAACAGATTGTCCAGAGAAGTTGCGGATGCCCCATCCCTGGAAGTATTCGAAGCTAGGTTGGATGGGGCTCTGAACAACCTAGTCTAGTGGAAGGTGTTCCTGCTCACAACAGAGGTGTTGGAACTAGATGATCCTTGATCTCCCTTCCAACCCAAACCATTCCATGATTCTATGATTAAAGATCATCTGGTCCAATCCTTCCTGCCATGGGTAGGAACATCTTTCAGTTGACAAGGTTGCTGAAAACCCCATCTGATCTCGCAATCCAATCAACGCTTCCAGGGATGGGGCATCCACAACTTCTCTGGGCATCCTGTCCCAGTGTCTTACCACCTTCATTGTAAAGAATTTCTTCCTTATGTCTAATATAAATTTAGCCTCTTTTAGTTCAAAACCATTGCCCGTTGTCACATCTGTTTTATCACTTTGTTTTATTCTTCTGTCTAGTCTTAAAAAGGACTCCAGACATGAAGGAGTGCACCAGCTGTACTTGCTTGCATGTGCTTTCCTTCCGTACGCGATCCCCAGATCTCGGGGACTCTGCTTTTCGAAGTCTATGCTAAAACACCTGGCTGCTTTTGAGAGGAATTTCAAACCTTGTGCGTTTCAATCACTGGAATCAAAGTTGGACAAATCTAGTCTATTACAAAGTGATCATGTTACTGTCTCAAGCTACTCCCATTTGAATGAATAGTCATTAATATTTAACAGACTTCCCTTATCCCAGCCCTTGAATATATGTGACACTGGATGGCCCATGACTGACATGTGCAATGAGGCACTTAGTGATGCAATTTCTTTGTGAGAACAACTCAAGTTCAGAAGGTGTACAAAGAAAGTGTTTCAAATTGTGATAGAAGACAGAGACCTAGTATTTCAGGCAAAAAAAAATCCAATAGCAGGAAGAAAAGCCATGAAAATTAGGCCAAATAAAACAGCTTTTTTCAGTGCAATGCAAAATTAAAGAGAAGGCATTAGATGTAGGACATTTTAAATTCTAATTAAGTCACCAATATTGTAGCACAAAGAATTAAAATAATTGGTTAAATTACAACTAGGAAAAAACATAGCCCAGGACCAAATAGGTTCATAAAAAGAAGCCCACATGTAGAAGAGTTATTACTTGTGTCATGGTATTTCTATATATTCAAGTCCTAAGTTAGTGATAAACACTGTAACAAAAAAAGAACAAAAATATATTTGTATGTATTTCATATCCTCTAAAGTCTAGATGTGTAAAAAAGTGATTTGATTAATATTCTTGTAAAACAATATCTTGAAAGCCAATGTGATATTATGCAGTCACTTACCCATTGCCTTTTAAAAAAGCTGCAGGAAATTTCAGATTGTTTTTTCCCTTGTTCACCTAGAAATTTAATTTTGCATCTGAAACCTACAATCAGGCTATGGTTCTCTATTTGCAAATGTATCAAATTGTGGGGGAAAAAAAAAACGATCAGAGATTTGCATTTTCTAAGGTCACCTTTTCTCTTTGAGACCTGTAATTGTTCATCCTTCCTAATTACAGACTTTAAATTATATGAGTAACTGCCTATTTTATTCACAAAAACACATGTTCTGTTCAATTGAATTGCACATTTTTGGGACTATAACCCCAAATTGATAAATGAATGATAATTTTTCATGCTCAATAACTTAGTTCCCTTTTTGAGCTTTTGATTCTCCTCACAAAATATTCATGCAGTCTATACTGAAGCTTTTACTTCAGTGTGAGACATCCTCAATTATGTAGAAGATTTGGAAGTTACATTCTTGGAAAAACCTGTGCCTTAAATTCCTGTGTTTTGAGCTGTATATAAGAATCAGAGAATTTGTTTTCTAAATTCATCTAATACTGCAGCAATTTGAGATTTCTGATGGCACTTCAGATCAACAAAATATAGGTTTTTAAAAAAAAAAGCATTTCAGAGCAACAAGATTACTCTGAAAATTTGCTTTAGGTTTAGAGGAGTAGGTTTCCCTTTGATCTGTTCTAAGTATCTGAGACTCAGTGTATGAGGGTACACAGATGCTGCTTGAATATTTTTGAAGTGAAATACTTAGTGGATAAGGAAACAAACCAAGCTGTGGCACCAAAATTAATAGCATAATGTACTTTTAAATAAGCTGAGCTAAATTCAACAGGGAGAGACAACATTTATCAAACTGCCTTTTTGTTAAATTGACTAAGTTTAGAAAAAATGAAACATCACACAATTTTCTTCAAGGACAAATGAGGGAAAAGTTACTACTCTTTTCCTGGAAAGTAGCTGTTAATTATTTTGCCTCTTTATAGTATGTTTATAAAATATTCTCTGAGCGAATGCAAGCTCTCTTTGAGCTGACCTGAAGTTGTGCAATTGCCAAGATAAATCTAATAATTATTGGCAGGAGAGTTTGTCTCAGTTTATTAGCTTGAGTTTGGAGTCATACTACAGTGGTTGCATGGGATTGTTTTGGCTCACAAGAAATCCAGGTAAGGTAGTGACTTTCTTGGTGGACAGTGACATCAGATGTTCTACCTTGGCAGTATGTGTATGCACCAAGAAATGTTTAAAATCTCTGGAATAATAACACATCCTGCAGGAAAACAGAATCAGTTTTCTGGAATTCTTGAAGGCTGTGTAATGCTAAAATTAACATAATATGGTGAACATAAAAAAATCTTGAGAGGACACGTTCCTAAATGCAGCTTTTTGAGAGCATTAGATGTCCCTACAGGTAGCAGAGAGGAGCTATGGGTCACCTGATGTGACCCTCCCATGTATGTGCCAATATGTCTCACGCAAACATAAAGTACTACGCTTTTTGAAAATCATCACCACTTGAAAACTTACTTCTTTGGTTACTGTATTGATAACTATTGTGTCTCTTCAACATGTAAATACAACTAGATGTATTGTAACTATAACTAGATGTATGCTTTAACACTGCCCATCTTTTAGGAAATTAAAATCCACAAGATTTGGTCTAGCTCAAAGTTTTGTCCAGGTTACAAGGAAAAGCATTGCAATTCTTTAAATGGCAGATAAATTTTGTCTGGAATTTGTCATCCAAATTTGCCATATCTAACATTTTCATATGAGATTGATAGAGTGAATGAGTTTGGGTAATAAATGTTATAGAGATATTGCTCTAATTGTAATTAGTGCTAATGTATTTGTCAACTTCAGTAACATAATGGTGATAAAATGAAGAAAATTAATTATGATTGTTTTCATTCATGTGATCTCATTTGCTTTCTTTAATGCTGAGGAGTAGGGAATGACACAGGGAGTCTCATAATTAAACCTACCCAAAAGTGATGACAGAATTTTATCTGTTTTTATCTTACAGTTATTTCATTTTTGAAGCCCTGAATCCACCACCAGTGAGAAAATAATATGCTATTATTTATTATTTGTCTGTACTGCTGAAATGTCAACTTAGGTGTTTTTTTCTTCTGCCTTTTGTTCCTTGAATAATAAAAACATTGATATTAATATACTGGCCTCACTAAAAGTGCCATCTCTTTCAACTGGCAAAAATGAGTCACTGACTTTTCTTTTATACACTGGACATCATATAGCTCTAGAGATCAATTTATGTGACAAATTATCTGTCATTCAAGTAAAAATAAATCTTACCATAAATGTCTTCCATGCTCTTGTCCATGTTGACAAATTATACGTGAGAGATGACAGATGAGTTCCCATTAGATTTTGATGATGTAGTTGTATCTTATCTTTGGATTTTCCTCAGTAATTTTATCCTGTATTCAAATCAGGTTTTACTGTCTCCTCAATATCCACAGCTGTCTGGCTTCAGTCCCTGAAGTCCGAGAGTTACTCTGTGAAGTCAAAAATCACTGGCAACTTAAGCTAAATCCTAAACTTCATAGTAAAATTGCACTTGGCTTTACCCAAGACATAGAAGGTGAAGCCCTGAGCTCCCAGGGGTGGGTCAAGCACTTTGTGCATGAAAATTGCAATAGGGTGCAACTACTGCTTGTGGTGAAAGAAATGTTGATGTGTGGCTTAAGCTGCTCCACATTTTCCAGACTCTTTCCAGGGAGAGCAGAGCTTTGCTGGACATCCTTTTTGGATTATATTTCTCTTTTTACAGTGAATTTCACTCAGCAACATTAAGTGGTGTCAGAATGAGAACGCTGGGAAAAGTATGTCCGTTAACAGTCAGAAATCATTGGTCAGGTGGCAAGACACTCTCTCTATCAGCATGGTACAGGAATCAGCAGAGAACAGACCTCTCTGTAGCAGTGGTAGACAAACTAATGTCACGGGTTTCTTTTGTGGTGATACAGTTGAAGCATGGTCAGAAATCCTTCAAGTCTGGCTTTGATCCATCTGTTTTACCTGGACAGTAGAAGAAATGGCCAGGACTCAATTTGAAGATTAAAAGGTTATCTGAAGTGATACAGAACATGAATTAAAATTATTTATCTTTAGAAAAGATGAATAAAAAAATTAAAGCTTGTAAGGCACAGGCCAGAAGAAGTAGTTAAAGTACGAGAACAAACAATGAAGTAGACAGTCTGCAAGTTTTTAAAAGAGATTAATGCAGAAAGGCAGTATAGATTCATAAAAATAAATCATGTCAAGCTAACTTGCTTTTTGCCTTTGATGAGATAATAAGCTTCATAGAAAAGAGGAATAAAGGGGACATATCTCTTGACTTCAGTAAAGCATTTGACATTACTCCACATCAGAAAAAAAGCGATGTGGTTAATGCTTGTGAAATTGTTAGACAGATGGCTGGCTAACCACAATTGAAGAGTAATTATTAATGCAGTTCAGGAAAACTGCAAAGTGTGCTCACATCACGGAAGGATTGGTGCTTTATCTAGCATTAAACAGATATTCACCATATCCCTGCAAAAATGGCTGTAGAATGTGCCGGTATTGGCCAGAGTTTTTATGCCACACTGTATGTCCAGTTGGATCTGTACTTGAGATGGCTGAGTATAGCAGAGACAGAGGAAGGCAGGTTAGTGAGACAGAACTGATTAATTGTTAATGTAATTGCTAATCTTTTCTAAGTTGGGGGAGACTATGGTACTCATTACTCTAGGTTTCCTAGCAGCAGTTTTAAATCAGTCTTCTGGTTTGCCTATCAACTCATTTTAGTCTGCTCTTCTGCATTGTCCATTATCTCAGACTCACCATGAGTTCCCATGCACTCTTCTGCTTTTCATATTGTATCATTATTTGTTGTACTTCATTCCTGATCTTTTGCTAATCTACTATATTCTTCTGCCCTGATTTTGTTTACACTTGGTCCCCCCAAAGTTCCTCCGTCCTATGAATTCATGCCATTAGCAGTACACAAGCCTCCCTGCTGCTTCAGTGTGTCCTTATGCTCATGGAGTTCCAGCTGCCTTTTGCTTTCATCTCTGGTGCTCCTGAATTTCCCTCAGGGGGTCCAGTTGCCTTGAAGATCCAGGAAGCCTCCCAAGACAGCTCTACCACCACTGAAATGCTTCAGATCAGAGGAGCAGATGCTCAGATGCGCTGTTCTTCTTGTTGACCTGCAGTATTTCTCATCTGAGGCTGGTCCATGGTTTGGAAAATAGTTTGTCCAACTAGAGCAAATAAAAAAATAAAAGGGTGTTTGTATATTATGTTATGTTACTGAGAATGTCAAGGGATACAGAGCTGCTTCCCATATGACTGAGGCATGGGTCAGTGCCTTGTACCTTCCAGTAATGCTTCTTTTTAATATCAGCGTAATCATTTTAGATCATGATCCCTACAGTCACTCCTCATAAGGCTTTAGGACCAGGACAACTGTTCCTCTGGTAGTCCTTCAATTTTTAACCTAAGTCAATTTGCTATTTTTTTCTCATATAACTTATTAGTTGTCCACTGTCTCTCATAACATATCTCAGTCAATTAAAGGGTAGGAAGTTTTAATTCTCATCTACAGATCCTTTTCCCTAGAAAAATACGTAATGATGTCAAAAATCAAAGGTTCTTGTCATAAACCTCTCTTTATTTTTCATTTCTATGTCATGCATTATGGTTAAACATTTTTCCTCAACAATACCACACTGCAACATTTTTTTGATTTTTATGTTCTCCTTCATCTCTTGTTATTTCCTGCATCTCAGCTGTAAATTCATTAAAATGATTGAATATAAAGTGATATAATTTTGTACTTTTTCCCCCCCAAGGAGTCTTTTTCATGCCTTTGCCCTCCCGAAGATCCAATTTACACACTTAAGTTACAGCATTTGATTTTGATTGAAACAATTGATTCACATGAATTCTAAGATAAATAGCTAACAGCCTGAGCTGGAGAAAGACATTGAAGAATTTAACTTTAATTAAAACCACTGCACCTTTACACATATGCAGATATCAGAGATGTCTGCAGGAATGATGTGATGCTCAGCAAATACACTAAATAGCTGTTCTACAGCCATGAAGGGGGCAAATAGTTTCTACATGCCTGTGAACTGAATACATCAGAAATTAAGAGTAAAATGTAATCTATACATTTAAGACAATCCTGTAGGCACAATACCTCTGTGGCACAGGAGCAGAAGCTACTTATGTTCCAATAGGATTTCAAATATGGACTTTGTATTCCCGGTATCACCTGAAAGTTGAAGAGATATTTGTCTCTAGGATCAGATTTGAGAAGAATGCATTTTTAAATGTGTTAAAAAATAAAAGTCTTCCCATGTTCTGTTAGAACTGCCTTATAATCAACAGCATGAACATATTTATAAAATGAATTATTTAGTAGTTTTCATTTTAAGATTATTTTCAGTACTCTGCACAAATTTTCAATGTATTTTCATTGACTGATGTAATTTCCTTATGTTTAGTCAAGAAACTGCTTATTATTGAATGGTGATTCTTCTGCCAGCAAAACCTTTGAGATTCAGCCCCCTGAAAAAGATTCACGAAATTACATTAAACTATAGAACCTTGTCTGTGCATTAGCTAGATTAAGCTAGTTTAAACTGAATTTTGGGATTGAGAAAGAGCTAAAATTTCATCTAGTATTATTTTGGTAATTTTTTTCACCATTTTCCCAGAAGTTACAGGCCTCTATTTTCTTGCCAGAACCATGCATCTTCTTTCTAGTATTTACTGTATCATTCTGTATAGAAGCATTTCACAGAGCAGTTCATACAACTTATAATTTTTTGTCATTTGATAATGAAGTCTTCCCCAAATAAGGAAATCGTTTTAAGGATAGATGCTTAATATTCCACCAGCTGTGCTGGCATCATTCAAGAAAAGCTTTTGTTGCCTGAACCAAGTTCAACTAGCTAGATGAAGTGCTAAAGTAAACAATTGCTTCCTGGGATGTTGTTGATTACCACTTTGAGAATTTGTTACTTGTCAAAGTAGCTTGATTGACAGACCAGATATTTCAATAGCACTTAAACATCACATGTCTGAAGTTGCACAATGCTCACATATTGAACTGTCATTATACCAAAGAATCAATTTTTGTTTTCACTTTGTGCTTAGGATTATATTACTGATTGTTGTTCAATTTCTCACTGATATCTAGTGGCAAATGAAATATGGAAATTTTATTGTAGTAAAAACTGTTTCTTGAAAGTTTAATTCACCTTAACTCAAATGGATTTATTAAAAAGTCTGGGAATGCACAGTCTGTGTAAATATATTGAACTGCCATTCATGCCAAGTTGCAGTTGAGATTCACATTTTCTGCCATGAAAAACATTATTTTGTGAGAAAATAACAATTTCAGTATTAGGAAGGAAAATGAAACTAATGTTAGTTATATTAAATATTAGAATATTTATTAAGATAATCTGTAATTTCAAAGGTGCAAGATAAATTATAAAAAATCCATTGCACAAGATAAATAAAGACATGGAAACTTTGATAAATGGAGTTATTACTTAATTTAGTACAATCAATTTGATAACATCTGCTTGACAAACTATGGCGAGAAAGGCTTAATATTGAAGGTTCTTTGCAAAATAGGCCATTTATGACCATTTCCATTGGGGAAGTTCAGAAAATTTTTCTTTCAGTTGTTATAACTGATTTTAAAATGTTAGTGTTGTATATTGCTTTTTGCAACTTAAATAAAACATCCTAAGAATGAGACAGCAAGAAAGTAGTATGTGCTTGATCTCCAAGAAAGGAGAGATGGTCAAGTATCTGTCTTTTTTCTGAAATCTTTTTGTCCAGGTTACAATGCTGTCACCCCACATCCCTGTGAGCTAGTTCTCTCTCTTTATTCAAAATAAGAAGTAAATTAGGAACAGAACTTCTAATGTACATACCATGTCTAGGAGAGCTTAGAGAAGAGAAAGAGCTGAGGCTTCAGAGGTTCTCTTTGACTCATCCCACACTGCTGCTGTGCGACTGACTGAAGCAGGAATAGGTCAGTCACCTGCAACTTCAAAAATGGATTTCAGCCTTTGCCTCCTGGACCACACGCAGAAACTGATGACAGGGAAATTTGGGGATGCTGAAGGGGAAGCCTGGCCAGGGACTAGGCCAGGCTCCCCCCACTGTCATGCCAGATCCTGGCCAGAGAGAAGATCAAGGCGATGGAGAAGGTGGCTGAAGTACTTGCTCAAGAGAGGTGTGGATTTGCTGCCACAGTTCTCAGCGCATGGGACAAGAGCCAGCAGTTTAAACACGTTCTTAAGGAGTCTCCTCTCTACACCAACATCTCTACACACTTCTTCTCAGCCTTCCCTTCTGCCCACACTTTCCGTCCTTTTTTCTTCCTCTGTTGTAGTCAGGACAGAGTAAGAACTGTGAGACCACTGTCTTGTTTCTATTGTATTGCGTTTCCCTACTCTGGCCTAAAGAATAATCTTCATAGCCATCACTGACAATGATTCAATCTTGTTCTTCTGTCTCAGTAGTAGAGTAACGGGAGAAACATTTTGGAGAGCATTTAGATTTCTTTTTTCCTTTTCAAATGTGAATACATAAATTTCATATTTTAGTCTGATTTAGTTCTAGTCTATTCTAGTTCAATTTTAGTCTGATATAGTTGAAAATGTAGTTTGATGCCAAACTACACTGATCTGTACCGAGAAGCTGATCTCTTCCGGTGATTATAAACTATACTTTGTATCATCCTTTTTGCATCGTTCAATTTTGGGTGGTGACTGGTGCTTTTCAATCTTAGCCCCAGTACCTATACCATCATTTTATCACTTTCTGTATTTTTCACAGAATGATATATGTGGGTGATTTTGTTTCAATATCAAGTCAGAATACTGCAGTCACTGTTCAACCAACAAGGACCTTGCTCCCCTTTATCTGAAGAACTCAAGGCTGCTGAATGCAGACATGTGTGTTTGATAACATATTTGTTGTCTGTACATACAGTTAAAAAAAATCTGATGCCTTTGCAATTGTAATTTTTTATTTCCCAGTAATTCCTTTCCAGATGCATGTATTATTATCAAATCCAAAACTAGATTCATTTTCTTTTAATCTCTCTTTTAACTGTACATTATCTTAGCTTTAGTTTCCCTAAAGCCATGCAGAAGGGAGACCTCCTCTTCTTGCTTTTGGGTTCTGTACTACAGCTTGCAGCACAGAGAAGAACATTTAAGTTATGGCTATAGTCGAAACTATGAAGATGAGGATTTGGGGTGTAAAAGCCATTTTTAAAAATCTATTAGTGAGAACTGCAATGTGTGGTCCAGTTTCCATGTATTGGTAAAGAAGATGCAAATATATAAACTTACAGTTTCATCCCACTCCTCTGGAATTTAAGGGTTTAACCTGACATTTGCACCTCTATACACTGTGTCTACACCAGCAAGTACTGAAAGCAATGGGAGTGGATTAGTAGAGTAAAACTCCTGGTACTACAGACACAATGGCCACGCTACAAAAATTTCAGGAATTTTACAGAAAGAAACCCAAAATCTGGTCCAGTGGACATGTTCATCCACTACAGCTTGGAGTACAATACAGGCACTCTTGGAGAGTGTCTTCAGGTTCATGTGCTTTAAGACTAAAACATGAACCGAAGCTCATTCAGTGACCAGGAGATCTGTTTCAAAAGTGCACTCCTGGACATAATGAAAACTCTAATGCAGACGTGCAGAATGAAACCTTCAATGAGGTCATGAGCATCATAAAGTATGAGGGCTAATGACATCCCAGTATTTGGGGTTGAAGGTGTAGTCTATAATAAGAAGAAATTGAGAATATACCTTAAATCATACCACCTCGTGGATTTAAAGAGCACTTTAAAAGCTGCAGAGCTCATAAGATGCGTTTTGTGTTGCACTATATTTTAAGGTCTCATTTGTTTCTCCATGGGTGATTTTT
The DNA here is from genome assembly GCA_013399855.1 of Oxyruncus cristatus. Taxonomy (NCBI): domain Eukaryota; kingdom Metazoa; phylum Chordata; class Aves; order Passeriformes; family Cotingidae; genus Oxyruncus; species Oxyruncus cristatus. The sequence continues at coordinate 3,627,661 of VXAY01012530.1, read as the reverse complement.
AAGCAGGCATGGTAATTATGCTAAAGTACTAGTAGTATTTGAATCACACTGTAGACATTTTCATATTTTTGTGGAAATACAGATCCCAGCTTATCTCTATAATTTAGAATAGTGATTTCTTTGCCAAAGTGTTTTGGAAATCTGTGACTCCTAATGGTCAGTTTTTCTCTGGCTATTGTAGAATATTGCTACACTTCCAAAGGACCTCTTCTGTTAATGTATTCAAGGAGTACACATGACATATCTTCCTTGAAGAGAATTTTTCTTTTGCTTTTAGTCATGTGAAGCAGTAAAATCAATGAGCCTTATTGCTCCCCAAATCAATGAATGCAGGCTCCTACTGCTCTATGGGACCCTAGTGCTGGTTTTGTTATTGCTGACCTTATGACTTCAGGAACTTCTTACCAGCAGGATATTTTCTGCCCTTCCTAGTGTGAAGAGCAGACGAGCCTTCCTAATTAGACCTGGAAGCTTATTTGGTTGATGTAAAACAGACATTTTAGTTTCTTTTATTTCTGAAAACTTTTGCTACTGTAAAGATCACAAGACTTTCAACATACTGTATTTATTTGGTATTATTGATCAAGTTTTCAAAATTGAGGAATTCTTAAAGGTTGTAACACAGCAAGTGATGGAATTAACTATGTCAATCATACAAGAGGGGCCTAGTCCAGAAGAGGTTGCTGGGCATGTGCCATCAGCACTATACTTTAAAGGAAAACAAAGTGATGTTTGTGAGATCATCCTATAAACATTGTCCAGGCTTCTAGGTCACTTTTAGCAAAGAGATGTAAAAGAGGATCAGGGTTTACATGAAGAAAAAGAAAAATTACTTTGAAATTTATTTCCTGTCTAATTTGAAAAGAATAAGACACGATTTTTTTTTTTTTTTCCCCAGTTTCAGGCCTTTGTTGAATTTGCTTTTGGTTTGCTTCAAAATTACCAGGATCTGGCTTGAGCTACAGCAGCACTGTTGAGCAGGGTTTAAAGCACTTTGAGTCCCATGTGTACCATAAGACATGAGGTCTGGGTAACAGCTGGATTACTTGGGCTGTGGGGATTGCAGAGCATTTCCAGTCCAAGGCTGAGTGGTGACAGCAGGAAAGGGAATAAGGATTCTGTCCCCATTAGTCAGAAGGCAGAAGTCTTGAGATGAATTATGACTGCAAGGAAAAAATGTGTACTTGCAATGTAAACTGCAAAGATTGTATCCTGCTGGGAAATGTGAATGCCATGATAATACTACCTCCCATACATAATACATACATTAATGGATTAATTTAATTATTTATCTTTCAACATTTTCTCACCTGGCGAATGGAAATGCTGGTAGTAGGTTTGATAAACAAAAAAATTTATGCTGTTCTTCTGTTATTAATGACTTTTAGTGACTGGAAAGTCTCAGACTGTTTGGATATACAGAGTTATCTTTGTAAGAGACAAGAAAAAAACCACGTGGGATTGTTATCCATTTATTAATTAAGTCCAAGGCTGAAATAGGATCTCACATGAAATTGCTGCTAATGTTGATTTCTCTTTGAGCTTTCCAAGAATGTTGCTGTAATTTTTTTCTTCACACTATTTTTGGAAAATTGCCAGGTACCAGGAATAACCAAAGGCAGAAGAAAAAAAGCCCCAACAAACACCTTATGGTTCTGTTCTTTCATTGGAGGTTTTGATTGCTGTTTTTCACTTACCCATTCTCCTGCTGCATAGACCAAATCTTGGAGTTATTACTCAGTCATTCACTCCTCCATTGGCTCCTAATGGGATAATTAGCCAGTGTAAAGACTTTGGACACAAACTAAGTTAGGTAGTGAGCTGGAGTATGTGTAGTTGCGTTGTGTCAAATTGGTAACACTCTATTGTCATTTCTGGGGAGTACTCTGAAGGTTCCAGCCAGATTTAAAATCTAGAGAGTATTTTTTGTTCATTTCTTCTGCATGACCATGACTTTACTACTATTCTATGCAGTATGCAATATCCTATAACTTTCTGGGATTGTGTAAATAATGGAAGGAATTTGCATGCTGACCTGCAGTTACGTCTGTTCAGAGCAGACAGTGAACTTGCCTGGCTTGTTAATATTCTAGTTTCCTAGCAATCAATCGTCTTTGATATTTATGTGACCCAATAAAGTTCATTTTTCTTGGGTTTTAAATTACGTTGTTGCATCTCCCTTTGCATCTCTAAAATTCAGTCTGGCTTGATTGCCATTTGTATCATAAAATTTGGACATCATGTTTTCATTTCGTCCCTGTAGTCACTTGCCTGTGTGGGCACGGAGGTCTTATGTTGCTTTCCTGGACACTGTGGAGATGGGTAATAGTTGTACAAATGCACTCTGTTGACCTCCATGTATCCCTTGGCTTTGTCTTTCTCAGGATGCTTAGTCCATTCTTTGTATTTATGTAATTTAAAGCTCAGTTCCTACATACAGAAATTAACATTTTGATATAAAAATGCTGCTGTTATAAACAAACACCTCAACTACTATAAAGTAAACAGATAAAACCCCCAAACATACTGAGTCACTGGAAGCTGATAAAGTGCAGACACTGCCTTGGGCTATCTCTGCACAGTGCAGACTTAACCTACACGTAAGATTTATCTCCTTTTTTTTTTT
>VXAY01012530.1:3581971-3624973 GCA_013399855.1 Oxyruncus cristatus | reverse complement strand
TTTTTTTTTTTCCCTTAGGTCACTAAAGACATTCTCTGTTTCTAAAAGTAATTTTCAGTCACCAGTGATAAGCAGAGTAATCTTTCCCAATATTTCTGGTAGTTTGGAACTTTAGCTGGAGGTGGTGGGATGAGAGCTGACCAGATCCACTTCTGCTCCCACAGTGGAGAACTGCTGACTCTCCATCACCTGCAAGCTTAGGAGCAGGCAGAGAGAATCCCTTTCCAGACCTTGTAATTTTAATAGCTCTGGGAGATGCTTGAGTAACTGTCTTCTTGTCTGTTAGATGAGATAAGTGCTGTATTTATCGCATTGAAATGTCGTATTATTTTATAATAAATATTTAAACGTCAGTGATTCCAGAGAATAGGTTGGAGACATGTGCCGCTGTGATTTAAAAACATGTGTATCATACACCAAAGCATCTTATTAAGTGGTTTGGAAGATGACAACAGGTTGCAAATTGCCCCCCTCTGCCAATCGGAGCCCCGTGTAATGCTCCTCCTGCACCTCCTCTGCTATGACAGACCCAGCCTTCCCAGCAATGCCTGCTGCCCTCACACTGACACTTGGAAAGGGGAGGTCCTCGGTTTGATCCGACCTCAGACTTTTAACCTTCTTCTTTTCAGTGCATAACTATGTAGCAGTGGGTTAAGTGACATCAGAGACACCTCTACAGCTGGGTGGTGGTGGGAACATGTGTCTGGGCTGAGCACTCCTGGAAGCTCCTGCTTCAGTGCAGCAAGGAGCTGCTGCCCTGCGTGCCTGACAGAGCTGGCCACAGGCCTGCTGCCCCTGTCAGACTGAGGCAGCTACCTGAAAACTTATGAGACAGAGGAGCTAGTGACACAGAGGTGGGAGGAAAATGGGCACCCCACCAACACGAGGAAAGTGCATTTGTGTAAGAGACACAACAGGTCCACAGTTACGATTTTTTTTTTTTTTTCGTTTATCACAATACATCACAACTGTTCATCACAATACACCCTGTTCTTGTCCAGGGTCCTCCCAGTTTCCTCTGTACCAACATCTATCAGTCAACATGTGAAACTTCAGCAGGAAAACAATTACAGCCTGTCTGGGTCTTACTCTCCCCTTTTACAGACCTGTGTTGCAAGTTGGAAATGTAAAAGGCATTGGTGGACTGTTTTTGTCTTAACTTCAAAAGAAACAATTTTCTAAAAGCTATTTTGATCTCCTTGGGTCAGTGTCAGGACAATTTATTCACCCGAAGTTATGTATCACACCTTTTCTCAGAGAATTTCTGCTTCACATATATTTTTTAACCTCTTTTTTAGGTGTGAAATGACTAAACTGTCATTAAATTCAATGGAATTTTCCCCTAGCATTTTACTAGAGCAGGGTAAGTCCTTAGCATCTACTCAAAAAGCACAGAAATCGCTGACGTCAATAGAAATCTCTTACTTGCATTGCTTAACCTCTGAACCCCCACTGGAGAGGAGGGACTGGACACCCAGCTAATGTGTATGTAACCTATAAGGAAAGAAAAACTTGTCATGGCATTGCAGTTTTTCCTCTTTTTCATGCAGACTCATTAATTTGTTAAACCAGATGTTTCTGAGCCTGGCAGATCTATTAATCTGTATATTTTCCAGTTTGCCAAACATTAAATTACCAGAAAAGTAAATGGAAACTCTCATTTACCTCTACTGCTTCAAGTCTCCTAACACAATCTAAAAGTGCTTCAAGCAAGAAACAAAAGGGAGTAACTGAAGCCTACATCATCCTTGAGGCGCCATTCAACTCCCCATAAGGGAGCAACCTTCCTCTTCTGGAGGAGCTCTGTGCACACGTATTAGAGTAATTTCTTCTGACAGTTCTCCTGATAGAGAGGAATATTCCTCCAGTTACTGTATCTCCAGAGGCATGTCTGCATAAAAAGCATGCCTGCGCTATTAGAGGAATCATGTTAATGGACCTAAAATGTTTTAGTCAGGGAACTGAAGAATTTAGTGAGGATATTACAGTGCAGGAGCATTTTATTGTTTGGATATGTTCACGTGTGGGATATCGACTCATTTGTATTTAATTTCTCACAGCCTTTGACCTGACCTTTCACTTGACACCCTCTCCTGCCATTTTCTTGCTATGAAAAATTTTAGCCTTTCATTTGACCTGTGTGAACTCATAAATTCTGGTTGCTCACATGTGTAATCACAGAGCAAAGAAAGCAGATGGGAAAAAGCTCCTGCTGTAGGAAACACAGTTTTTACAAAGCAGATAGAGGAGACCGTGCAACATCCTGCTCCTCTCCAGCCAGCTTTTGTTTCTCTCACAGACACCCTTCCAGAGCTCCCCCTACGTGGTATGACAGGGGTAGCTTGAAACAGGCCATTTGCTCCCAAGAACCCTGCCAATACATGAATATGTCCCTGTTCAGCCAGTTCAGACTGAAGTATTTTTGGGAGAGCTGCTGCGTGTTCATTCATCTTACAGACCCTGTTCTAGACCCATATCCTAGATGAAAACCCAGAAACACCAATCTCTAAGAAGACATTAGTGGGTCTGATGCCTTCTTAATGCTTAAAATAGAAAGATGTCCTTTTATTAATTTTTCCTACCTAGTGAACTTTTATACATTCAGGAATAAATAAATAAATAAAAGTATGTAATGGATTCACAAAGGTTCAGAAACAATTGTTAGAAAAGCTGTTGGGTTTTCTTCTGGTCGGGATGTTCAACTGGATAGGGCTATTTCAGTCACACTTGTCTTCAGGCACAGAGAGGTCTAAAATTCAAGACTGTCATTGCCGTACCTCTATGACCACCGAACTTATAGGTGAAAAGAAATTCCAAGAAGTATTTGTAACTATCTGCTTAACTTCTAGCTTTTTTTTTTTTTTTGACAGTTTGAAACTTTTTACTTTTGCACCTTCCAAAGTGATTTTCCACTGAAATTTAAACTTCAGACAGGTGTAAATGGAAGGATTGGTATATTCAGACCATACAAATATTCTTATCCTACACAAAAAAAAAAAAAAAAAAAAAAGAAAAAATGTGCTGAGTAATGTGCTCTTCATTCTTATATCTGCTGTCCAAAACTAAAATTACACTAAGTTGTGTGTATTCATTGTCCTGAACTTGCTGGGCAAGTGTGGAAACTTGGGATTCATATAACAAGAAAACTGTTTCTGGATCCATCATTCATATTATGTGGTTGGTATTCATTCTGTAAAAGTAGAAGATTCATGAGCTGTGCAACTCTGGTCTGAAAAATTCTGGCAGGACTGCCTTGACCACCTGGGATAGTGAAGTGAAGGAAGGGATGGAGAAATTCAGCTTAGCATGCACCTTGCTCTTTTTCTGAATGAGGCTGGTGGTAAGGACAAGAACATTAATTTTTTGGCTATTGCTGTCTAAAATATGCAGGTGTAGAAGCCTTAAATTACAATGGGCATTACTGGTTAATTAAGGAGATTCATTGATTTTTTCTTGGGAAGGGACTGTTAGCCAATGTTCACTTCTAGGGAATTATTGAATTCAGATAGAGCATAAGTTAGGTGAGAAGAAACACTTTTCTTCCCTGGAGTAATGTTTCTGTCTGATTCTCAAAATAGCAATTATATATACCTTACATTTTTAAATTATTATAATTATTATAATAGTTTAATCTTGAAATAACTCTGCAATTTTATAGCAAAATATTAATTACCATATTTAATAAAGTATTTATCATTGTTCAACAAACTATTACTGAGATTTTGAGTTGGAAGTAAGAAGTTCAAAGATGAGAGTCATCTTGCCTCAGAAATTATTTTTGAAGCAACCCTTGGCACATATTTGACAGCTTACAATTAAATGTGTCCTTTTGAATCATCTGCTGGTGATATGGAATTTCAGATTGCATTGTAGCAACACATGTACCTGGAACCCTAACCCTCCTGATGCACAGATTCAAAAATAGAACTGGTACTATTTGTACTACCTATTTGACTATGCATGAAATGATATTGAATAAAAGGCTTGTGTAGAAATCTCTTTCATATTTTCATAGCAAATAATGAGCATACATTAGAACAAATTATATGTATCTGGACTTAATGGGTTAGATGACCCAGACTTCTACATATGAATACTAATAGAAGGAAGCTGTAATATATATTGAACATTTAATTAACTTTTGGGGTAAGACTGTCAGTGCATGACAGAGTGGCAGCATGTGTGATAGAAGCAAACAAATAAATAAACTCCAAACCTGTATTTACAGGTGCAGTTCCAGAATGGGAAAAAAGAGACATTTCAGCAGTTATTTTTCTGCAGAAGAATCCTAATATCTCCATGCTGCAGCAGCTGCCACTTACACGTGGAAGAAATCCATATAGGATTATCCTCCTTTGTCCCCTGTCTGTTTTCCATTTTCTTTTTCACTAGCATTTGAGTGGACTATGATTGAGATGGCCCTGGGTTTACTGTGCTGTGTCAGGAACAGAACTGAAGTGTCTGTGCTGTGTCCAAGGATGAAGCTCTAAAGTGCCCGGTCGAGGTCTCTGTGTGTGTTGCATGTATGTGTGTACAACCAGAGTCCACCTACATGCAGTGGCCCAAGGTTCTGGAAACCTGCACTGATTGCTGATATGTAGCTGGTACTTTCATCCTATACAGGTTGGTGTCACCTGTAAGTGGCAGAGAACTGGACTTCTCTCTTTGCAGTCCCTCTAAACCATTGTGAATATATTATATTATCACATTAGGAAATGTATATAAAATACAACTCTGGCTGAAGCATTTACCCTTATGGAAAACCAGCCAATATCTCAGTGAAAGCAGATGAACACCAGGAAATGAGGATATTTTCTCAGTGGCTAGGCTCATTCCCCATCATACAAGTGGTTTGTAGCAATGTCGACTACTTCAGTCTGTGACAATTCAGTCTAAGAAATTTCTTTGTGTTGTGAGCGGCACATTAAGATATAATTAACTAGCATGTGTACAACTAGCAATGCCACCAATGCTTGTAGTCTCTAACGGGATGCTATTACGCAGTTTTTAGTCAGTTCATTACAAAGTAGAGATGGTGCTGCTTATGTGGTTGTTATTCAAGAGGGTTTTTTTCACACTCCTTCCAATGTTTGGCTTAACTACCACTTTTTGGAGTTTGTTGGTGCAATAGTGAAATAATACCATGTATTTCTAAGAAATTGCGATGATGTGAGAGGCAGCGCAAAGACCAAATAGACTGATTACTCTGTTTCAAAGCTGAGTTAATCCCCTGATGTTTAGTTGCTGTACAGCTGGGAGTTGATCAGCTGGGGAACTGCAAGCAAATGATAAAAGGCACCTATTCCTCACAGCTAAATTTCCTCTTTGTGTTGAATTTTGTGAGTAGGATTGCATTCACCATGAGTAGCTGTCAATTCCATCTTGGCTCATTTTGTTACATTTGGGAGCTCTGATTCATGCTTTGGGAGAACAGCTACACTTTGTCAACCATTTCTGAGTGTATTTAATTTTGTCATTATCTTTGAATTATGGTAAACTTCCATTAAGTGTGAGTGTGGTGTTTGTTGTCGCTGACTATTCATTTTTGCTCAAAGAGATTTTGGTCTTTTGTACTGAAAACATTGCATTTTTTGGTTGTGATGACTGTTTTCTGCTAATTCAACACTAAGTACTATGTCTGCCTGGCCACAGTCTGGCCCCACTCCATCTCCTGTAAAAGAGCTGTGGTGGTGTGGAGACAGGGAGGCACAGTGAAACTCTCCAGCCTCAGAGATCCTGAGTCCTCTGAGATTCCCTGGTACTTTGAGGACTTTTGAGTTTTTGGATATCCAAACCTTTGCCCTGTTGGGGATGAGGACAGGCAAGTCCAGCTTTCTGCCCTTGCCCCACTTTGCAAACACAAACACCAATGCATGTGTACACAAACGGACACCACCACTCTTTCCAGTCGCTGCATAAGGAATTACACCAGGGACAAATTGCTTTTAAGAATTTGCTTTTGTATGAAACCTACCTACCTGTCTTTCTTGCACAAAGTTCAGTGACTTGGGTTTACTTTGTGGTGTCTGGAGCTTGAACTAAATCTCAGGAAATGTTCCCATTTACTGTTCACATTCCAGACATAGCAGGTGCTGTAGTTACTGGGGGAAGCAACTTCCACCCCCAGAGCAGCAGTTTCTGCCAGAAATATGAGTTTGGGGTTGACATAGTTGTAAGCTGGGGCACTCGCTGGTTCTCTCTTCTCTTAACTCAGAAAAAGAAAAAAGCTTTTACTTTCTGGCATAAACTAGAACAAGTCAGAGAAGGGGATAACACTCCTCAGATTTTTCCTGCAGTAGGGAAAGAAGGTAGTAATTTACTGAAAACTGTGTTATTCTCACCATTAGTTACAAGCTTCTATGCACCAGTAAGGGAACTGGCCCTCAGCAGTTTCCCAGCACTGTGTGCATGTTTGCAGTGAGCTGGAGAGGAACAGATTCAGTGAGAGCATAGGGAATGTTACAGTCAAAGGAGATCCCAGCCTTACCACCTGAAATGGGAATTACATCATACCAGACTGGCAGAAAAGCTAGCAAATAATAAGTTGCATCCCATTTTGTTTAGCTGGCAGGCAATAAACAGTGGTCAACCTGCTACCTCATAGCACTCACTTTCTGCAGAACCTGTGTTTTGACTGCCTTTTATTACCCACTGGCTTTTCAGCTGGTTTCATAAAATATGATTTTAAGAGCTTGTGTGACTCCTCAATTCATCTTGCAGTGCCTCTGTGTTTCAGGAACTTTGCTATGTATATGTGATCTAACTTGATCAAATACAATGAACTGTAGATGCTGTGACACTTGTGATATGTGAAGAAAGACAAATATTGAATGGAAAAGGGAAGGTAAATCAAGTCCCTGCTAAACTGACAAGGGAGTACAGAAAGGGAAGAGAAGAAAAACAGTAAAAAGTTATTTAAAGGGCAAAACATAATATGCCACAGAGGTCAAGAAGGCAATGATATTTTGGTGTGTAAAAATGCACATAAAATTATGGTAGATGATCTTATGTATTTTAGAAAATCTCATGTTACACTGGCCAGCAGACAGGTTGGAGGAAGATTTATCTCTCAGCAAATCTGATATTACTGTCTGCTTGTGGAAGTCAGCTCTTGTTCCTGAGAGACACAGGTCCTGCTATGCTGCTGGAATTGTGGGAGTAGAGCCTAAAGAACCAAAATAAGCCCATTTGTCTTTCTGTGAATTATACCAGCTTTTGCTGCTAGGTTCAATTGGATCAAGGATGGATTTTTCACTTTTGGAATTAAATATTTTCCACCTACACACATGCCAGATACTGGCTTACAAATGTTTTCAATCAGAAAAACTATAGGATGGATTAGAGGAGAAAGTGTAACAGCACTGAGGGAGAAAAAATATGAAATAATTGAGTTCTTCCTGTGTTTTGAAAGCTGTTTTTTCTTCCAATTTAACTCAGTTATACAATGATTAGGTGCTTTTTGTTTCTCCTTCACTGTGAATGTAGAATCGAGTAATTTTTCTCTTTCGTACAAAAAGCATCCATTAAGATAAATTTCAGTGTCGCTCTGCAATATGATTTGTGACTGTCATGGGATATCCCTTAATTTGTGTCATCAAGGATTTTTTTTAGTAAGTATTTGCTTAAAATGATTATGTCAGAAACATTAAGAAAGCCTCATATAATTCCAGCCAAAATATAAAACCAAACCCAATAATACCAAATTCAGAAAATATTTACCTTACTGTAATGAATAATTTGATGTAATAAAATTACACTCGGTGTTTCCCATAATCATTATGTTTTGATAGGAAAACTAGGTGTGGACTAACAGGAAGATACACACATTAATCTGTATCATTTCAATTATTATATTATGGAATCATAGAATAGTTTGGGTTGGAAGGGACCTTGAGAGGTGATCTAGTCACACCCCTCTGCAATGAGCAGGGACATCTTGAGCATCTTATTTCACACTGATTTTTGTTGTTCTTGTTCGAACTTATTGTGCCATGTGAAAGTTTGGCATCAAATGACTGGAAATGATAACGTTGGTCAGGTTAAATTTTTCATATTTGAAGTCTATTTTCAGCTGCACTACTAAAATGTCCTAGCCAATAGGAACTATAGTGTGGTGTAGTGAAACAAGTGTCTGGGGAAACAAGTGTCTAATTTCAGGTGTAGATGTGGAAATCTGGATAAATGAAAGAACCATCAGGAGGTCCCATGCATGGAACAGAGCTTTTCGTAGCACAGTAGCCCTGTCACTGACAGCCACTTATAAATCATGGAAATAATGATGGATGGGGCACCATCAAAACAGCCTTCACAAGCTGTAATTTATACTATCAGCCCCAGAAAGGTGGGTGCAGCCTGGTGGTCAGTGGAGCAACAGTAGAAAAGGGGTGGCTTCTTATTCTGAGGTAAAGTGTGTCCCATGAGCCCCAAGCCCCTACCCTTCCTGCAGCTCATGGCCCTCTGAGCTCCCCACGAGAGTCTTCCACAGTTTGAGGTACTCACCCTGCATCCTCAGGCACCATACATGCTGCCACATGTGCTGCTCTCAAAGTTTCTGATTCAGCATCGGTTTCTCTGTGACTATGAAAATCAATATACACTCTTGATGTTTTCACTAAACAGTGGTGTAGACTTAGGCTGAACCTGAACACATTTGAGAATCTCCGATATCTTCTGTGAGGCAGCGTGTTCACAGGTTATACCTAAGGTTAGATTCAAGAGTAACTATTAAGGAAATTAAACAAAACTGGCTTGACTCTTCCAAGGCATTGCAAACCTATTCATCACAGGAGTTGTGAATCCCTGGAAAGCCGAGTTACATAAAAACAGAACCCTAATTTTAGAAAATTGAGTTTGAGGAATATTGTCTCACATCTGTGCAATAAAATAGAAAAACATTTGTTCCAGTAATTTCAGATGAGTGTCAGCTTTGGTACATTCCAAACTATCTTTGAAAAATATGGCAATAAAATAATGGAAAATAACTCTGGCCAATAGGTTAAATTATGTACAGTAAATAAAAGTATCATTCAAAAAAGTAGTGCAAAAATGCTTGTTGAATCAATAGGGTATATTTTGAAGATTTTCTGTCACAAGTTGAAATTAATTTACAGGTTAGCAAACTGGAATAGGTGGGTCCTTCCACAGGACATGGCCCTTCTGCACCACATTTTGAAAGTATTAAGTTGCTACAGAACACCTAATGGAATAGCTAAAAGCTTGCAAGATAATGTATGGTGTAGCTAAGTTTTTTCAATTGTGTAGACAGTGATCCCTAGATTTAAAATGCTAATCTGTAGTGTTTTATATCTGTCACAGGGTATAAAATTTGGCACCCTCTGCATATAAAAGGCACTCAAGTCCTTAACAAGTTACCCTTATTTTGACAAATGCACTACTTTTACCTGCTGCATTTTCTGTGTGAGGAGGAAGGTGACAAAATGCTTCAAGTTAGATGACAAAAATATCTCTCCTACTGTTCAGTAACCTCCATGCACCTGGTCTCCATCATGCTGTAGGATGGGGAGGCCAAGGGGCAGGCAGCTTCAGTCATCAGTCTCTTCAGCATGTCTCCCTATGTGGAAATGGGGCAGGCAGAGGTTAAGCAGCAACATTTCTGCTGTTGGACTAACAGCATTTCTGCTAATGCTGCTTGTGCTCAGGTACAACTCAAGAAAAGAATAATGAAAAAAACCACCAGCAAAACTGTGAAGGCCTCGATGTTCACTTGCAAAGACAGCGAAAGAATCTCTGCAATTCATTTTGCAAAGCTTCCCAAAGAAAAACCAAATCTTAGAAAATATCCTTTGTTTTTCACTCCTACCTGTAGATTGACTGGAAGAAGGCAGACATAGGGCTTTCCTGTGCTTCTTTTTACTCATTTTGAACATACACATTGTGTGCACACTCTTGCATCATAGACTATGGCCACGGACCCTTTTCTACTCTTCTCCACTGTCCCAGGGTCCAGCAGTACTTCAGGAGCAGCTGGAGCAGAGAGCGAAATCAGAACCACCTTGGAGGTATTCCAGTGGGGATTATATGGCAACTGTTGCTCAAAATGAAGCTTTCAGTTTACCATAAGCCATACTCTTCCTCCCTCATCCCCCAGCTTCTTTGCAGTGCTACAGGAGCCCAGGTGAAGGTAAATCTTGCAGACAGTCTTCTCCAACAGAGACCTCAGCAAGGTCTGTGGGCTGGAGCTGGTCCTGGTCCCACATCTGGGATACTCAGTGGGTGCCTTGCTTGGTGGCCACTTTATGCAGGTCAACAAGGCCTTGACAGCATTTGTCTGCTCCCAGTCTGTTTCTGCATTAAAATTTTGTACTTTATTTTTCTGCTAAGGTTTTGTTTTGTTTTTCCAGGCCCTAATAGCCTGTTGTCAATTTAAAATGAAAAGCCTAATATTTACCATTCTGGGGGCAACAGCTATGGCATATACGGAAGTCTTCGTTCTCCAGAGGTGCTGGTGGCTGTGGCTGGTGCTGTCTCCAGCTCTGACACACCACAACGCAGACTTGGGCAGAGCAGATGCAGTTGCAAAAACATCTTCCTGGCAAAACAGCCATCTGCTTGGTCCTTCATCAAGCTCTTCCAAACTGCTCAGAAGAAAGACATTATTGTGGGCTGAGTAAAGTATGAAATGTATTTTCTTCCCAAGACAATTCATGTTAGTTTGGGGTGTTTTATTAAAAATCCAGGAAACATGAATGTGTTCTTCGATGTTATTAGGAAAAAGTCTAGTGAGTTTTAAAGGAACAATATTTTGGCTTAGGTCATTGTAGGTAATTTTTCAAATAAGGAGCGTTGTTTCTCTCCGTAACTGAAAATATGAGAGGCCACCAGCAGATATAAACCAGATCTGCTGGTAACCCATCATTGTATCCATACTCCCTAGTAAATACCTAAAGCAATACAACTGGCTTCACCACAAAATGGGTTAAGAAGCTGGTGAGAAATAGGCAGAGAAATATTGGCTGGCATCTTGGCAATGTCCTCGGTGCAGAATCGTGGGTGCTGAGTGAAATGGACCTGAAGAAGGACAAGAACCCAACACAGAGCAGCCTTGCTGCAGCCACGCTGCATGCCAGAGCCTTTAAGCTCCAAACAAGAAATCAGCCTGTGCAGCAACCCTAAAGTTCAGGGTGGTTATGATACACAAGATCCCAACTGCCACCAGATTTACCACAATGTAATTGTAATGTGTTGTAATTACTACAAGTTAAAACGTATTTTGTTTTTGCACTTCTGCCTTTGGTCATATTTGCACTACTCTCACACCATGGAGGTGCTGGAAGGAAGAATGCAGGGTGGATTAATGAACAGGTATTTTTACTACTGAGAAGGATGCATTAATAGATAATGCAGCCCTGCCAGTGCTAGCCACTGCTTTACTTCCCAAATCTAGACAGTGCCTTGGTGAGTCAACCGTGACACTTATAATTCAGTAGAGTCTGTGCTCCTCTCTGCTGAGCCACTATATCAGGCAGATTTAACTTCCTTGCTTTTTTTAAAGTTGTTTTTTTTTTTTTTTTTTTAGCAAGTCAGCTCCCTTTCTTCTGTAAGCTACAGCTACAATGTGAAGGACTCTCAACAGAAACTGTTTCCTTTATTACATGGGGTGTAAGTATAAAACTTTAACTACAGTGTTCTTCCTGTCTTCTCAAATTAAACCGAAGGATTGTATGGCAGTTTCAGGAAGAGTATAACAAACATAATTCTATTTTGTGTGGGTGAATTTCCATGGAAGGCAGCTTACTTTGCTTTGGGCTGCATTTGGCAGCATGTCAGTGTCTGTGTGGGGGAATTGGCATATATTACCTCTTTATTCACTGGATCTCATTTATAAGAGGGAAAGGCAAATCCAAATGCTACTTTAGCTACAGCTAAAGTCAGACTGGAGTCACAGAGATTGTTTAGATTATTTTAAAGAAGATTCTGTTACAAACTTATATTCCAGTTTAGGTTGCCATAATATTTTTATATGTTTGCTCCATATGTTTATAATTTTAAACAGCTTGGAGGAAAACAAACAAAAACTATGCCTCCTGCTAGAGGGGCCTACTGGCAATGTAATCCTGTGCAGAAAATTCAGATTGTGAATTGTGTCTCTCAGAGCATCAATCAAACCTCATCAGTAAAGAAGGAGTAAACAATTCTTTTATTAATCTGAATTTAGTCACTGACACTGTCTTAGTTTCTTAAAAAGAGGAAATCAAGAAACAGGTTATCAGTTAAATTGCATTGTCTTTTTTTCTCTAATAGCACACTTTCTTACTGCACTTTGCACTTTCAGTAAGGTTTTCTAATGTATCATATTCTACATTCCGTACTTTTTATACAGTCCATAATGGAGAAGTTATTTTAATTTCAAAATTTATATGGCATATCTGACCTGCCCAAGGAGATCAAATGAAAAAATTTGTATCAGTATTTAGGGATGGAAATATAATGACGAAAATGAGATTTCTTAATTCCTGGTGTTGCAACATAATTGATGAGAAAAGTAATGTTTTTGCCCTGTCTCTCCTTCCACAGTAGAGCACTGTCATTGTTTCTGTAGGGAAAGACTATCTGTAAACCCAGAATAAACAAGATGTGAGGGCATGTTTTATTTCCATTTTCATACAGCTCTTAGACACATAGAAAAGAAGGGATGGGAAATGTGATTCTTTGATTATCAGGCTATTTCTTGTGGAAAGAACTACCTCCAAGCTGATGCCTGTCCCTTACAGTCACTGGACTTAATTTTTTTCAGAGGTTGATAATTTTGGGGTGAAAAAAATTTGAAAAAATCAAACCTTTTCATCCTCCAACTGTAAATTACCATGTGCAATAGCTCAGTTTAGGAATGAATGTCCTGAGAAATGCTGAGCTGTTTCTCAGCTGCACCACTTCTGTAGTCTTGTCTGCAGGTAGGACTCTTGGCCAGACCATCTTATCACATGTGGCACTGTCTCTGACTTGTGGAGATGCTGTGCCTATTCCTCACAGAAACCACTGTGCTAGGCTACACCAGGAATCACCAGCTAAACTTCACCTCTTCATTACAATAAGGTAGCATTTCCAATATGAAACTTTTGTGGTTTTGTTCTGATACTTTTAATGAAAAAACATGCTCGATTGAAATACTCACACTCGGCATTTTCCATCAGCTCAGAATAATTAGGATAAGTTCACTGATCTACAGAACCCATTCTTGTTATTTTGGTGTTCCCAAGGACACTGTTTGCATCCCTGTCTGCTCACAAGAGCACAAGAGCTTTTGGACATTTTGTTGTTAATGTCATTTAAATCTTGTCTTGCTTCTAGAGTAAGTGATGGAAATAACTCCATTGTTCACTATTCCAGTTACTGATGGATGTTTCCTAGAGTGTGAAAACAGAGCTTCAGTGCAGTGTTGGTGCAGTAGGATCTGAGGCTGTGGGAACAGAGGAAACCTTGCTGGAGGGTTTCTACTAAACTCAGGTTACATTTTCAGCCAGAGATAGTGGTTTTGCCACCAGTTTGTCAGCATCCCAATTGACATTATTCCCATTTTCTTAGCATCTAGAAAACACGTCTGGAAAAAACACACAGAATTAGGCTTCAGATGGGAAAGAACCAAGGCTTAAGGCAGGTGTTTAAATGATATGCAGAACTGGGAAATGCAAATATACATATACATATATATATATATAAAAACATATATATCTCTTTATATATGTTATACAGATATATGTATTTCCGAGCTGGAACTCTGGTAGTTGGCACTAAAAACCAATTAACTACAATTACTTACACCTATATTTGGGAAAGATACAAATATGAACTATGCAAAATTAGATGGTCTGCCCTATTGACAGACTGTTTCAAAGAATATTAGCTGCTCATATGAATGGAAATAAAATATAATAATTGGTGATTCAGATAAAATTGCAGGGAAAATCAGAGTTACTCAGAGCATTTGTAGGAAAAGAATAAAGCTCTAAGATGGACAAATTGCATTTGATGAATACCACAGGTACAACACTTTTCAGTACACCTTTGCTGGGCTAATAGCAATAAATGAGGCTCAGTGAGCAGTGCCAGGCACTCTTCTAATAACAGTAATTCCAAAACGGTAGGTGAGAATGAGCTTAGAAATGAAAAATGAAATGCTGTCTCGGTCTTGTTGAAAGAAGTCTTTAACTTTATTTAATTTCTAATGAAAACCTCCCCAGAACCAAAACAGAATTACACAATTTTTTCTCTATAATTTACCATTCCAGAAATGTGATAAAGATATTAAAAACCAAGTTTTGGAGGGCTGTGGACTTTGAATCAAACCTGACAGAGTATTTCAGGACAATAAGTCACTGAGGAAGGAGAGGATCACAAAGGTAGCACCCCTTTGAGTGGCAAAGGGAATTAAAAGCTTCAGGAGCCCTTGGTGGTCATCAGTAATGATCTGGCTCTTGGGAATACTTATACCCAACTAGCTATATGACCTGCACCATCTACATCCTAAAATTTAACAGTTTTGAGGGTGTAGCTCCCACATATGAGGGAATTTACAGGGTTTTCCAGTTTAAGCGCTCCTAGCTGAAGTATTTATGTTCTGCCATTGTACCACAATTAATTTATCAGGAGCTTTTGCACACATAATAGAGAGATCTGGAAGATGGCAACGTTTGGCCTAGCAATATGGTAAATAACTTGGCTACTTTTGAGTATTGTGGATGACCACATTTCTTCTTTAGGTATCTAGTAATTTAAATTTATGAGCATAAAATATCTGTTCTGCTAGTAAAGGTAAACTTTCATCTAGCTGAAAATATTTGGTATTGTCACATATTTGAAACAGAAAAAGGAATGAAAAGCTGGGAATTGATGCAGTAGGAATGTGTGGCTGTTGGAGCTCTTCGGCTGCAGGTGCAGCACAGGGCTGCCCAGATTCCCTTTGCAACAAGACAGGGAAGAGCTGTTATTTTGATCATCTCTTCTGACTTTCTGCCTACTCCAGGCTTTTGAGTTTACATGATCATTCTTTCAGCAAAACTAAAATTTCCCATGGGCCTGGAACATCCTTCTGTGTTCAGACTCCAGGCTCCCCGAGGACTACCCAGTTCTCCTTATGCTGCTCAAATGGGAAATGCTGCTGCTCCCAGTTGGTGCCAGTTGGGGTTTTGGTGTTTCTACTGTGTGGGTAGCTGTCTACAGAATCTGCACAAGTATACTTTATTCACTTTACAGATTTTGCTTTTGCTGAGTACAGTATCCACTTTCTGACCATTCTTATGTGAAATTGTGGAGGATTTTAAAAAAAAAGTATTGCTTTTGTCCTTGTCAAAATCAGCTTGTTCAGGAAAATGAGTACACCACCTTCAGGAGACACTTTTTCAATGTTTTGTTTCTCCAGCTGTTTGAAAATAATGATTTACAAAGCCATAGTGGAATGGCAAATGTAGATAACGAAACCAGCCTGCAAGCACTTGCCATCTGCATTTAACTGTAATATAAATGCCAATTAATGCAAATGTTGACAATTTGTTAGATCTTTAATACCTGCCTGAACCCAAAAAAGTCAGATGGAAACTCATTAAAACTGCTTTTCAGTGTAAGATAAAGTAGTTCATTGCTTGCACAGAGGGACGTTCCTTCAACAATCTGGCTGTTCTAAGTTAAGAAGAGGTGGTTTCGAAGGAAGAACAGCAGCTGCCAAGTGTGGAAATTCCACAGGTGGAAGGTATTGACAGATGTTTCCCAACTTGTCCCTCTTTCCTGTCGCCAGGGATACAGTGCACCTCCTGAAAATACATGTCTGGATGTGCTGCTCCAGAGCTGATCTTTGTGGTAGGAGGCCACAGTCTTTCTAGGTACCTCTCTGCAATAACTTCACTCATAACCTTCTTCCAGTGCTTTTCCCTACACAGAGCACTGCTAATCCAGTAGTTTGAGAATGATGCAGGATATCTGGATTGGGCTGCTGTAGTAGAAATGCCTACCTACATGGTTCAGTGCTTGCTTGTCATGTCAGCAGGTGCTGTCCCAAATCAGAGCTACTGCCTGCCAAAGGCACGGGCTCACAAAGGGAGCTGAGAGGAGTCTGTCTTTCAAGCAGAGTGGCTTTGTATGTTGCCACTTTTGTTGAGCAGGTAATTTGGTAAAACAGCAAATAAGGAATCTGGATATTGTACTCTGTGCTCTCAAAGACACTTTCTGTGTAATCTGGAAGCACTTATTATATGGCTTTGTCTCATATACACAGGAAGGACAGGCAATTTAGATTACTAGAAAGAGAAGTGAGTTTATTGAATCAATTTGTTTAGCCCATATAGGTGCCTTGCCACAGCTAAGCTTAATTTACAAGTTTTTAACTTTTGGTGACTTGTCTGAGCTATTCTTCTCCGATGGTAAATCCTTTTCTTAAAACCTTGTTCTCTCCCAGTGTGAAGTCTGAAGTAGAGCATAAATCATGGGTAACTCCCATGTCTTCTCATCATGTACATTTAAAATCTGCATGCTAAAATTAAGAGATCAAACTCAGCCTGTGCAACAACCAACGGCTAGTGAGCTCATAGTGCAGAGCAGGCAGGTAGGCATCTTATTTTCAATTAACTAGTGATGGTTGCTGTGGCTCACTCATATTTACTGCACGTAAGTATTGGCAGTATTTTGTGGCCTCCCTCCATGCAGTCAAATATGGCATGAAATCAGGCCTCTGGTTTCATCTAGAAGGAAAAGCAGCAGATATTCTTAAAATAGGGGTTTATTTCTTCTTTGTTCTTGTCTTTTGAGGGTTGTGGTCACCCTTGACAACTGAGTCTGTACACCATATATGCTGTGGAAATGGTGTCAATTGATTAACTCCAAAAACATCAGAACATATAGTTGAATTTACCCACTTAGAGATGTGGGTTAAATTACAGCCTAAGTGAATTACAGAAGTGAATACAGATTGATGTTGCAGAAAGAGGCTGCAATGGCAGACAGATGGTTCAACTCCCTTGCTTGGCGGTGTTTGATGGTGGGTAGCTCCAGGGGCAGCAGTGGATTGTCAGTAGAGTGTGCTGTGTTGCTGCTAACACTAGTTAGGCAGGCTTTAGTGGTGTGGTGCAGAGCTAAGTGCTACTTGTGGGTGCCAGCCAGCAGCCCCCTCTGTGCATGCACCTGGGAAAGCCCCTGAGCTCTCGAAGTGCTCACCTGTTCACTACAGGATAAGAAGCACATTCAGTTGTTCTACCCAGAGTCTGGGGAGACGATGTGGAAGATCAAAGTGAAAAGCATTGCCTTGAAGTTGTGCTTTACTTGAAGACTTCCCTCACTTGCAGTTGAACTTACTCCTATCCTAGGTCTGTGAAGAGTCTCAGGAATGGGGAGAAGCATCTTGCCTTCACGATATGGAGGATAGAACTTGCTAAAACATGTAGGTGTTCTTGGAGCTAGGGCATGGGGAAGACTGCACTTTTCTCACTCATGGTCACTGTCAGAAGAAACCTGATATGCCTTTCTGAGTGGTGTGCTGACCCTGGGGGCCTGGTCACCAAGGCACTCGGGTGCCACATGCCCTCAGCTACACTGCCCATGCAGGCAGGGGGAGCCATGGGGTCATGCACAGCTTTCATCTGCTGTCCCCTATTGTGACTGCTGCCACCACTGCTCCAAGACTGCTTTTGAAAACAGTGACATGTTTCATGAAAAAGACAGCAGATTTAGGCATTTGCTTTACTTAGACATGGCAAAGATAATTAGAAATCACAACCTTCCATTTAGTGGCTGAGGAGGTTAAAAATCCAGTACGCTAAATTAGATTTTGCAAGAGATATATGTACAAAGAATACAACAGATGTACAAAAAAAGGAGCAGTGAATTTCTATAGAACATTTTTAGCTGACACTAAGTATCGTGCACTTGTGTCTATTTTCTTTCTTTGTTCAGTAACTAAAGAGTTTTGGAGACAGCACGTATAACATGACTTCCTATTGCCTCAACACATGAATGAGATTTATTTTTGTGCACAACCCGGCTGCAAAGAATTAATACACTAATGACTGTGATTTGCATGCTTCTTTTTTGAAGATTGTATATGATACTGCTCCTTGACACCAAAGCAAAAATTGTCAGTATTGTGCATTAAAAACCTTTCACATGTTTGTATGAAAGAAATCTGTGAGTTAACAATATTTCAATAGGTTTATTTATGTGAATATGCTTTTTAATTACAGTAAGCTAGTGTTTCATCTCTGGATGATGAGTGGAGAGCATTTTCATGGTCCTAAAACAGTTAAGAATGTTTTTCTTTGTTCAGTATTATCAGGAGAAAAATTGCTTTTTTTTTCCTCCCTTAGAGAAAACATAGATAGAAAAGAAAAAAGGATTCCATGATAGTATCATACTCAGTCCATGAAAAACACTTGCCAATTATTTGTGAAGGAAATCTTGGAGAAATGCTATCATAATAATAAATTTCTGCTTTACTATATGCCTATATTTTGTTAAATAACACTATTATCTTGGTCTGAAGATAATACACACAAAGATGCACACAGGTAGATTGACCTTTTCAATTGATAATGGAAGGCTTTTTAATCTAGCAAACAGTGCAAAATAAACGAATATCTAGAAGACATTGCTCGTGAAACTGAAACTATAAATATAAGTATTTTTAGCACTTTTAAAGAAGGAAGATAAGTACCGGTGCAGTTTCCTCAGAAAAGTGCTAGATTTTCAACTGAAGATATGCTCCCAGTACAAACAAATGTAATTGCAAGTGTTGGACTGTAGGTAAGAACTGGAGAGATTCTCTGTGATTACAGTGTTATACCTACAGTTATGCAAAGAGAGTAGGTGACAAATTACTGTGACTACTTCTTTTGCACTCAAATCTATTAATTTACGCTGAATATTCAAAATACCACAAAATCCTTGTGGGTTTTTTTGTTGTTTGGTTGGGTTTTGTTTGTTTGTTTGTTTATTTTGGGTTTTTTTGTTCTGCTCTGCATTCTTCTTCTTTCATTTGAGCTCTCCAGAGTTGTTATTTGGTCTTTCTGAAATTTCTGGGATGCAGTGGACTATACAGTATCCCCAGCAGAGCAATAGTCAGCCTATTGCTGATTGTTGTCAGGCAGTTGTTCTTCAGTAGTCAGTGTTTCTTCTGTTTGGTTTAATACTTTATGCTCTTGGTTTATATTCTATAGGAGTAGGTCTACACAAAGTTGAAGATCAGTAGTGGGTTTTCCTTCAAAGCCATCTAAATGCCATTCTCTTGTGTGATCAGTGACTGAATGTCTCTGACTTGTTACATTAGGATTGCCCAAACATCAGCAGCAAGGCGAGAAAACTGATCATGAATAGTTTGAGCTTGGAAAATAAAAACACGGCAGAACAAACAAGTGCTAGTTGAGCAACTGGGAAATTTAATATGTGGCTTGATAGCCTTCAGTTCATTAAACATCTCATGGTCTAATGGTGTCTATGATAAATGGTATGTATACTCTTTTAATTTTTTTTTCCACACATGGAAAATTTTATCATGTACATTGTAACAGGTAAAAATATAAGTCACTAATAAATAATCCCTAAATACCAGGAATAAAGGATGCAGTAATAGCTTAACATAGATAAACTAGCATAACACCACTGTAGCATTTGTTTTCATTAGATATCAGATTTGATTACTCATGTGTGATTGCAGAGAATAACTAGTTGCTCTTGAAAAGATGAAGAATTCTTGAACATTGCCTCATTGAGAGAGAAACTACACAGATACAGGTAAAAAAAGCTAAGGTTGAATTCTCTGCAGATGAATACTCTGCCTTTGAATCTTTTCTCTGCCATAAATAATTGCCCTTCCCTATAGCAGTAGCTGTCTCCAGGCCTGAATTATGCCTGGGATCTGCTGCCTCTCCTGAGGACAGGGTAAGGCTGCAGTGCTCAGTTTGTCCCAGTCCCAGGCTGCACTGCATACAGACTTTCGCCTCCTCCTCCTCCTGTGCTCCTGTGCTGATGGCCCTCAGCCCTCACGTCCCTCCCCTCCCCTCAGCTCCTGCCCAGGATGTTTTGGGGGCATGGAGACATTGGTCACAGCCAGAGCCAGTGGCAGCCTAATTGTTTGGCAAAAGTGTGTTGTGCCTTTTGGCCACACCTAGGAGTCTCACACCAATTTTTCTAAGGGAAATTATCTCATTTTTTTTCTTGGGGAAAAAAAGAGTTGTTTTGTTTTGGTTTTTGTTTTTTTTTTTTCCTAGCAGTAAACTTTTAAGGAACATGTAGCAGCAAGGTAGGAAAAACCCTCTGATAAACAAAATTTGTGACTGGTTCTGATGATCTATTAGAATGGGCTACTACATGTTTTAAGAAATTTCAATAGCTATCTCAATAGATCCGGTCTTGGATACGTGTGATTCCTTTTTTTTTGCCATTATGATCCTTTCTGGTGTTCTTTATAGATCACCAATAAATCACTGTATTGTCAGTGTCTGGTATGGCATGTGTGTGGAAATGTCGGATTCATAAAATGCCATGCTAAACCTGCTTTCATAAATCAATCACAAAGGAGTTTCATTAAGCTTATAGTGTTAGAGGAAGGCAAAAGCTTAGGAAGATCTATAAATAATGAAATAATAATTGGGCAATATTTGTATTAAAGGTGTTTAAAATTCACCAGTATTTCTTCAAAACTATCCAGATTTTTAGAAAGCTGACAAGTCAATAATTTCTTTTTATTTTTTAAAACCTCATCTAGAAAGTATGTAGTTCTGTCTGCAAGCAGCACTCTTCATTTGCCAGACAGAGTAGCCTGGGATATTTGTTGGCAGGGCTGAAAGAGGAGTACAAGAAGAAGGTAGTGTGATGTTATCTGGACGGTCATGGCTGCTGAAATAAAAGTATTTCATTCTCCTTCACCTGCACCAGAGTGAAGGATGCTGTAGAGCAATATACAGCTCTGCGGAGCTCCCCAGCACTGAAATATGGAAAATCACCATCAGAGACAGGTATGTGCTTGAGGTTCTTGCCAAGCTGCATGAGCTTGTAGCCTGTCCTCTGGGAACATCCCAGGTTACTGTTTCCTTTTTGCTGGTTTCTGTTGTGTATGTGGAAGGAGAGGGACCTCACTGGTGCTGGGCTTTCTGTAAGCCTGTGGGGCTGCAAATGAGATGTGGCTGCTTTGTGGTGCCTGATGTTTAAGCTGCTTTTCTCAGCTTTGCTGGTGACTTTCCCCAACCTAGGGTCCTCAAGGCATTTGGATGAATACTAGTACCTCCTTGTAAGCTATATCCTATGCAAAGCTGTCTCAGGGACCACAGTAGATCTTGAAAACTGTTCCCATGCTGATCCAGTGAAGACTGTTCAGGAGGTGCAGCCCTTGAACTGGAGAGGTCATTACTGGGGAGAGAAAGTACTAATATAGTCCTGTGCCTGTGTGCCTGGTCAGCTGCTCTCCATGCCACATCCATCTTGCTCTGGGTGAGCATCTGAATTTTGCTCTGTAGGGGTCTTTCTCTGTACAGCATATTTAATTTACACTAATGTTTTGTGATCTTTTTTGCAGCTGTTGATGTAGAGGTAAAACCTGATAATGTAAACTTGTAGTTAAAATTATGCAAGTTGTTCACTCTTCAGGATGTACCAGATGCCACAGTCCTGCCTTAGGAAGAAACAGCCTCACTGACCTGATGGCTCTGTTACATCTGAGTTATATGATTCTGTTTTACTGCACCTAAGGGGGTAGGTTAGGGTCAGATTGTTATCTCGGCCATGTCATCTACCTTCCCTTACACAAAAGTAAGCAGGCCCAAGAAATTTTCTCCTGATATTATTATTCTATATTTCAAGGCATTCTCTGAATGTAGCAGTGACCCCTTTACTACTTTCAAAATGAAAGATCTCTCAAGCCACAGGTTTTTTCTTTTTTTTTTTTTTTTTTTTTAAAAAAGGATACAAAGCTGAAATGAAATTCCCTAAGCACAGCCAGTGTCTCCTGTGCTCCTTTGCACTATTTTCTATTTGGGCCACAAAATAAAAAGTGTATCTTGGCTGTGTATAATTAATGTCATGGAACTGTGATCCTGGCATGACACGAGCTGTATCGCTGAGAGCAGAAGGTAAGAAGAAATCATGATTGCTCAGCAATTTACACAGGAGGATGAAGGGGAAAGGCATTTTAAATTAATGGTTCTAAGGCCTTGATGTTGCCCTGCCACATTTCATAAATCTTTTCTGAGCAATATCTCCTGTGAAAAGGACTTCACAGTCGCTTAGGGAATACCAAACAGGTACCCATTTTACGAGGAAACTGTTTTTACATTTTGTTTCAAAATGCAAGCCATGGAAAAGAAGTAGCATTTCATCTTACAAAGTAGCGCTAAATGTCTACTGACTGCAAAGAAGAGTCCTTCTTCTCAAAGCCATTTATCTTTGAAACAAAACCTGTCCCCTTTGATAAAAGGTTGAGTTGTCCCCACCACGCTTGAGTGCCGCAGCAGAGGGTAGTCTAAAGGCTGGTCCCATGCCAGCAAGGTGGAAATGCCCCTTACCATCTCTCAGCCCATCTATGAGCTCAGACCTCACCATTCCATGTCTCTCACAGGACAGGGGTGGCTGCCTTTACAGAGAGCTCTGCAGCTCTATGTGTGTCCTGTAAAATAATTTCCTTCCTGCAAACACTGCAACACATCTCAGCCTTCCCTTGAAACAACTAGGGAGCAGGTTTGGGTACCTCTAAGGTTTTGGGAACGTAGCAAGGTGCGAAATCCCAATGTATATGGCATTTTCAGTACTGAGCTTGCATTTGGAGTGTTTCAGCAGCAGCACTGTTTGACAGTGGGAAGTGCTTCTCCTCGACATTCCCTCACCTCCCCTGCACCAAGACTCTCTTCATCTTTTGGCGGAGCTGGAAACACGTGTCTTACAGCATCTGAAGTAGGTAGCACTGTAACCTTACATGTTATATATGTTCCTCTCAAAGACTTCAGTGATGGAACAGATCAGTCTTCATGTGAACTGATTGCAGTAATTGGCATTTATAACACAGTAGCTAGTACATACTGAGAGAAGGATAGATGACCTGCCTTAATATATTCAGTAGCTGTTTATGTTTCTTATAGTATTGTTTCCAATGCAAAAAAGCTTTGACCTCAGATTTCCTACTCTTGAATACTAAAAACACTTGAGCGATAGCACAAGTGACTCCCTTACGACAGTTATTTCCCCAAAATAATTCCTTATGCCTCCCTCATGACTGTCATTTGTTACAAAATCATTTCCAGTACGATCTGTACAGAACCACTAATGCATTTTGTGACTAAAAGCAACCCCTGCTTAGCACTGAAATCCTAAAAAGATTGCAGAGGAAAAACAAACAGGGAAAAAATGGCACCATGTGTCCACAAAGACACAGTGAAGGGTTTGGAGGTGGAGGGTGAACTTTCCCCTGAGCTGGCAGGGCTGGCAGCAGCTGTGAAGAAGTCACAGTGCAGGGGCCAGAGGCCACTGTGCCCTGATTATCACAGCAGTCACAACAACCACTGCTTCTCAGGGACATACATAGGAGAAGCAGTATCATTCCCAGGGAGGAGATAGGATGCAGAGAGGTTTGATTTGTGTTTTCCTGATAAGTCTGGATGGAAATGGCACGTACCTAACCCTGTGCAGCACACTTGGGGGAGAGCACAGCCCCACATATGTGTCAGTGCTGCCTCCAGTCATGCCCAACAGCTCCCTTTCACCTTCACACCCTGCAAGCTGAGAGGCTGGTGCAGCAACCATGGCCCTCCAACCACATTTGCAGGCACAATGGAAAAATGATTAATTCTCACTTTATTTAATTGCAGATAAATAAATTATTTTTTGAATAGTGGCCAATTTGCTCAGTAATGTTTAATGCTTTCTATTTGATTGAATCTCCGTATTATTTACTACCCCTCATTTTTGTTCTTGTCAGGAAGCTTTCAGCAATGGCTAACAATCTTTCTGCATTTCAGCAGACTGCATAATAACAGTTTTAAGTAGAGTAATCCATTACTTGGATAATATACTCATTATGGGTGGAAATTAAGAAGCTTATTTGAGAAATGTGAAGTGCATTAAAATAAAATGAACTGCTGAATGAGAACTCGGTTACATGTAAAAAATACTCTTTCTTTAAAAGTCAGAATTTACAAAGATTTAGGGACTGTAGAAGTTTAGAATGAGAAGTGTGACTTTTACAAAGATATCAGCAGAGCTAATTGCAGATGGTTGATTGAGAATGCACTTATGCCTGGAAAAAAAAGAAATGCAAAAATCCGAGTGCAGGGAATCCCAGGAAAATTTTCTTTTTGCTTAAGTGCAAGGGACATTTTGAACCTATGTTGTCTCTAGTAATAATTTCAATGACAGCAGCTAAAAATAAGAACTATGCAAACACAACAGAAATTACCGTGTGAGAAGGCATTTGACTGCAGCACAGTCCTTGTAAATTGGGATTCTGATCTGCTACCAAAATAGCTTTCCAGTTAGAAGTGCTGTCCCATAATGTAAAAGTCAAATAGATCTAGGGGGCCAGTCACTGCCTCTTCCTGATGTTAACAAGAATGTTCTTAGCAATAAAAGGTCTACAAGACTGTATAGTAAGGTTCTAAGATCCTGTGTTGAATATGTAGGCTTTTTCATCAATGTGGAGTTAAGATTTAAAACTAACCCTTTTTTTGAAGAGTTGAAATCGAACATGATTTGGGGATAGTACAAATGTGGAGCAAGAAACATCTTGTGGGAAATACTGTCCAAAATCATAATCATCTAGCTGAGATAAAGTGACTGTGCCAAGACTATCATCCAATGGTGGGTTTTAACTTGTGACGGCATTTTTGCAAAGGGAAATTTTTAACAGAATCTCATTGAAGCTGCTGATGAGGCAACAAATGGAAATTACACCAGAATTTGCTTTTGAAAGCCAAATCCAAATGAGAGTACAGACTTGGCCTCTCTAATTCCAGCTTCTCTGTCCCCATTCAGTACTGGTTTTGCTATTCCATATCACTCTTCTGAAGCCTCTGCGGGTCAGTCAGTGCTTCATGTGAGCTGGAGTGCATCAACTGTGTCCCTGGATCTGGTTACAGAGGTGTTTCTCACTGGAAGTCTAATGAACACTGCTCAAAAAGCCTTGCAGCCACAGTCTGGAAAAGGTCCTGCCCGTGCATCCAGCTGGCTTTGGAAATGAGCTCTGAAACCCTATTAGAGTGTACAGCAACTGGCTTGGTGCGGAAGTGAGAGCAAATATCCCCCATAGGTACTGGCATGAAACAGAGGCAGTTTTTTTAAAAAGTGTGACCTCCAGAGGAAACAGCAGCATTTTGAAGAATTTTATTCAATGTCTGTGATGTCAAGAAGTTATTTTATTTGTTGCTTAGCACCAACTTCTGTGGAAAAGATAAAATGGATCTTAAAAAATGATAATAAAACATATCTGTGTGGGAAAAAGGAATCTGTCACGTGCATCTTATTAGTAATTAGGAGCAGGAGACTTGGTTAGATCTTTAGACCTACGGGCAAGCTATCTAAAAGCGTGGTAATGGTTGATTTTTAAAAGGTTTTCTTTTACCTCCAGTAAAATGGAGACACCAAAGTTCCTGCCATATCATTCTTAGTTGGCTTTCTTTACTGTCTCTGCAGGGGAAGTATGTTTCTTAACTAATTGCTAGTAACAGAAGAACAGAAGCCCTCAGCACTATCACTGTGATAAAATAATTTATAAAAATAATAGATGCTTCCTAACTTGCATAAAGTGAGTTAGTATAGTCTAACATGAAAAATAATGATGCTGAAAGGCAAGTCTGTAAAAAGAGTTGGCTTAATAATTCATACTTATATGGAATCTGATACATTTTGCTCATTTTCTCCATTGACAGAAAGGCTATATACAGTTGAATGTTTCTGTAGATTTGTTCTGTAATTCTATGATTCATGTGCTCTATAGATCTCTTTTGGAGTATTGTTTGTATTGGTTAACTGTGACTGTTGCACAAGACACATGGCGTTGTTTCTCATTCGTGATGGTGCAGCGCTAATGCTGACAGCCAGGAGTCTGATACTGATGTTTATAGAAAACAAACATAAAATTCACTTTCTATAAATATTTGAGCATAAAAACTTAGTACTTGCTTTACATGAATATTGATAAATAGTAAAATATGGTGTTACAGGTTTTCCAAATGTTCATGCAAAGTTAAACAAGGTCGAAAGCAGATTGTTTGAAAATGTGACTGAATATTCGGTCTGTTTCTTTCCTAGTTTCAGAGCTCTGACACAATTCTAAGCTGTGCCATTGTCGACAGGATTCTTTTCTTCTTTCTTTGCCTTAATTTGTGTTTCATATGAGAATCCTGACATGGGTTTGCAAATGGGAGGCTCCACCTATTAACACTGATGGTGTAAAATGTGTGCTAAGGACACCCAAAACACTACAGCATTAATTTAAACCCTCAGGAGCTTATTTTAAGGAGTGGCATGATGTCCCTGATGGCAACCTTACTGCCACATGTGTTCCCAGTGCAAGCCTGCTGGCAGGCCATCTGGGAGGACACGATCCCACAACCTTATTGGTATTTTAAGATAAGCACTGAAATACTTACAGTGGGTCACTGGAAAGCACATAGTGTTTGAGTTCACTCTGTCTGTCAGAGTGCCAGGAAGCCTAGCTAAGCTGTTTTTAAAATACTAGCATAGAACCAGCTTTTTCTAAGTCCCCAAATAGCAAAGCAATTTCAAGAATACAGCAAGATAAACAAGGAGAAAAATATGAAAGCCAAACAGTAAGTACAGGCTGGGTATTCTCTCAAAACATCATGTGTTAATCATAGACTGCAGTCAGGAAAGGGGAACATGGGAAAAATTCTGAATAGTGAGAATTTGTAATTGCAAATGGTATGGTGAGTACCAATAACCTTCATCATACTCAGAAACCTTAGAAACATTATCTCTGAGTGATGCTTGAGGAAACGAGAAAAATCTCTTTTCATTTCAAAGAGAGTGCTTTTCCCCTCTTGGTACTCAGATTCTGCACAAATAGGCTGGTGGTGGAATAGAAGATGCCTTTTGTGATGGTATTTTAGCTTCTGTGTTGAGCAGGAGCAACACAGTCCAGCTGGCAGCTTATGGGCTGAATCTCAAGTGCAGGACTCTGCAAGTCTCCCTTCTCACCAGTGCAGCCAGAGACCAGCACTTGGGCTGGTTTGACAAATGCCCCTGCTGCTTGTGCCCTCACCCGCAGACGGTGCTTAGAGCATGGGCTGGTGCCTCTGTGGCTGTCCAAGTGTGTGTGCATGCATGTGTGTGGTAGAGGACAAAGGAGTCTGAGGCACATGTATTCACACGTGTCCATCTTGTATCACTAGGGAAACTGCCTTCCCTGCATTGGTCTGGCCTGCCTGGTTCCCAAAATTGGAGTCCAGCCCTCTAGATACAAAGTTAGAGCACGTTTGTTCACAAGCAATATTTTCCCTTAGAGACTTTTTTAAAAGAGGAAAA
The DNA here is from genome assembly GCA_013399855.1 of Oxyruncus cristatus. Taxonomy (NCBI): domain Eukaryota; kingdom Metazoa; phylum Chordata; class Aves; order Passeriformes; family Cotingidae; genus Oxyruncus; species Oxyruncus cristatus. The sequence goes on along the minus strand of VXAY01012530.1, from coordinate 3,597,511 downwards.
AATTGTCTCTAAATATTTGAAAAATAAAATTAAGCTGTTGTTTTATTTTTTGACCTATGTTATTGGGTTTCTTGAGAAGTTGTTTGTGGAAACAGAAGGTGGAGAAGCTGACATTTGAAGTATGTATTTAGTACTCAGAAGAAATCAAGTATAAATATATTTGGGTTTCATGAATTTGTATATTTGTATGGAGATACCTTTCTGATAGAAATACAAGGACTGCAGCTGTATGGATCCTATGCTGAAATTTAAGATGCCCTTTCTGCTGGTGAAAAGCAGGTGCTTTTTCCTGTCAAAACACAAGCTTTAGTATGTATGAAATTATTGTTCATATTCTGCTCTTAAGGTGTTTTTTTTGTGCAAAAGCAGTATGTATTTAAATTAACATTCTATTAATGAAATAATTCTCTGTTAATAATGACAGGGTTACCAGCTCCCTTCTCTATCTACAGAATTTCTTCCACATTCAAGGTAGAAGCTTTCCTCATTGATATTAATACATCAATCAAATTATAACAGCCTTAGATAAATGGACAGAACAAATGGATTTCATTTTGCCCTGCCTCACAGTCTCAAGATCATTTCTTTTTGGTTCACATATCTTTGCATTGCAGGTCATATATCTCATAAACTTTCCAAATAAAGCCTGCTTATTACTAATTACATTTGCTCTCTGCAGTGCCATCAAATTCATTTTCCACTATGACACCATTACAAATATTCTATTTTGTTGCTAGCACTGAACATCCTTATGAAGTCTTTGTCAACTTATTATTACAGCAACATAAGGCGTATACCAACATGTCTTTTATATTCATTTTTCCATGTTTGAATATTGAGTTGCCTTTACTTTGCCCTATGTAATAAACCACTGAATGTAAAGGAGAAGGTTAATGTAATAGGCAAAATAAATCAATTTCAAGTTTCAACTAATTGTTGGGCAAATCTCATCAAAGTTTTCTGTTTGAGGCTAATTTGATAGTGGGCTTAACATCAAGAAACAATTACAAGTTTTAAAGTGGTTCTTGTCTTTATCTCTCATTTTAAGACACATCAAATGAAAATTAGAAGAAGCAAGGGATATGAAATGTTATAGTTAACAGTAAACTCCTCAGCATGTGAGTCAAGCTGATTTTGTTTGCAAAGCATGAAAGGTCAATGAAATGCAAGAGCTGAGACCTGACCTAATTGCACTGTATTTTGTAATTGCAGTTAATTGGAATTCATAGGATTGTTTAGAGCAAGGAGGCTGTTGGATGTCTATGTGAGTGAATTTCTTCGTACTTGTTCTAATGTTTCTTACTAAAGCCATAGGTGCCAGCTTGTGTGTTCCTAAATGGAGACTCAAAGCAAGGAGCTTGTCTAAAATGAGGTATAATGCTATCACATTTTTGGCTTCATCAAGAAGATTGCTAGTAGTTGATTCTCCCTCCTGATGAGAATGGTCACCTGGTGGCCTGCAGAGAATATGGATTAATTCAGAAATGAACAGGATGAGTGTGTAAGAGGTATCGATTTTACCCGGAAACCTGTGTCTCTTCAGAGAATCAGGTGAAAGTCTCAGTTCCTAGTGCTAGGTGTCCTCACTTCAGTGATTTTCCAACTTGGTGTAATTTCCTGCTAAAATGTGGTTTGGAATCTGAATAAAGCATAAACAGAGCTGTTTCAGCATCCCCGTAAGTGACATGCCTTTACTCAAATGATAAGCATTTAGCTGTGTCTGTGAGCTAAGCACATCAAAATGTCCTTGTGCTGTGTTAAGTTCTTAAATTCAAACTAAAAGAGTTATTTTTTTTCAAGAATTCAAAAGCCTGGTCTCAGTTTATTGACTACTTGTGTGCTGTATTTTATCACTTGCCATACTCTGTGTAGACAGCAAATATGTCCACTTGATGCAGATTTTAAAAGAGCATGATTAGAAATTTCCTTGATCCCAGTATTTCAATGGATTGTTCATACAGGACTGTCCCTAGAACATATTCATTTTCTGGAACCAATGAAGAATGTGATGTTCTTGCAATAAATTTACTGATGTGATTTACCTGTACCATGGGCCCAGATGGGATGCAGCCACGAAAGAGAGTTGGCGGACACCATACTGAGGCTACTCATGATCTGGAGAGGTGGCTGAGGACAGGAATAAAGCACATGTCACCCCAGTATTCAAAAAAAGCAAGAAGGAGGGCTCATGGAACTACTGGCTAGTCAGCCTCACCTCAGTTCCTGGAAAGGTGATGAAGTGCCTAATTCTGGAGGCCGTCTCTATCCACACAGATGACAAGAAGGTGATCAGGATTGGATTCGCTGAAGGCAAATCATGTTTGACCAACCTGATTGCCTTCTACGATGAAATAGCTACCTGGATGGATGAGGATATTGTTTGACTCGACTTCAGCAAGGCTTTTGACACTGTCTCTCACAACATCCTCATAGGCAAACTCGGGAAGCGTGGACTGGATGGGTGGATGGGTGGTCAGTGAAGTGTATTGAGAAATGGCTGAATGGCAGATCTCAGAAAACTGTAATCAGTGATCCAGAGTCTAACTGGAGGCCCGTCATTAGTGATGTCCCCCAATACTGGGATCAGTTGTTCATCAATGACATGTATGAAGGGACAGATGCCTCCTCAGAAAATTCCCTGACAATACAAAGCTGGGAGGAGCAGCCAATATCCCAGAAGTCTGTGCTGCCCTTCAGAACCTTGATAGGTTGGAGAGATGGACAGAGAGGTACTGCCTGAAATTCAACGAAGGCAAATCTCTTCCCCTGCACCTAGGGAAGAATAACCCTGGGCACCAAGACAGGCTGGGGGCTGACCTGCTGGACAGCAGCTCTGTAGAGAAGGACCTGGGACTCATGATGGACAACAAGCTGTCCATGAGCTGGAAGTGTGCCCTTGTGGTCAAAAAGGCCAGTGTTATCCTGAGATGCATTAGGAAGAGCATTGCAAGCACATCAAGGGAGGTGATCCTGCTGCTATACTCAGCTGTGGTGAGATCACATCTGAAGCACTGTGTCCAGTTCTGGGCTTCTTGGTACGAGAGAGACATTGAGCTCCTGGAGTGGGTCCAGCTGAGGGCTGCAAAGATTATTAAGGGACAGAAGCATCTCTCTTTTTAGGAAAGGCTGATGGAGCTGGGCCTGCTCAGCCTCAAGAAGAGATGACTCAGAGGGGACCTCATCAATAAATAAAAGTATCTGAAGAGAGGATGTCAAGAGGATGGAGTCAGGCTCTTCTTAGTGGTGCCAAGCGGTAGGACATAAGAAAATGGACAGAAACTGATGCACAGGAAATTGCACTTGAATACTAGGAATAGCTTTCCTGTGCAGATGACTGCACACTAGAAGAGATTGCCCAGAGAGGTCATGGAGTTTCCCTCATTGAAGATATTCAAGATCTGTCTGGATGCAATTCTGTGCAATGTCCTCGAGGAGCTTGGACCAGTTGACCAACCGTAGTCCCTTCCAACATGATTCATTCTGTGATTCCATGTCCCGCGCAAAGCATTTGACACTGTCCCAGACAATATCCTTGTCTCTAAATCTGAGAAGCATGGATTGGATGGATGGACCACTTGGTGGATAAGGAATTGGCTGGATGGTTGTTCTCAAATAGTTGCTCAGTGTTCAAGTGGAGAACAGTGACAAGTGGCTTTCCTCAGAGGTCAGTATTGAGACCAGTGCTGTTTAACATATTTGTTGGGAGCATGGACGATGGGATTGAGTGCACCCTTGGAAAGCTGGCCGATGACACCAAACTGTGCACTGTGGTCAGCATGCTCAAGGAAAAGGATGTCATCCAGAGGGACCTGGACATGCTTGAGATGTGGGCTTGTGTGAACTGAACCTCATGAAGTTTAACAGGGACAAGTGCAAGGTGCTACACCTGGGTCAAGGCAATTCCAAGTACAAATACAGGCTGGGCAGAGAATGGATTGAGAGTAGCCTTGGAAAGAAGGACTTGGGGGTGTTGGATAAGAAGGTTGACGTGAGCAATGTGAGCTTGCAACCCAGAAAAGCAACCATATTCTGGGCTGCATCAAAAGAAGACTGTCCAACAGGTAGAGGGAGGTGATTCTCCCCCTCTACTCCACTACCATGAGGCCCCACCTGGAGTACTGCATCCAGCTCTGGGGCTTGCAAATAAGAAGGACGTGAACCTGTTGGAGCAACCCCAGAGGAGGGCCATGAAGATGTTCAAATGGATGGAACACCTCTTTTAGGAAGTCAGGCTGAGAAAGTTATGCTGCTTAGCATGCTTAAAAAGAAGGCTCTTATTGAAGCCCTCAAGCACCTAAAGGGTGCCCACAAGAGAGCTGGAGAGGAACTTTTTACAAGGGCCTGTATGGATAGGACAAGAGGGAATGGCTTTAAACTGAGAGTAGATTTAGATTGGATATCAGAAAGAAATTCTTTACTGTGAGGGTGGTGAGGCACTGCAACAGAGAAGTTGCAGATGCCCCTTGCATGGAAGTGTACAAAATCACGTTAGATGAGGCCCTGACCAACCTGGTTTAGTGCAAGGTGTCGCTGCCCATGGCAGGGGTTTGGAACTAGATGGTCTTTAAGGTCTCTTCTAACCCAAACTATTCTATGATTCTCCCTTTTAACTTGACACATATAAAGTATTAAAAACTTCTGAACAATGCCAGTGGCACATTTTGACTTGAAGTGTTCCATAACTGTGATGAGCCATTGACATTCTTTGGGAAATTTTGAAAAGCATTTTATTCTTGCCACGATAACCAGATTTTTCATCAGAATAGCCTTACAATTTAAGTCCAAAATATACAGCCACTAAGTAAGACCTTAAAAAAAGCTGGATAGATACAAATGAAAACCAGGAAAAACTTATATAACTACTGATCTTGAAAGCACAGAGAGAAATGGCATACCAAGAAGAAAAACCAAAAATTAAAATGAGAATAATACAGGAGATAGATAAAAGCTGACTTGGAACCGACAATATTCTGATGACGGGTATAGTAATGTCCTACTGATGTTGATAACATTTCTTGAAACAGTAAAATTTTGTTTCAGTTCTATCATGTGAAAAGCGAAGATTACCTTGACCCTTAGTTTAATTTGTTTGTCAGTGCCCCAGGGAAGCAGAGACCCTTGTGCTCAACCAATCTGTCAGCATCCCATTATGGGGGCCCTTCACCGAAGAGTCTTGCTGGATTTGAGAGCAATTCGACTGCCCTTTTCAGGGAGCTAAGCCAACAGCATAAGGGAGACCCGTCAGCAGGTCTTCCCACTTTATTCGAGTGTGTTACCTGCTACAGGCAACTGCCAGCGCCTGTGAAGGACTCTAACAGTTTGCACTCTTTATTAATATAAAATTGTGACAGGTTAAGGTTCGAAGATTGCCAGTGATAGTATCTGACTGCAAAAACATATTCAAAGCAATATACCCACAAGCTCCAATCCCAGTAAATATCACGTGTAGAGTACAGTTCTTATCCAATAGACATCCTTATGGGGGGAGAAGACAGGTTTAGCCCTTCCACTGATCCAGTTATGATGGAGTCTTCCCTAATTTTCCCCCATTCTTGACTTATTTTATACTATTTCTTTATGTTTAGGTGGAGCTTGAGTGTCTCTAGTCATAAATACCTTTGTTACTCTGTTATTTGCTTTTAAAGATAGAGTCAAAAAAATATAGAGCGCATGCCCAGTGGGGGGGAGTTTCATGCCTTGGAGTTGGGGAACTTTGGGATGGAGGTGTGCGTTAATAATACAGTTAGGCTTTAATGAACCAAGTTCATCCAACGAGAGAGATTTCGCCACAGTTGTTGGCTCAGCAGTAGGACATCTTCTTCTATCTCCCTTGGTTGACAGGTGCTGTGTGGTTTATTGGTTGCAAAGTACCACCGAGTTCCCTTCCCTGCAGGGATTTCCACAGAGCCTGGCTGTGGTGTCTCCATTCTGCTCCACCCTCTATGCCATCCCCCTTTGGCAGGTGCTTATGGTTGCAGATTGTGTGTATGGGGAACACCATGGAATAGGTTTCAAGCATGCCAGCTGCATTCCATCTAGGGAGTAGCAGCTGTATTTTAGCCTATAATTTCCATACCATAATAACTTACTATAACTTCTCAGTTTCCTCTAGTTTTTACCTGCATCTATGTTCCCACAGGTTCCCATAGGAAAAGGATAACATCAGGTAACACTTAAAGAAATATCTTTTGCAAGTTTATCTGGCACGGGTTAAGCAGCAAATGACACTGGATGATACACATTACACCTTTCTGGCCTTAAAATCTGCAATAAGTAAAAAAAAATATAGTTAAAGGAATAATTGAGGAAATGTGTGCAACAGTATTACTACACAATTTTAGTGATTGCTATCCAGTTTCACACATATTTCTTCAATTTAATTTTTAACAGTCTCTATCTCACCTACATAATTGTCCCTCTAGGAGCACAATTCCAACATTTAGATAATTAAAATTCTCACCATTTAACCTTAGAGGTGTCTAAAATGTGTAGTGGTCATAAATGTGGTCAATAAATGTAGTGGTCAAATGTGTAGTGGTCATAACCCGGCACATCTACAGGACACAGTGCAGAGCTGCCCTGAAAGCAGTCGGATTCATGTGGAAGTTGCATTGCACCTGAACTAAACATGCTGCAGGAGTTTTACAGTCGGCTTCATCAGTCCTGTCTGAAGGATTTCTGCCCCATCTCTGCTACAGGTATTCATGAAATAAGATTTACCTGTCATTGTTTTGGTCCTGCAGGTGTTTGTGACTGAATCAGAAAAAGTTTAGAAGAGAGGATTTGAATACTTCCTGCTTGGTTTTTTTTTTTCCTCTTTAGCTATTGCTGTTCTTGTAGTTGTTTATGATCATTATTCATGATGTACATCATCAAGGCCCCCTTGTAAACTCTCATCTTTAATTCTTACATCCAGTTTTCAAGAGAAAGATTTGAAGAATGGAAACACAAAAAATATTACACAAATGAAAGCTGCTTTTCCATTCAGCACAGCTCAACTGTTGCGACCTATTTAAAATATGTTTATGTAGTCATATATTTTCTGGCTTTGGATAAACAGAGAAATCTGGTGCTTATTTACAATAACTTTGAAAGCTCAGTAACTATCTCCAGAAATCATCATTAAGCCTCCAGATAAGCAATGAAATGTCACTTGGTTTGACAATACAATAGGAATAATTTCTGCTAATTATTCCTGTGATGAATTTGGCTTATTACCTTTTACTAGAGGAAAAGAAAACTGAAAAATCAATATTTCAGCTCCCTTTTTTTTTTCTGGGAATGCTACTTATATATTTTGCATAGTAATAAAGGGAAGTAGAGGATGCTCAAGGAGACTAAGAAATATTAAACTTAAAACTAATAGTGATTAAGAATAAATGCAGCTGTTATCAGCATACAAAGAACAGCTGATTCAGAGGAAGGTTCCATCCCTTACAGCTGTTCTTTAGAGACTTAGTTTTTCCTTTTCCTTAATCATATTGATGTCTCTTTTGGTCAAAGTACCTAGATTAATTTCTGTGTTGATTCAGGATCACATCTTTCTTCCTTTGCTTATATAACATCTAACCATAACACCTGTTTCTTCTCACATGTACCGCTTAGCTTTGAATTAGTTTTGCCTTTTTCAGTATCACCACTCAAACCCACTGAAGCTGATGTGAGATGTTCCTTTGCTGTCCGAACACAGCTAGAAAAGCCAGTGAACAGTCTAAACATTTTACACACAGACATTTTAAGCTGGGGAATCCCTTTGGTTGGTCCTTTGGTCAACCAGGTTTTCAATGCAATTTCATTAACTGTGATGCCAGAGACCACATCAGGATTGTGGTGTGCCAGGAGAAGTCACCAGCTGGTTTGTGGTGTTTAGGGTATCTATAAGGCTCAATCAAAACATTTACTAAATCTAGGATGAGTTGCAATTATTGGAAAAAAGTGCTGTTGAAGACTATAACTGATCAGAAGCTTTCTGATGGAATGTTTTGCCCTCCAAAGATCCTAATCTCTCAGGAAGAAATGTTCCTATGGTGTCTGGAACCTGGGGAAGCCCAGGTTGTTCACCAGCTGGGCACCTATCCCAACCTCCTTCACCCTGGTGCTGTCTAAAATCCCACCTTCAAGTAACTGAGGCTCCAAAACTTGGACCCTCAGGGCTGATTAAAGAAGTCAAATAATAGGATTGATCTTTATTTTGGTTGCCTAAAGAAAGTTGACATAAAGTTATGCATAGCACTCCTTGTAGTCCTAACAGAAAATGGGTAAACCAAAGAATGGTTTTATCTGTTCTTTCTTATGGGTACTTTAATTTCATCAGCTGAAAGGGATGACCCTTTGGAAATGACTACTTCCTTCCATTGTTCCATTTAGAAAGCCTAAATCAGATTTCAATGTAAAACTTCTAGACAGGAAAACTGGGACTGAAGAATCCATCCCAAAATCACATGTAAAGTCATTTATATGTTTATACTTATAGTTACAGTTAGCTCTGTATAGGTATATATGAATGCATATATAAACACATAAAAAGATATATATAAGAGAGATATTTTGGTCATTGATTTTCCCTTTTTTTAAAGTTTATAGTTTTGAAATATGTCAATTTCTTGCAAATGACAGTTACAGTTTTCATAGAATTCTGTGTAAAACAAATATTTTGCTTTGTCTTTTCTGTAGATGATGAAATCTGTAGTCTGCTAACCACAGATGTGAATGATGTAGCATTCTGACAGAGTTTCAGGGAAAATAGAGCATGAAAATCCTAGTATTCCTGCAGTTTTGTTGGAAAAACAAAACCACTTTTTTCAATGCTGAAAAATAACATTTTTGGGAGTCACACCTTGCTGGCTATATTCAGATGCTTTTCATCAAAAGCATGCACATAACATAGAATAAAATTATTTAAATGCAAGGCATATTTCCCAGTCTCCCAATGTGGCTATCATGTTGTGAGATGAGATGTACACTAATTTACCATTGCTAGTTGAGCTGTTTCAGCGTGACAATGAGTAATTGGCCAATAGGTTCTGAAACAGATGTAAGGTGGCAGTGCAATGTTTCCAGTGGGGTTATTATAAAACTCTTGCTTTTTTAGTTTGCAGTATAGGCAGCTTTGGGCCATATAGTCCATCAAAGAAATTGTTAACTAAGTGAAATCCTTTTTCTATCTAGAAATAAAAATTTATGATATTTAGAGGCCCCTTGTGCTGTTCTTTCTGAGCATCTCCAAAGCTTCACAGTAGCTTCACTAGTATATATGTTAGAAACTGAAAACAATTGAGTGACTTTTCGAGCCTCATCAGAGAGGCCTGTGACAGAGTGGTATTGGGCACTGAAGTCTACCCACCTTCAGGCTAATGGTCTAACTACAAGCCCTTTGTCTTTTCTCCCAGTGGAACAAGCATAGCTGCATGCAACCTAAAATTGTAAAGAAACTTGATATAGAAAACTGTAAGAGAGATAAAAGAATCACTAAATTCAGAGACTGAGGTTGCATCTGGGCTGAACATCTTTGTGACAGCAAAGAAAATAACTAGCTATGAGCAGCTAAAGGACATTCTGCTCTTTCAGATATGTATGTTGCTCCAGTTCCCATTTCCAAGGTTGTTTACTATTATGGCACCATGGCTTGTGATATCAAGTCATCACATATAATGCTACTGACATTTCAGTGCGTGTCAGATATGTTTTAGTGCTGCATGAAAGCATGAGATTTTTAAAGAACGTATGTCTCAATGTATTTCATTGCATTTCAAACATCGAGGAAGAGCAGCATTGGAAATGTGTCTGTGATACCTTTTAGGAAAGAGAAAGCTGAATTCCATGGTTACACCCTGGCATCTATAGAGCTTTCTCTGCAATTCTGAGCAAAACCAGGAGAAAAACATTTTTAAGCATTTCTCCATAATTGGACTATTTTAAGGGTTTGGTGTTATTATTAGAGCATACAGAATCTTTAATGTCTATGACTGACATTGAATGCAACCTCTGCTTATTTGTATGGTTCCAGCATGGTGGAAAATATGGCTAGGTATAAAAAAAGCATTTATATGGCTGGTGTTATTAGCTTTGCACTTTTGTTGAGTGCTTATTTACCTGGTTGCGATTTGTGCAATATATAACAATAGAATGTGTACACATGACCCATAAGTCCATCTGAAGTGCTTTAAGGTTCAGGTAAATTAATTTTTATTTTCAGTTACTGTCACAGAATCTCTGAAGTAAAAATATGTGTAAAGAAGATGATTTAGATTTACCTGAACACTTATATCTAAAGGGTGTTGAGAACAAAAGTGTTGTCTTTTATTGTAATGGTGATGGAAAATCTATGTTTTCAATTGTCTGAATCGCATCCACTAGCAGTACTCAGGAAAATATACAGAATGCAAAATAGTATGTTGCCTAAAAACACTATGGAGAAAAAGACTCTAGGCCAATTTAGTGTATAAGACAAAGAAAACAGGTCCTTTAATGAGGCCATAGGCCTAGAGGAATACACACCACACATGTGCACCCAGACAGTGGTCCTATGATTTTATAATAAGGTCCATCCAATCCCAGATCTGTCCACCCCCAATTCTGCCCAGTTCTGCCCCCTGACACTTTGGGAGTTGGGTTTGGGGTCTTTGGGACCCCTTCTTCCTCATCTTCATCTTCTTCACAGCACATATAGTCCTTGGAGCTCCTCCAAAGTTCTGGGCTTGGAGGTCGCTGTGTCTGTGTGATATCTTCTGGTCCAGGCCTAGGGTGCTTTTCTACAATTCTACCTTGAAAAGAAGACTAAACACGCTAATGGGATTTAGGGGGATTGATATGAAATGGGGTAATAGAGTTGGGTATGTGTAACTATTATGCTAGAGGATAAGGGATATAATACAGCTACATTAGAATCTACCTTCACTACACAATTACTTCTAAAATCTACAAAAACTAAAAAAATCCAAAAAGCTCTGAGATATCAGTATTAGATCCCAAAGAGCATGTGGGACATATTTTATTTCAGAACAGCAGTTACATTACTGAAGTAGGATACTGAATTTACCAGTTTATCAGAAAAATATGCATAACTCAAAATTTCTGAAAACTTCAGTCTCAGGCTTCCTAGTTAATTGTTCAGTGACTAAATTTTTAGATCATTGCCTGAGTTTGGTGCCTAGTTTTGGTACAGTGCTTCAAGAGACATAACTGTCAAATAATAAGATTTGCAAACTGTTCTGAGTTACTTAAGCTAGCCAGCAGGAACTGTTATGAACAAAGGTGGGCTTAGGCTGTCCTCCAGTACTTACAACTTTAGTACCCGTGGGACTCACAAAACTGAAGCTCTACTGTGTAGGAAGCTATTATTCATTTCTCACAAAATGCATCTAGAGAAGCCAGTGGTGATCCTCCCCTAACCTTTTATCCAATAAGTCACAATTAAAGTACTCACACAGGTTTCAAGAAAGGCAGATTCAATTGTCTCCTCTACTTAATAGGATTCAACCCACTCCTCCATGTCCCAGAAGAACATCATAATGGCCAGACTGTAGGCTATTCTGAGTAAAGGCTTTCTCAGTCCCATGAAAGCTGTTTCACACTGTCTGAAATAATTGAAACTAGTGGTAGTGCTCTTGTAACTGTAGTGGTCTAAGAATAATAATGGAAGAAAAGCTTGGTGGGAAAAGGAAATGTCTCCTGTAAGAACTTCTGATGTAGCTGAAAGAAAAGGACAAGCTCAGGGTCATCTAAGACATTCCCCAGATCTACAGTAGAAATTTAATTTCAAAATAATACAGTTAATGTAAGAGATGTAGGGCCAAAGAGAGAATTATTATGACACCTGGGAATGCAGACTGCATCCCTACTGAGATGAGTATTTAATATCCATTACTTATTCACAGGATGAGAACATGGCATTTAGGTAGTAGCTAAGTTAGATGGCTCCATTGTTGTTTTATCCATTCACTCTGTAAAACTGGATAAAACAGGACATGCAGCTGGAAGCTGTAAACTATTATTTTTTTTTTTTTTCTGGCACAATTAATAAGTACTCTTTATCCCTGACAGTGTATGTAGCTTCATGTCCTGGTAGCTTGGGAAAGTTGTCCTCATCAAAGGCAATATATCAGGTTTTTCACATGTGTTCAGTGAAGTATTTCAGACTATTTCACCTCCATTTTATGTGTGACACTGTCTCTTTAATTTTCTCATACCAAATGTCTTCTTCCTGCAGAAAACACCTGTTTTTCATCAGAGTGGCTTGAAAACAGTTTTGGATTCTGGGCTGGGTGCTCTGGTATCTGACTTTCCAGATACTCCCCTCCATGGTGGACAGGGTGCAGGGCTCTGCACAGGTAAACATGCAGACTGGGCACACATGGGGTCCACTAATGTGTCTGCAAGGACAATGAGTGATGCTCATAGCCCTGTCTCCCAGCTTGGTTGGTCTAACTTCAGTTCAAAGTGGCAGCTGTTGCCTTCATCTTATGCTTTTCCTCCATTATCATTTTTCACTGGAACATTACACAAGCTCTCCTGTGAAGTCAGAGGCCGTGTATGGTCTCCATGAGAGAATAACTCAGGAGGTGGTATTTGCAGTTTTGAGACTACATTTTTATTGTTTTTCACAACTGCATAGAGAATGCCAATTAAACTATGTCCAATAGCCAGTATATCATCTGAGAGGTCCACAAGTACAGCTGTACTGTTTTCTGGACCACCAATCCCTCATTTACTGTTAACAACCTTGTCATCGTTGATAAAAAATTAACATTTTATTGCCATTTATCTTGCAGAATTGAGTACTGGCAGCTGTAGTCCTTACATTTTAGGGTAATGCATAAAAGCAGAGCTAATTTATGAATTTTCTTAAATATGTTTTCTCTAGGATTCTTTTATATTTCAGCTTCACTTTTAACTTGTAACTTTGAGTTATATTTGAATTATACCCCTCCTTCCTGACCTGTCCTCTTTTGCCTGTCATAGACAGAAACATCTATTCTATAGAAGAAACGGGGGGTGGGAAGAATAAGATTATTATAAGGACAAAAAGTAAAAAAAACTTAATTCAGATTCTTTGGTTAATCAGATACAAAAGTTCAGTTAAAAAGTAAGGTCACATAGGGAGTCTTTAGTTGGAAATTCCATACTGTAGACCTTTAATAATACACACAAAGCATAAAATTCCATCACATTGAGGCTTAAATCTAGTTTGAAAAAAAGTTAGCCTTGGAGGTCTCAATTTTCGTGTCGCAATAATGTCTATTACACAAACATTTGCCATTAATGGTAACCATTAAAATCAGAAGAAAAACTTCATGGATTGGTCAAAAGTTCAGGTAACATACATTTATACAAAGCCTAAAGAAACAAGGAATGTATTTCTTGGCATTGCAGTGTGATTAACAAGTCAAATTTTTGCAGAGACCCCTTCTCACTGCTGCTTCAGGCCAGCTGTAAAGGAGGAACCTGTTGGTCTGCACTTAACATTTTCCAAACTTGGAAACACTTAGACCACCACGGGAAGTCTTGTACTACTCACTTCTTAAAATAGTCCTGCTTTGTAACAGAGTGTGATATCCTGCTTATAGGGATGGCAGATGCAAAAGTATTGCCACAGCTAGTCAAAGTACTTAGAGATGAAACTTCCACCAAATGGAGTTTTACTGAGATGGTATCATTCAGCAAAGACTGGGTGGGAAGACAGCACATAACCAAGAGCCCTACTATGAGCTGTAATCAAAAAATCTAAAAGAGGAATGAGGAAATTTTGCACTTAAATATACAGTTTTGTTTATGTTTGGGGTTTTGTTTTTCTTTTTTTTAAGATTTTGATTAAATTTTCAAGCAGCTGTTGAAACTTGTGCTCTCTGTTCTTCAGAATGTGTTGTAGGGAAAAACTCTTCTTGCTATGATATGGTTCTTTAACTTAATATAGTTTTATTCTAGTTGGTATACTAGGAATGCTATATCACTTATATGGAGCTGTTTTCATGTTGACAGACTGTATTGTTCATCTCTATTATTAATATTTTATATTTTTCCAGTGCTATTGAAATGCTTTTAACTTTCTGAGATATCTTGACATTAGAGAAGTGTGACAATTTGACATGACCAAAACAGTTCAGTATTTCTGATTCTGTACTTCTTGGAGCTTCCCTTCCATGAAAATTGAAGACATTTTGACCTTTCTCTATGATTTCAAGTGAAAACACATTTTTACTTGTAAAAATTTTTTTAATCAAAAGGAAACTCCATTTAAAGATTGGACCCTGTTGTGACTTTGATACTATGGGGAGGCAGCTAGCCATTGCTTAGGGGAAGCAGGCACCTCCAGAAGGTGTTTAATCCAGTTCTAAAAAAAGGTATTTAAGATTGTTGTGATAAATCATCAGTTAGAGATGTCCATTTCCCTACACTGATTAGTAAATGTGTTTAGGAAACTAGTTTAGACTTTGACAGAAAATGTAGATGTCTGAAGTGGGGCAGGAGTCTAATCCAAAATGGACCCAAATTCAGAGATAATTTTTTTTCTAGTAAATACTTCAAGTAAGTGACTCTAAGTAGTTAAAATTAATGAACTACCCATGAGATAGTTTAGATTTGAGTAAGTGGTGGGAAGGGAGAGTTATTTCAGTTTACACTATCTTACAGTTCCCCAGTAGGGTTTCTTTTGTTTCCTTTCTGTATTCATTATATTGCATTCCTCTTGTAGGCTTATATGTTATAAGATCTAACAACACTGATTCCCCTGAACCTGTGTTTGCATCACTTCTGAGTTTGGCCTAATGTCTTTAGTCAACTAATTACTTAAATCCAATCAATTGCCTGACTGCAGCAAGCACAGAGTAAAGAATCCTGATTAGCTGGTGAGGATGCTAGTTTTCTCCGTTGCTGGATGCTTTCTGAGTGAATCCACTCTTAGAGAGTTTTGAAAATAAACAAAGTCATGAGGAGACTATGCTTTAGAAAAACACTTTCTGATCAATTACTCTTTTTCTCAGGAACCACATATGGTGGATGTGAATTTTCTTGAACTGTAAAATCTCAATATCCTCAGCCTTGTTTTGGGGCTTCCTCTCTGACTCCATTCAGAAAACTGCTCTAACTGGGACCCCTGATACCACCTTATACTTCAAAGAATTAGAGCAAGAAATAAACTTGTGATTTGCACTGTTCTGCATTAAGTACAGACTGCATTATGCAGCATTATTGTCAGGACAGAACAGCAAAACTTGGGGGTTTTTGTCAATTATTTTCTTTCTATTTTATGACTATTGAGTGATCTGAGATCTCCTGAATTAAATAAAAGATTCTTGCTGGTCACAGTGACTCAGTCCATGGTGAACAGTCTCTACTGCCTTTTTCATATAAGCAAAACCTCACAGCTCCATTTCTCATGGGAGTTTGAACACATACTTCAGGATGCCACTAAAATATTCTCCTTGACTCAGCTGTGCCATCAGCAGTCTGTGCTTTCTAAGCAAAGTACACCCAAGATTTCCTGTATTTTGGCTGAGAACACCCATGTGTCATGGGTTTATTCTGGACTGATTTTTTTTTTTT
>VXAY01012530.1:3566113-3581644 GCA_013399855.1 Oxyruncus cristatus | reverse complement strand
GTGAGGTCCTCCATGGACTGCAAGGGGACAACTTGCTGCACCAGGGTCTGCACCACTGTTACAGGGGATAATGGCATCAAGTCCATCCCCTGTTTCTTGTGGGGTCCCTTCTGTTCCCTGTTCCCCTTCTCTCCCTCCCCTTCCTGTCACAGGAGACAGCTGTGGATGAGCTTCTCCAGCGTGAGTCTACCCTCGGACTACAGTTCTTCCATACTCTGCTGTCCTTTAGGGTCACAAATGAATTACACCAGCATAAATCCCTCACTGAGATCACATCTCCTACCTGGGACACTCGCTCCAGCGTAAGTTTCTCTCTCCAAGGGCCACAGGTCTCCAGCAAGACTCTGTTTCATCTTAGGCCTCCCACAGAGTTACAGCTTCCTCCGTGCACTTCTCTACTCTGGCACAGGCTCCCTCAGGAGCTACAGGAGGGTCTTCTCACTCCAAACAATCTTCTACAGGTGGCAGGGGTTTTAGTTTTTAAGTCTTTTCCCCAGCTGGAGGGGGAGGGGGGGCCCCCCTGGGCCTCTCCTTCCCACTCCTGCTACACTGATCTTGGAGGCTACATCGCTATCTCTTGTTCTCCTCCGTTCTCCTCTGGGCTGGAATTTCTTCTGCGCTGCAGGCTTCTTTTCTGTTTTCTTAAACATGTCATTCGCAGAGGCGTTACAAAAACTTGCGATTGGCTTTGCTCTGGAAATCTAGCTGGAATTAACTATTTTTCAACCCCGGGGGGGGAGGGGGGCTGGTAAACCCACAACACCATGGAAAGCAGGAAATTTCTTTTATCAGTATTTTCAACAATGTAAAGTGAAACACAGAAAAAGTTAAAGCATCCCTATACAGCAAAAGAAGATATACAGATGCCTTGCTCCCAACCCAGCCCTGAGCCAGACACAGTCCCAACGCTGTACAGCTCCATTGCTTTGGCTGGGAGCCATCAGCAGGGCCCAGCTAAGAGGAGAATGTGTCTGGTAACTGGCTGGTTTCCTGCAGCTGTGTCAAGGCCCACAGGGAAAAAATATGGACAGAAAAAGACCTGGACTGCCCACCCTTGGATCAGCAGCATGATCCCATCTGGGACTTCCCAACCACCCATGCAGTCTGTGGAGTATTTGGGCCAACTCAGGCAAACCTTGTGCTTTGGAAGGTAGCAGTATGCCTGTGTGGGTTCACTGAATGTCTAGGGAAAATTACTTTTAAAAATACTCAGCAACTGTGCAAGCCCTGAGAGTTGTACAGCTGCGTTTCTGAAATATGTCCTATAAACCAGATATTCTGTAAATGTCCTGATTCATTGTGTAAAGCTATAAAGAGTCAGCAATATCAGACGTGTCAAAGCTTGTAGGCATTTTACAGTTCATTAATGAAAGATCGAGGGCACAGGCTCACCGTGGTTGTCACATGAACTATGAGGAACTTGAGAAGTTCAACGTGAATTACTGAAACCAAATAGAATTGGTTAGCACTACTCATTAGTGGAGTGACCTGATACAAAAAAGGCAATCCTGGGGTTTCTTCCTCAGTTTGCTTTCCTTTTTACCATTCCTGCTTCAGCAACCAATTAGCTCATTGTTTCTCAAGATGTGCTTCTACAATTGAAGATGTACCTGCAGAATAGTCAGTCTCTTCCTGTGGTGACCACAAGTTTTCAAGTGGCACTAGATGTCTTGTTTATTCAAAGAATTGCAGTGATTTGCCTCTTCTTGTTTTTCCTTCCAAGACTAGCATTAGGTGGGGTTGTAAGTGAGCTTTTCAGTGCAGTGGATGACAGAACCATTGTGTTATGACGAGGGGTGTGTGTGTAACCATGGTTACTACCATTTTTCAGACCATTTTTTCTTCTACCTAGCTGCAGGTATACTTTTGGTGTTACATTATTTGGGTTTCGTTTCTGAATGAAATCGAAATCTTCTCTGATACAGAGCTGTTCACCATTTCCTGTCTTCCTGACTTTGTGAAAAGATGTTAGAGTTGAATCATTCAACTCAGACTTTACAATTTGACTGAACAGTTAGAAGTTGATCACTTCTAGGAAAGTCTGCAGGCTCACATTTGCTATTGTCAGTGAGAGCTGGTGTTCGTGACACCCTTCAGGAAAAGCATCTTTCCTTGAGATGTAGCCCAGTAAAGCAAACTTCACACCTTTCATCACAGTGCACAGTGGGAGCAGGTCCTGAGCCAAAGTCTGCTGACATCAGTTGAATCTTTTCATCTACTTCAGTGCTATTGTTCAGCCCTACAGAAAGTGAATGTTTCCTACTGTTAAACAGCAAGCGGGAGGATCTGAGCTGTGGTAATGCAGAAGTACAGGGACACAGTGCAGTGCTGTGAGGTCTGTCAGTATATTCAGAGGGAATGTCCCTTGGGAGACCCTATCTGAGAGGTAGAATTGGTCTCTTAAAACCTGATCTTCTGCCTTAGATGTAAAAGACACTGTCACTTATCTTCTCCCCCTTCCCCCACCCCATTCCTCACCCCCCAAAAAAGAAAGAAGATTTTAGGCAAAAACAGTTTTTAGAACTCAATCAAGCAGCAAAGCTATCTAACCTCTGACAGGAAAATACTGAAAGCACTAAAGAAAACTCTGCTGGTGTGATGACTGCCACTGTTTCCTTCAGATCATTTAAATCAGAATGAGACCGCATGTAAACACCAGAGCAAAGCCTACAAAAAACCAGCAGACCTCTTCCAACTGTGAATCTAGCCCCAAAGGCACACTTTGAAACCAATAACTAATTTTTTTCAGGCTGGCTATTAAGAACAATCTATGACAACAATGGCTAATGGAAACACCCAGTTCTAAAATGTAGAGCTAATGCGTTGCCTTCAAAAGAAACAGAGTTAATCGGTTATTACCAGTAGCTGCCCTGCTTGGGCACAGCTTCTTTGGAATGTGCTGTCTGTGTGGATTCATATGGTGTATCCTGTAAACTTGAGTGCTAAGTAGGTTGTAGTATCAGTGTTCATTCTGCTTTTGTAGAGGATTACTTTTTAATTTATTTATGCATATGTATGTTTTATTGATCCTTCCTTTTACAGGACAGATGTCAGTTACTGACAGTTAAAAAAAAAAACCATTAAAATATTAGACCACTATGTCAGGTGAGGTGATAATGTAGCTTATACTGCCTAGCTTTCATACCAGCTTCCTGGCCAGGGAGTTGCAGAGATTTGTTGAAGAAAAATAATTTGAAATTTGCCATACTCATGAGTGCAATTAACTGAGAACAGTCTTCAGGGAATAAGGAGTCTGCTGCTGCTGGCTAAGAAGTGATTAGTGACTAGCATGAAACTTCAATGTTCGGGTAAATACAAAACTGAGACACTAAGTATGCTAGAGCCATTTAAGCTCTCGTTATCAGTACTTATGACTACTGACAACAGACGTGTTTGTGATATGACATGAAGCCAGAATTAACTTTACATATAGAATTTTCTATTCTGCTCACACTCTATGGAGATAGTATTGCTGTCCGAGTGATAGGTTAACAGAGGAGCTTTTTGCTTTGGTGCACTCTTTTCAAGTCACATTTGCTTTTCACACAGTCTGTTTCCTAGTAGTGTAAGCTACTCTCATTAGTATTTTAATCAATGCTCGAAAGAAGTGTGGAGGAAACCATTGGTTAGCTAAAGCTAACATTCAAATCCCCGGATCCTGGAGCCTTGGTGAATTTACTTTTGCTGTCTATCGAGACCTGCTCTGAGAGCAGATTCCCCAGCTGCACAGACACCTCAGGCAGCAGCCCAGTTGCCTGGCCTGGATGGGCAATGCCCCAGTGTGACTGATCTCCCATGTGCACACAAACACTCGATCTCCCCATACCTCACCACATCACATCCCCAGAGGATGTCAAAGGCAGTCTGTGAAGCAGCTGTGGAGATGAAGGTGAAGGAGCACACTGGGCTCATCTCTGGACTGCTCTTTAGCAATGCTGTGGATATAGCCAAGTAATCTTCTAATCTATAGGTCTGTGCCTCTCTTCCCCCACAGCCAAAACAATCCTTCATTTCATGCCTAATTTCAGAATGGTACGCCACCCAAGATGCTAATTTATCTGATTTTTTTATGCACACTGTTGGAGCATCTTGTTCTGGTCTGACTTTGCATACAAATTCATGCCCCAAAATGTTCCTTTCAGACATAATCCCCCTTTTTTTTTCTGTCTTTTTGAGTATTCCATCATTGACTCTTTTTGCATTTGACATACTTTTTTCTCAAACATCTTTCTCTTCCTCCTTCTCTGAGCAGATTTTTGACTTTCCAGATAATCAAGACATCCCCCTTCCCAGACTGTTTCTCAGGAATTTTACCACCATCAACTTTCCTTTCAACTTTCTCTTCCACCACAGAAACAGTGTCTGATATTTTTCTCCCAAAGCATTTTTCCCATTTTAGGCTCACTAGACTTTATGATCCAATGGAAGAATATTAAATGTTATGATATCAGAAGGTGGATTGTAATACAAGTTTTGAGACAAATGTATCTTCCAAACCCAGTGTGAGTGGATAGGAAAGTAAACACATTTGTGAGTAAGCACCGAATTGCATAGTTTTTTCAAGTACAAATGCAAAATGTTTCTGCCCCGGTACATGGAATAATTGCTGAGAGAAACCATTCTTGAAGTCTAACTGCCAGAGTTAGTCCATGGTATAATAAATTCCCATGCATGATGATGCAGGGGCGGTAAGGTAGAAAAGTGGCAAGTTAAGGCAGGTCTGCTGAACTTTTGATCCGCCCACCATTTCGAAGTACACCAGCCTTTTGCATGTGACACTGTGCTTGCTGCTACAGTGTAGAAACAGCTATGGATGATCCCAGGTACCTAACGTACCTTTGGCACCCTGTTGATCTTCAGCGTGTGCCAAATGCTTCCTTGCCATGGGCTTAACAACTTGGCATCTGACTCTCTACCGCAAACACATTTTCTAAGTAGAAAGTAGCCAGGTAGAGCTTGTAGTGTTGAATGGGCAATTCTTTTAGAGCATGACTGATCCACAGGTCTGTGCAAAAGCTTTGGTGAGAAGCATAACTCATTCATAGTCCTGATGAATTTGGATACTTTTCAACTGCATAAATAAATATGTGTCCTTATGATTTAAGAGTATATCTGCTTCTCAGTCTCTTCCTCTGCCACTCTTCCAAGACACAACAAATAAGTGTTTTCCTAAGCGGGCAGACTAAGTACTGGTTCTGTCCAGACTAACAGCTGTTTCAGAGAGAGACAATATTTACCCAGGTCGAGTTGCCCCTCTACCTCAGACAAGTTCCTGCTGACTTACAGAAACCTTTCAGGAAATAGTAATTTCCTTTGGTAAACTAAGAGGAAGGGTCAGACTGCAAGCCTTAATGACAGTGGCAGATCACAAGTCTTAGTCTGCCATTTCCATCAGACCACGGGCAGGGTGAATTTAGGACAGGAGGGACAGGGTGACCAGACAAGAAATTTCAGAGCTGGGGCATTGTGACAGGTTCTTCCCCCATGGGAGGTGGTGGAAGTCAAGGGGAAAAGGGATCTGCAGGAAACAGCCTCATGACCATTGGGCTCACGGTGGGAGAGCTATCACCTGTACAAACACAGCAGGCATTCCTGAAGTGTTTGTCAGTAGGCTGCCTAGGCTCACGATATTTCTCAGTGGCAACCATATTTTTTGTTCCATGATTCATTAACTATTTAACTAGCTTTGGTGCACTGCAGCTTGCTTAAAAAGGCATCAGTTTCAGAACACTACTGTTACACACATATCAACCTGTGTCATTTAATTTCAGCTATTCATGTAAGTTGGAGAGTTAAAGATTGAAATGCTACACTTCTTTCCTAGAAGTCCACAGCTCTGTATTATTGTCAGTAAATTAGTTGCATTGCTATCTTCTCAATAGAATCATTTTTTTCCCTAATATTTCATGCTTTTTAAAGGAAAAATCCACGGAAGATTAAAAATAATTGAAATGCCACTGAAATTAATTGAGCTATGCCAGCTGTGACCCAGGAAAGAACCGCCTGCTCCTTTCAGTTCTACAATATGTCATCAAACTTCCAACCTGTTGGGAATACCTGCACAATGACAAAATGTTTCCATAAAAGACGACACAAAGTACAAAGAGATTGTCACACGTAAGACCAAGTTAAATCAGTGGGATATAGGTGTCAAAGCATTTTGTGGATTTAGGCTGTAGGCTCAGATCCTGAAACTGTTCCTGAGCTGTTTTTCTCTTTTCTTAAGATGGCGTTATTTTCCCAGAGTAGAGACTAAGCAGGGGGGGTAAGGAGGGAAGGTATAAATGTTTGTAAAAACTGGAATTTTTTTTCTTTTTCATAACTCTTAAATTCAGTTTAATTCCTACTGGCTTTATGGGAGATTTTCAGGGAAGGATCTCTGTATTAAACCCTAAGTTATATGTCTTTAGGTTTAGATATAAGTGGCAATTTATCTCTGTTGCATAGGTAAAACTCTGTAGTATCTTCACTAAATCCTACTGAATTCTTCGGAATTTCAACTTTGTATAAGAAGTCACAGTTTCCCAAGTAGGTTTTGGTAATTGCTTTCCTTGAAAAAGCCAGTTATTATTCAGGGGGAAGTATATATAGAATATATAAAATTTTCAAGTAGATGTTTATATAATTTGGTTTATTTATTAGAGGTTTTGGTTAATAGCATTTCAAAAAGGGATTAATAACACTTTCTGAAAAAATTCTGGTCTCACTCATATTGTTGGAAGTGGGGGATTGTGAGTTATTTCTGCTTTTCAACATCACAGAAATTACAGGAATAATTACTTTCCATAAGTGAAGGCTCCTGCTGGACTATGTATGTACCATTGACTAAGCACTCCTCTCATGTGGCTGCAAATTGCTTCACTTGTGTTTCTTCACTCCTCTGGTTTGGTATAGAGTGATTTACCTTTCTTGAGGCATAGATGTACATTGACTTAAAACCCAGAGATTTTGAAGTGTTTATCAGTACAGTTTTTTGCTAGGACACAGTTCAGTTTCCTCACAATAGCTACCATGGGTCTCTGTTTGGGATTTATGATGAAAACATTGTTGATAACACAAAGATATTTTAGTTATTGCTGAGCAATAACTCGATGCGCGGCATCAAGGCATTTTCTGCTTCTTGTACCACCTCATCAGCAAGGAGGCTAGGGATGCACAAGGAGCTGGGAGAGGACAGAGCTGGGACAGTTGGCCCAGACCATATGGCATCATGCTCAGCATATGAGGTTGGGGGAAGAAGGAGGAAGGGGAGGGAATGTTCAGAGTGATGGTGTTTGTCTTTCCAGGTAGCAGTTATGTATGATGGAGTCCTGCTTTCCTGGGGATGGCTGAGTGCCTGCCTGCCCATGGGAATTGATGAATGAATTCCTTGTTTTGCTTTCTTCATTAAACTTTTTATCTCAACTCATGATTTTTCCTCCTTTACCCTTCTTATTCTGCACTCCATCCCACTGGGGGAGTGTGAGCTTCAATCTTTTGACACTTCATGTTCAATTGCTTAATAAACAGTTGGACTAAACCATCAAATCCCTGGCTTGTCCTGTTTTGTGTGCTGTGCTGCAGTGTTCAGGATGCTGGCACAGAGGGGGGTTGGTAGAACACCAGCACTACTGGACCCTGCCATGCAGTGGCTCTCTGCCTGTAGTGAGTGAACCAAATCTTGGGGGTGTCACAACCAAATGCTGTGGTTTATTGAGCAAAGAATAAATAAATGTGTAAATAAGTGCTATGAGTGCTATGTCTGTGTACGCAGACTAAAAAAAAAAAAAAAAGTATTTGGTGTATGTGGCAGAGATAAGGAGATACTTCCTTCAAGATATTTCTGACCCTGACAGTACCACACATCAGCATCTTTCTTTCTGATAGGAAGAGCTGCAGCAGGTGGAAAAGCTGAGTATAATACAGCATTTTTGTTCAAGCAACTCTCAGAAAGATGACAGCCATTTCATTCTATCATCCCTACAGATCTGCCTGAAGAAAAAATGTACAAGTCCATCAAAGCCAAGCATTTCAGCATACAAAATAACCTGCTGTTAGTCAAGGCTTCAGTCTTGCTTGCTATAAGGAGCAGTATGGTTTTCATGAAAATGAGTGCTAACACATTGCTGAAATTTCAGAAATGGCTATAGAATAGGAATAATGAGAGTTTTTTAGAGCCACATCATCTCTAAGTTCTAAACTCCCCTACTAATTTTGAGACTCGCCTATCAAGTAGAATTTGCCATTTCCCATTAGAGCCCAGGCTGTCCTCACAATGCTCAGAAAGAGCTGGATGACTGGAGAGGAAATTCTTAGAAGTGAATTTAGCTCACCAATAGAAAGTGCTGTGGAGAGGGATGTGACTTATGTCCTGTCCTCTTTAGGGAGGCGTGATTGTACCTGAGTGATATTCATGGGGGTAAATTGCCCCTCCCCCCACCTGAGATTCACTGTACTGTCCTCTAACTTGAGTTAGATGCCAAAGGAATTTCTTTTTAATAGAAACGTAAGGAAGCAGAGGTTTTTTATCCCATTTAACTTAGTGATTAGCACCTCTCCCTAGATAGGATCAGATAGGATAGGATACATAGGATCAGATCCTCACTCAGTCTAATTTAGAGAATAGTTTTGACCCAAGGTGCCTCATTTCCCTTTGATAACTCTCTCCCTCTGCTGCCTTTTCCTCCATTAATTGAGTACAGGCCCTACCTGCTGCAGACTGTAAATACAAAACTGAAACATGATGGAAATATTTGCACACTATCTGAGGCCTAACTTTCTACTGTGTTCTTCTCATCATTTTGTGTAAATGTTTCCTATCTCCACAGATGTCCTGCTTAGGGTGTAAAGTAGGAGCAACATGTTTATTTTGGGACTGTTATAAACACTGCATCAGTGTACTGAATTTTGAAAATAAGTTTCTTCATGAATCTTTGACTCTTTAACAGGCTCAGGGTACAAAGATGTTAAGTAGGCCTCGTATTAGTGAGAAACATGCAATTAAACAACTCTGATTTTGGTCTAACTACAAAAATGTCAATAAAGAAACCTTGCCTGTGGTTGGATTTGGATCTTCTGCTTCTGTCTTCTCAAAAATTTTGATTAAACTCTCCTTTCTTTTTTCTACCTTTCAGACAGACTGCTCTGAAACAGCCTATTTTGAGAACAGGGATTGAAAAATGCTAAACTTAGGTCCTGCTAAAGATCTGAAACCCAATTTAGAAATAAATAAATAAAATCTAACACCACTGCATTCAAATATCCTCCTTAGAAGGAGATAATAGCTAGGGTTACAATAAAGAAATCACATCATCCTAAGTTTTTAAAAAAGAAACTTTTGCTGTCTAGCATTTATGTTCATTTTGCATGTCTCCTCTCATTTGTTTTCAGCACTAGCCATTTTCTAAGGTATGGCTCAGCACGCAAAGCAGCATCAAATTAGGACTTTGATATCAAATCGTAGTTCAGGCAACCAAAGCTTAAAGAGTGAGTATGTACAGTAATTTTCTAGTGAATCATCTACCATAAAGGGAATACACAATCTACTTTACATCAATTTCTATACTAATGTCAGATATTCTGAAGCAGTGTTTTTCAGCTTCTGACATGCAGACTCCTAGGTCTAAGGACTATTTCTAAATATTGCATGGAGGACATAATAAAGAAACAGACATTATTATTAGGCTTATGTTCTCTATTCAGCAGTCTATTATAATATTTCCTGGAAATGTATGTAAAAAAAAAAATTTTGAAGGCCAGTGTCCAGTCACTCAATCTATGTGTACTATCAGATCTAAACGACCTTATATCCATTTGCACAGAAGACCTGAGAAATATAAACCAGACATTTTGGCTGTGTTTGCATCCATACAGAAAATAGTGTCAGGAAACAGCCACAGGCACTGGATCACAATTATCTCTGCTATTAAATTTGAGAATTGTTCTTGGAATACATTTGGGCCCAGGCCAGCTTGCATTTTCCTGTACAGTTCCTGAACACATTTGGAGAGTTATTGGAAGAAAAAGGCTGCATCGTTTCTGTCTTGAAGAATGAGATATTTGGTATGGGCCTGGGCGGATTCATGCCAGTCAGTTTCAGTGACAGCCAATGGTCCTCGGACATTGAATGGAATAAACATAGGTAGCTCTTGTGCAGTTATCTCACTTTGCTCCAGTTTAAGGAAAGGACCCAGTTCCCACCCTCTCTGGTGTATGAGAGTTTGTGTGTATGATTGAATACTTACCTGGTTTTTGCCCTGAGGTGACTGTCTCCAAACGGCAGCAGAGATTACGGTTAGGAAAGAGATGGAAACATCATGGATGTTTTTATCTTCTTCAGCAAAAATATATTCCTAGCATGGGTCAAATCTGATATTTGTATTGCACATGTTACTTCGGTTCAGATTTTTGTTCTGAGGACTTTCTTTGTTTTCTGATTCTTTCAGAATTGAGTAGTAAATAAATTTCAGTTGATAAGCACACATTTTTACAGTGCTTATATGTTTATGTATCTTCAGTATTTATGCAATTTGCGCTCAGGTCTTAAAGACACCTGCATATCACCCCTCATTCTGAACTGTGTTTCCTGTGTGAAAAATCAAGAAAACACCAGCTTGTGTCCCCAGTATATAATACAATTCCTATTTGAAAGATGTCACAAGTTGCTACATTTAACTAGAAAGACCAAACCACTTTTTAAAATACTTTCAATACAGCTTTCAATTTGAAAATAACTTACCAAATTGTCACCATCAAGACTGTAAAGCATGGAAATGTCAGACTTGGGGTCTTGAAAAAATGGGAATTTGAAAAATTCTTGCAATACGAGGAATTGTGAAAGGTCACACTGCTAGAGAAGAGAGAGCAGGAATGTGAGTGTGAGCCGAGTGGAGCAGAGAAGAGAGGGAAAGGAAGGTTAGGAGGAGTGATGTGTTCTGCATAACAGGATAGCTGCTTCCCCTAAGGTTCTCCTTGAAGACTGCAGCTGGGTCACAGGTCTACTGTTTCTCTTCCTCACTTCAAGCTACGGACATGTATAGTGATCAACTTGACAAAAAAAATAAGTGACAGAAGCTGGACAAAAATGTAAAAATGCCCAGGTGACAATGAGACTGTTACCTTTCAGATTTTTGATAGGGTTTTTCTCAAAGATCAACATGTAATATATTACCTATGTTGTTGTTTAGCAGTTAGCAAGGAGTTGCTAGGTCGTTGAAATGCAAATATGTTTGTGCCTAAACCAAAGCATAGTAGAGCACAGTTTGTGTGACTAAAGTTGTTAGTCTGTGCCACAGAAAGAAGAGACATTAAATATCATGTGAAAAAGAAATAAAATTAGTGTAATGAGTTAATAAAATTAATTCAGTCCATGTGAAAGAGCTAAAATAAATCTGCCTTAGTGGTGTACAAGCACTACGTGGGACTTCTGTAGAAATCTTCATGCCTTTGTAGAAGTCAAAATACTTCATAAGGGTCATTATTTTAATTTTTTTGGTGTTACAAAGAGCTTACAAAGAGTGTTGAAATATGTGAAGACACTGATCTAAGAGATCCAACCAAGGAAACAACACCGTGTGCAGAGTTTCCTCTGTTATAACCCTGTGATCCATTTCTGTATTTTAAACTCTTCTGGGATGTAAAATAATGGTAAGACATATAGGTACAGGATAGCAAATCTTTGTGTAGTGATTCTGAAAACATCTCTTTTTTAATCTGAAGGGTCATTATTAGGTCCACAGAAAATAAATTCCAGATGTACTCACAGGCCATTCTTTGCAATTTGAATTTTTGATCAGGTTCTCTGGGAAGATGCAGCCTCCATTTAAACAGCTTATTGCACATCCGTAAAATTTTGGAGTTCCTTTAGTTTAGAGGTTTTCACGTTTATCTATTTGCACGGTGTTTTTGAAAGGAAGTTTTGTCACATCTCAGCTTTAGTTGTGCTGGGGAAATTTCCTATCCACAAACTGATCACCTTTGGAAGCATGAACTTTTCTTCAGGAACCCTTCATGCTTCTATAGATAATATATTAAGAAGTCAACTTTCAAGAAATAGGGCATATTATTGCACTTCCATTAGCAAAGCTTTTTGTGTCTTACACGAGTGCACACAATGTGTGATGATTGGTAACAATGTACTCTGTCATAACTTGTTATTATTAATTATTTCTGTGGTGCCATAGGTGTGTATGGCATTATAGAGGCAAATAAAATCTGACAGCTCCTTACCTCAAGGAGCGTGCAATCCAAATTGCACATAACACAGCAAGGGATGACAATAAACAAAGACAGCAGGTGGGGGAATGCAGAAGGCAAAAACTCTGTGATTGTGAGAGATGCATTTCATGAGATACATATCTTGTTTGTTCATCTTTCTTCTCTGCTCTTATTTAAAATGAGACTGTGAGACACAGGAAAATGCACCAACTATGTTTGGAATGGCAGTGTACTGAAACCATTTCTGTTTGAGTTGGAGAATACTGGAGGAAGAGATATGAGGCAGTCTTCCCCGTAGAAAAGGGCAGATAATTTCTGTCCCGGACAATCTGAGCTCATAGCACAGTGGAGAATTGTGTTCTTCATGAGATCATGTTCCTGCAACACCACCCACACAAGCCTTCTTATCATATGCTTAAGAATTGCTCTGATGCTGAGGGACACAAACAGACCATCTAAGCTCAAGAACAATCAACGAGGAGGTCTAGCAAAGTTGCAGGGAGTCTGCAGGTTTGAATAAGGAGTTCCTATCTAAACTGAAACAAAAGGGAATCATACAAATGTGGCAGTAGGATAAGAACAGTAAGAATGAAGGTAGACACTGTCCAAGCATGCAGGAATGGAGTTAGGAAAGGCAAAGCCCACCTGGAGCTGAATATTGGCAAGAGATGTCGCAGACAGCAAAGAAGAGCCAGCTATATTGTGAGTAAAAAGGAAGGCTAGGGAATACACAGGCCTTCTGCTGAGTGGGGACATGTCCTAGTGACAAAAGACATGTAAAAGGCTGAGGTCGTCAGTGTCCTACTTCTCCTCAGCCTTTACCGGTAAGACCAGCCTTCAGGAATCCCAGGCCCCTGAGAGCAATGAAAAAGTCTGGAGCAAGAAAGACCTGGAAGAGGAGGGGGATGGACTAGACTAGGGAACATTAAACAAAACAGGACATGCACAAGTCATCAACCTCATTAAGTTCAACAAGGGCAAGTGGAAATTCCTTCACCTGGAGAGGAATAACTCCAGGCACCAATATATGGTAGGAGCCACCTAGCTGGGAAGCAGCTTGGCAGAAGAGGGCCTGAGGGTCCTGGTGGACACAAAGTTGAGCATGAACCAGCAATGTGTCCAAGTGGTATCCTGGGCTGCATTAGATAGAGTATTGCCTGCAGGTCAAGGGAGGTGGTCCTTCAGCTCTACTCAACATTGGTGAAGCCACTTACAGTGTCCAGTTCTGGGTTCCTCAGTACAAAAGAGATGTGGGCATATTGGAGAGAGTCCAGTAAAGGGACACAAAGATAATGAAAGGACTGGAGCATCTCTCTCATGAGGAAAGGCTTCTAGGGGATCCTATCAATGTATATAAGTACCTGAAGGCAGGATGCAAAGGTAGAGCCAGGGTCTTTTCAGTTTGTGCTCAGTGACGGAACAAAAGGCAATGGGCACAAACTCAAACACGGGAGGTCCTCTCAGAACATTAGGAAAATCTTTTTTTACTGTATGGGTAACTAAGTACTGACACAGTTTGCTCAGTGATGTTGTGGACCCTCCATCCTGGAAATACTGAAAACCTGACTGAACACAGCCTGGAGTGTCATCCTCCAGCTGACCCTGTCCAGAGCAGAGCACTAAACTAGATGGTCTCCCCCTGGGTCTCCTGGCATCAGCCCCTCTGTGATAGACCAGTCCATTACAGTGTAGGTAAAATCACAGAGCTTTATTTTTACAAAACTCTTTTGGAAAATAATCACCTGTGAGAAGGAAAAAAACCCCACCATAAGTATGATTACTGTTGTAATTATCCATAGAGATAAGATATATTATTTGCATAATTAATTTTATGTACAGATGCATCAAAGGCAATTTAGTGAGAAACATTTTATTAGGTTCTGTCAATAGCAATGAAGAGTTTTATTTCATTTCACTATAGTTCAAAAATACTCCTAAGGGTGCTGTTTCTAATTTCCTATTTGAAAAACCAATTGTGCTACTAGCAAAACAAATTCCTCTATTGTTTTTAGCAGCAATAGTCAGTTTTTATAATGCTTATGTCTTGGGAGATATATGCAGACATTTAAACAGGAGAGATAAGTCAACTGACATATAAATCTTCGGAATTAAATACTGAAAGCATGTTTAATGTGATGTTTGCTGTGACACATAGTTTACTGATGTATCTAACCTTGTGACACCCTTTTAGTTACATTTATAATTAATTTGATTTCAGTGATATTTCTAACAGAATTTTATTTAGAAAGTATCCAATGAAAATAGTGCTGTCTTGGAAAATATAACAGCTTTTCTATCAACATAGAGTAATACTGATATAATATAAATGTAATTATTTTTGTTAATTAAATGCTAAGGTTGAGAGAGAATGATTAAGACATTCTCAAGATTGGTGAAATTGCCTGGACCACAAAAACTTGAATTGAACCCAGCATTTAATCAAAGTGGAAAATTGTTTCTTCTGTATATTTTCTACTGTGTAGATTAAATGAGTGCACTAAAATAACACATTAACATTTGCATACAAGGTAAACAGGATATATATTATATGTATGATGTAGCCAATTTAATTATGCAGTAGACATATACTAGTTATCTATCTGATTAGATATTTAAATGATGTTTGTTTTTATTTCTATTGCAGTTCTTGAGAGCTGAGTGCACTCAACTGAAGTTTATTAGCTGCTTGAGTCTCTCTAAACAGAATAATTTCTTAGAGAGTGTCTATGAGCTACCCATGCAAAAAGAAAACATTAGTCAGTGTCAGAAATTATTACATGGTAGAGTGTTATTTGTCTGAAGACTACATTGTTGTTTATTCTGGATGTGTTGTTTGTGTTTAGCTTATGTTTTATGCTTATTAGGAGTTTTTGTCCTTCTGACTGTTTTGTTTGATAATCTGTTCAGGTAAGAATCTTTCTGAGACCATTATGAAAAGTACCAGTTTAGTTCAATTCCGTTTCATTCACAAGAATTTCTTATTCTACAATGTCCCTTGAGTATCTTCTAAAAGGTGCTGAATTTGTATTAATTAATCCAATGTTGGATTATGATTATTCGAGTTGTGTATACTTTAGTTTTTTTCATAGTAGTTCTAGAAAGTGCCCTTTTAAGGGCAGAGGAAATGTACAGTAAACTCTCTCTTTTTGCCTTTTGCTTCCTTTTTTTTTGTTCTTCCACTCTGGCCCTTCCCTACAGCAATAAAGCACATAGTTAAGCATGAATACATGATAGGGTCCTGTAGAATACATTAGCTGTGTGTATCTGAGTGCTTGTCTAAAGCACAGTTAATGCAAAACAAGTAAAAAAAAAAAAAAAAAACCCAAATTTACTCTT
>VXAY01012530.1:3553201-3566004 GCA_013399855.1 Oxyruncus cristatus | reverse complement strand
AGCCAAATCTGATCTTACCAGAAATACCCCCCAAAATTATTGCTAAATTATAAACATTTGCAGCATTTAAAATGCGGATACTACCAAAAGAATGATGGACGTGATGTGTTTAGCTATCTAAGAGATCTGAACTTGTGGCACTGAGTCACCTCAGAAATGTATCTCACATTTGGAAACTCTGTTTTGCCCAAGTACTGATACAAACACAGTAAAACTACATAAAGTTTTAGACAAAAATCCTGACAATATTTTTTTTCTCCTTCTTGCATTACTAATGTTTCTTATGTAGGAATAAATTTTCCAAAGAAAAAGTTGCTTGAAAAAAAAAGTTTCTGCTTTGTGTTTCGAAAACTTATGAGACTGAATCACGAAAGACGTGATTTGGACAAGTGAAAATGTTTTGCGCTTCTCTCAGTTGTACTATGAGTATGTCGCACACGTTGTATAATAAAAAAAAAAACATTGTGGCTGTGTTCCTATCAAATTGATTAGGACTTAGCCACCAAGAAGAAAAAAAAACAGAGAATCAAGAAATTAAATAAGATGTCAGGAATATTCCCTCTCTACTCTGCTAAATAAAGATTAAGAAACACTCTCTCACAAGACTTGCATTCTTCAAAGCTCTAATTTGGCAGATGTGGAAGATTCCTAATGACAGCAGATAAAAACAGATTCAAGAGGCTGATGACAAGCTTAAAGACCAAAGAAAGGAGACAGTGCAAGGAACAATAGTCTTGGCATAAGTATCTTACAGCAGGACACTGAGGATGCTAATAAAGAAAGTCTAAAGAGATGTTCAGCTGATGGATGATGAAGGGTTTAGCCTGTTGGGAAAACTCAGAAAAACAATCAAAATTAGCTTTTCTGTTTTGTATTCCAAACTTGGAACTCACAGATCCTAACTTCCAATCTTACTCTCCAAACTCTCACTTTACTTTTTGCTCCAGAGTCACATGGGCACAATAACATAGGAGAAAAAGTAGTAGAAATGGGAGTAATTGAGCAAAAGAGATGTGATGTCTCTCGGCTCATTTAGAAAAATGAATTATTTCAATTGCAATTCTGACATATCTTTATAGAGTGCATGAAAATATAGGCCTGGAGATTTTTCTTTTAAGGTTGGCCTACAGAGGTTCATTCAAATCTTTGCTGTACAGCTCATTGAAGCTCTAATTGAAACATTTAATTTAGTACTCCATAAAAATACCTCAAAATACATTTTATCCCAGTACCAGAAAATATTAAATGTTACTTATTACAAGGAAGGAAAAACGATCCTGTGAAAAATTGGCTTTTGCTTCAGAGGTGCCAGAAGGAAGCTAATTAACAAAATGCACACTGCATACATGAAGTAAGTCAGTTCTGATTATACAGTCAGATTTTCCATGTGAATGGAAAATTCATGAGGATGGCGCATTTTGTTATTGCTTTATAATTCTCTTTTAAGTAGCATGTGGGAGGATCTGTACCTATCTACACGTACATAATGCTGTGCACTCTTTACATAGCAGGTATTCATTTAAAACTCAAACAAAGGAATCAAGGACAACTGTACCATAAATCAAGGACAGATTGAAGAAAACCAAAGCTACATAAAATATATTTTTCTCTTTTTTTTTCTTTCGTTTTTTTTGTGAGTGTGTAATAAAAAATAGCTTTTGAAGAAATTCTCAGTTATGTCTTGACATTTCTGGTGATGAATTCTAGTCTTCACTGGGGCATACTAATAGGGAAAACAAGGAACAATTGAATGTCTTGAAGTAAAATGAGGGTCAATTTAAAGATATGCATAGAGGAGTCTTATCCACTAATAAATGCAGCATGTGTAACCCAAGGTTTATAAGAAGATGAAGAGCTATACATCTGTGAAAGAACATGCAGAAGTTAAATCCTTCTCCCGCATGAAAATCTCTGGCTACTTTTTTTTTCTCCTGGCTACTTTTTTTTTCTTCTGAAATTACCACAAAAAAGTCAGGTACAGTTATTTCTTAAATTACTCTGTAGTTTGCAATAAGGGCAAGAAAGAAATTTAAACAAGGCATGAGTCCTGCAAAGCAGTGGGAGTGTGGGGCACTGCAAGCAGTACTTGAAGGTGGCACATAAGAAAGCCACCATCAAAGTTGCCAAGAAGATATCCTGGAGATGGCTTTGGAGGAATGAATGCAGCTCATTCAGCAGTGTACTCCAACAAAACACTTTATTGGCAGGGTTATCCTGTGAAGTGGTGGAAGCTCAGTTATTCTTGGGGAAAATATGCTTTCATTCTTGTTTTCATTAAAGCAAATTATTAGCATTCATTTTTTAGAATGAACAAGTAATTAATGACTTAGACATGTTTTCATTCTGCTGTTGCATTTATGAAGATTTACTTAATCATGTGTGAATTTCCCATGGGTTTTAATGAATTAAAATAGTAATGTTTGACCAATTGATGAGCCATTATTCAAGAAAAGAAGAAAGAAACTTCATCCTGAATTGCTTGCTAAAACTCATCAGCTTAAACAAAAGGAAGCTGCAATTGTATATTTTATTAGTATTAGATTGCTTAGCTTAAAGTAAACCTGTTGAATCGGTTTAAAATGTGTAAGTGGAAAAAAAAAATCCTTTCCAAATTCAAAGTCACAAACGAAATGTCAAATTTCCAGAAAATATTGACTTAGGACTATAGATTTGGTTTTGTATAAATTGTTGCATATTTTTCCTATGGTCAGGAATACTCCTGAGACTACAAAACTCATAATCTTGCTATGAATGTGCTTGAATTTATCTCAGATTTTCTTGTGAGAGCATTGTTTATTCCCTGCTCTAGTATAAGAAGTAAAATGAAGCAGAAAGAGCTGATGGTGATCAAAAGATATAATTAACTCATGCATTAAAGCCTAAACATTAAATGCCAGCATGTTTTGTTATTTTTCAGTAGTTTTTTATAGTCAGAACCAAAGAAGTGAACCTTAATATGCAAATTACTGGTGCAAGTATAGAAGGTAGCGCCTTAGTTATGTGAAGATGTTCTGTGGAAGAATGGAGAGATAGAGAGATAGAGAAATAGATACACAGAAAGATGGATCAACAAAGAGGGTTGAGACAAATGAAGATCTGAGGGTTACATTTTTTGTTAAGTGTGAAGCTGAAATATGTTACACTGTTGTAAGCAAACTAGTCTTGAACAAGTTGAATGTACTGAAATGGCTCCTAAAATCAAACAGTAAGAGGAATCAGTAACACCGCAGTAGCACAGGGCAGGAGAAGAAGCAAAAATTGTCAGACATCTAAGATCTGAATGATGGGGCTATTTTTAACAAAATAAAAGATCGTTTAGTCTTGGAGAAGTTGCAGAGGGAAAGAAAAGGAGTACTACTGACTGCCCTGGTCAGATCAAACCCTGACCCTGGTCATATCATACCATTCTTTTTTGTGCTCAGCTCATGTCAAGATAATAGATCAAGATAAAGGCATTGGAGTTTTTAAGACTGACTTTTTAGAAGTACTTTCACCTTTGTAAGGTCTCCAGTATTAAATGTCATATCTCTTTATACTAATGAAAATCTTTCACTGCACTCATTCTAGAATTACAATGTTCCTAAGATGAGTGTAAATCAAAGTGAAGAAAAGAAATATCTACTGTAAATGGAAATAATCATTATTTTTTCCAGTTGATCTCAAGATTCTAAATTGAGTCTATTTTTATAGAGAAATATTAACTTCAAAAATAATTCATAATCATTTACATTTCTTAGTACAAGAAATGAGCAACTTTAAATAACCTCCACTTTTCATTCTAAGTTTAGTAATAAAATTATGTTCAGAAGACACTACACAGGGCCACAGACCACACAAAGTAAAAATATGTGCCTCAGTAAGTCAGTATAACAATTCTGAAACAAACAATAAGTCAAGATTGCTTACATACTTCCTGAAAGAAGAAATCTCATGTTTGTAATGTTCAAATATAGAATCAGAAAATCACAGAACCATTTAAGTTGGAAAATTCCCAAAAGATCATCAAATCCAACCATTAATCTCACACTTCCAAGTCAACCGTTAAACCTTGTCCCTCAGTTCCGCATACACACATCTTTTAAATACCTTGAGGGATGGTGACTCAACTACTTCCCTGGGCAGACTGTAACAGTGCTTGACAATCCTTTCACTGAAGAAATTTTTCCTAATGTCCAATCTAAACTTCCTCTGGTGCAACTTTAGGCCATTTCCTCTCATCCTGTCTCTTTTTACCTGGAAGAAGAGACTGATCCTGACCTGGTTACAGTCTCCTTTCCGGTAGCTGTAGAGAGTGTTAAGGTCACCCCTGAGTTTCCTCTTCTCCAGGCTCAAAACACCCAGCTCCCTCAGCCACTCCTCACAGGACTTACAAAGCAGACCCTTCCCTATCTTTGTTGTCTATTTTTCTAGCTTATTTTGATCAATGCTCTTATCCAGGTCTTCAGCTGAAAATTCTTATGCTCTTTAAATTAAAACCAAGTAAGTTGCTTTTAATCTACAATAAGTTTTTTGACCATTTGGAACAAAATGGTAGTACATATGTAAGAATAAAAGTTGTGGGAGGTCTACATGGATGAAAAATTGAAACTTTTGTTTGGATTTTTTTTTCATGAAAAGAGAAGACTGATATAATTTTTAAATATATTTGAAATACTTGGAAAACCTTTAAAAGGCTACTCTAGAGAGGAAAGTAACAAACTGTTATTTGTTCATGTTTTTATCTAAGAAAAATAATAAGCTTAAATTGTCAAAAATTAAATACAAGGGAAAACTCTTGTAAAATAAATAAGCATTGGAATAAGCCCATTGAAAGAGGTGGAATGAGCAATATTGAAGTTTTTTGCAATTGCATTAGAAAAACCATTTCAGGCATAGATGTTCTTCTCTTTGAAAGCCAGAGGTGGACAAGATAATGTTCTGTTCTGGTCTGTGTCCTATTACTTTTGATGTATTGCAAAGCTCCAGTGTAATTCAAGCATACTAATGACTCCTTTCACAAAAGGCATAATTTCTTCAATAATGTTACTTTTTTTCTACTTTTCAGGTAATTTCTGAAAGTTTATTTCTGCTAACAGTGGTGCTAAAGAAATTTGAGAACAACCCAAACTTCTAAGAAAGCCAGTATGTAGAAAGATTATGTTCTGGTATTGCTTTCTGTTATGTCAGTTTTTAAATGATACCACCCAAAACCTGTGGGCAAACAGTAGGCCATTTGTTAGATTCCAGAGAGCTTTTAGGGTTTGTTTTAAAAATATGCATAAAAACTTCAAGATATGAAAATGTTATTGTCTGGCATTGAGTTGCGTGGATACCATATATCATCTCATTACTTACAACTTCATAGGTATGAGAGCTGAAAGAGTTATCTACCAGTATGTTAATCTTTTTATAAAGGTAAAATATTTCTTTCTGAAAAATGCACATAGGTGTTATGTCTCATCTTAGAGTTGCAAGTGAATGTTCTCCTGCCAAAATTAGCTGTTTCAACTTAATACTTTTAGGTGTTTCATAAAGAAAGGTACATTTTGAATTTCCCCACTCATAATTCTAATTATTGGAAATATTTTGTTTGGGGTGGAGTTGATCTCTCTTAATTTCAGCCCCCCCTAAAAGAT
This sequence comes from Oxyruncus cristatus, assembly GCA_013399855.1. Taxonomy (NCBI): domain Eukaryota; kingdom Metazoa; phylum Chordata; class Aves; order Passeriformes; family Cotingidae; genus Oxyruncus; species Oxyruncus cristatus. The sequence continues at coordinate 3,560,389 of VXAY01012530.1, read as the reverse complement.
TTTTTTGTGTGTTCATGGTTTGACTACTTTCCCTCTACAGTCGATGACAGAGAAAGGGAAACTTAGAGACCAATTCAACCCTCCCAAAGATATGTGCCTAGATTAGGCAGGATGAATTGATGTTTGGAGAGCCTGTTATCCTCCATGGAATAAACAGTCTAAATAAGTAGCTTAAATTAGACCCCTAGTTTTACACGTACGAAGGAAGGGACAATGCATCCTTCCTTCAGTTGGGAATGTTGAATTGCTTCACTGTATTTGGCTTGTTTTCTGACCCCTGTACTTCTCTTGATAAATCATTGAATCACATTCAGTATCTTCCCACTCTCTGAAGTTTGGACATAGAACTGTGCTGCGAGGATTTAACAGTGCTGTGGAAGAAGAGAACAGAACTTTTGTACTCCCTGTTCTTATCACCCTGTTTCATACATCTGAGAGTTGTACATAATCTTTCCATGTTAACATTGCTCTGTCAGCTCCTGAAGAGGTGGTAGTGCACAGCAGCCCTGTGTCACAGGATGGCATAGAACTCGATGAGCCTTCTGAAACTGTCTTCTCAGCGAAAAAAATGTTCTTTCAGAGCCAGTGGCAATGTTCTTTAACTCAGCCTAAAAACCCCTCCAATTTAAAAAATATTTGAATTTTTCCTCCCACTGCTGTTGCTTGTTCCATCATTTTTCTATTCTAAAATAAGTATTTTTAGCATCAATACCTAGCTTCCTCCCCCCAACCATTTTATACCCATTTAGTAGTCTCCTAGTATTGTCCTTTAGTTCAAATAGTTCTTACCTTCCATGGTGATATAAAATAGAAGTCATAATGAGTCGCAGATATTACTTTGTAATGCAGTGCCAACCACCTCATTTTCTTCCTTGTGGCAACTGAAATGGCAAACTTTAATCCTGTCATTCCAGTGAGATGCCTTGAGGCAGGTAGAGCCTGGTTTCAGATCCAGGTGAGCTCACCCATGTACAGTCATAAAATACTTGATTAGGTCAGCTGAAAATTTTCCCCAGTTCCATTTTTTTGTTATCATACCCCAACTGGTGACAAACATTCTTTATGACTGTTATTGAACTCTGGTCCTTTTCTTCCTCCATAGATCCCAAACTGCTTTGTAGCAGAGCAGATTTTGGTATTCATCCTGTTTCCAGCCTTCCCATCCTCAGGATGGGCCAGCTGTACTACTTGGATATATATTGCATATGATACACATAAGGATTTGTATGAATAAGGTCCCAAATTTCCTTAGCACATTTTTACCTGTGCCAAAGCTTTCAGTGAAAATATCTAAGAAGATCAGTTTTTCAACTGGTCCTTCCTGTCCCCATCTGGAGGGCACCAACAGGCCTGATGTCCCTGCCTGGATCCTGCTGTGGTTTACCCCTCCTCTGCCCATGGCCCTGGACTCCATTCCACCCCCATGGCCAACGATCCCCTCATGAGCTGCACTGTAGCGGCTCTGGGCTCCAGCTCCTCTTGCCCAGCCCTGGGCCTCCACACTGCACCCAGCTGGGAGCCCACATCCCAGCCTGGCCCCAGGTTGGCCCATTCCCAGCTCAGTTCCCAGTGCCCAGGGCTGGGCCTGGCGGTGCTGCCCCCCGCTGCCCTGCTCGTCTCTGGGACATAGGATGGGCCCAGACTGTGGGGTCCTGCTTTGCCCCTTCAGAAAAAGCCCCATGGCTGCTTAGCCTGGGACTCCCCAGCCCCTGAGCACCCAAACATTCCCCTAACACCCTCTCTCCAGCCGTGTAAATCCTTTCAGTACAACCATAATGGCCAGTTTCCTACCCAGTCATGTGTCTTTCAGCTAAACATTTCTGTAACCATCTGTGAAGGTATGAGCTTTATAATGCAGTTTGTTTTGAAGTTTACCTTGGTATAGAGCAATGTCCTGCCTTTCTCTCCTCTGGGAATAAATCCTAGCCGCTAGTTTTACCTTGGCTAGCTGTGAACCAGAGAAGGAGCAGCTGGTGCAAATGAACTTTGAGAGAGACATAAGGACTAAAGCTTTTTATGCCAAAGAGCTGCCAGAAACTTTTCCTGTCAGCAAAACAATAAGACAACGTTATGTTAGTCAAAAATATGCTCTTGATGCATTTAGCTTCTGAGTCTCTTTGGAAGTGTGGTCCAAAATTGCTGATGTGATTGGTGTTTGACAGGCCAGTGCTGAACCTTTTGTTATTTCTTGTCACCCTTCTCTTCTGTATCATACCAATGAGCCTGATGGAGCTGAGAGAACTAAGCTCCTTACTCTGAAATAAGATTTTATATCAGATATCCAGCAAGAGTATTTGGGGTTTGTAGGCATTCCAGGAAATTGACAGCAATTCTATGTGCACAACTTAAAAAATGCAAGGTGAGACAAAAAGTCCATTTTGGAGTATTCACAGGTGATAGTGGCTATTCCAGCCAGAAAATACTCCATGTTTTAAAAGTTGATAAAGCATTTTTAGAAAGTTCAGAGGCACAGTTCAGTAAGCATTGTCAAACTAAGCAGAAAAAATGCCAATGGAAAGCTAGCAAATTGGAGTTGGAATAATACGAACAAGCTTTCTGCCAGCTTAAAACTTACTTAGTCTTTTCAATACATTGTGTGATTGGTATACCTAACATAACTCATGGGCCATCAGAAAGGGTTAGGCTACATAATTTTATTGATAATTTTCAAATGTGATGTGGAAGTTCTTCCAGTGCAAGGTACATGTCTTAAGATGTTCATGCATGCATGTCTGGGAGGATTTATTTAATCTGGCTTTAGCCATTTAAAAGTTTTCTTTAGGCGTCTTACCTGCCATAACTATATTTAACGGTGAGAGAGTCCTCAAGGGAGTCTTATTGCTAATCATATTAAAAATCAGCCTTAGCACTCAAGTGAATATTTTTTGATAACTGTAAAGGGAGCACAAATAAAGAATAACTTGGGTATCTACACCTTTGTGGGGCAATATTAGGTAAAAAAAAATCATACATCTTGCTGAATATGCAGATGTTCCTTGTTGCCTGTTGTGTGCTGACCCTTGCATCAGTATCACAATTTATGAGATTATGATGGTGACAATAACGCAAATGTGTTTTATGGAAAGGAGCATAAAGAATGGCTGAATTGCAAAAAATGTATAAATAAAGACATAAAGGCCTTCAGTAATGCATCACAGAATTGAAATAGTGTGCAAAGCATTTCATTTTTTTGGAAATGACTCATCTTTCCAAAAAAAATTGCATTGTAAGAGACACAAGTCACAACCCCAAATGATATGTTGAAGAGGTTTATCTATCACAGAATGTTATGGACCATGCATATGATGAACATATTACTGTGTTTGGGACCTCAGTCATCTCAGCCTCAACAAGCTATTGCAGTACTAGGGCTATAGTTCAGCAAGGAACTTGACTGAACTGAAACATTTTTCCCTGTGCAGTTGTGTGATAAAACTAAACATGTTGCATTGAGGCTTTTAGGCAGGCAGTATTTCTGACTCTCACAACAAGCTAAAATAAATCTTTTTGCCTGTATCTGTGTGTTCATTCCTGTCTTGTGTTTGGGATATGGAGGTTCCATTTCAACCGTACCTTCCAGTGTGTTCTTAGTACCTCATGGGAAGTCACAAGCGCTGTAGGAATATTAAAATTAAAGAATAGAAAGGAAAGGAAAGGCAGATCACACTTCAGTTTCTTCAAGAGTCAGGACCATCCTCACTCACAGATTTTTCCTGTTTAATGTGAAGATGAAAAGATTTATAAATATTATCGGCTTACTTCAGCCACCTAGCTAGATGGATGGATCTGAAACCTTTAAAGATATTTGCTTCTGTGTCAGCTATGTGTGGCCCTTGGATACTTGTTGGAGTTGCAGCGAAACCAAGGATAAAAGTATGTTCTCAAGCAAAATTGGACACTTCTAGAATTTGTGAAAGATGGGTATGGGTTTAGTTTCTCTTCTTCTATGCAAAACATATGACACTTCAGAAGAAAAGAGTCTGAGCTGGATGACAATTAACATTGTGATTTGGCAGAAGGTAGGAAAGGTGCTCCAAGTAAAGGATCTCATTCTGGTATCCATGCAGTCCAGTCATCAACCAACAGTTTAATCTGTGTGAGGGACTGCTCCCTGCAGGGTCTTCATTGCTTGGAAGAAAACAGATTCTACAGCATCCAGCAAACTTGTCTAGTATGGTGAAATCACATAATAGCTGGATTTCTACCTGTGAGTTTCAATGATGTCCCCAGCTCTTTTTTGAATGGGAGGCAGCTGAAAGTAAGAACAAGTCTGTTTACAGAAGTTCTTCTTTATAGTTCAAAGTGCTTATTGCATATGTGTACACACAGACCAGGTACAATCTGATTCTTTGTTGTTTGAGATGAACACACTTTAGCACCTTACATATAGATTCTTCTCCTGTAGAGTGCCTTGATGAGTAGAAAGAATGTTTGTCTTTGTATTGGAAATATGTTTGAATTGCTGAAGCAATTCACAATTTGAATGGACAATGATGAATGCATAAATAATTATTGATCCATATTTTCAGTCTGAATTTAAAACTTTGTTTAGATTTACAAACAATAAGTAAACTGTTGAACTTTTTTCTCTGTTATTACGTGGTCTTATTTTTTTTTCCTGTTAGAGAAAGGTAAAATATGTTGAAATACATGAAGAAAGACCACCCAGTAAATATGCTGTGATAATGACATTTTGTGTGCATTGGTCTGAATGTGTCCTTAAGAGTCCAGGTTTCTCAAAGAGTTCAGTTAGGATTGAGTAGGCATCTGACCTATAAAGTGGCACACAAACTGAATCAGTAAGAAAAAACATAATCTGAAAAAAGCCTCTGTATAAATAGGACCTTTAATCCTTCTGAGGTAAAACAAAGACAGGGAGCAAATTGTCTGTCAAAAAAACATCTGGCACAACAAATCTGAAAAGATCTGTCACCGGTATTAGTCAAATCTCTGGTAGAGGAAAAAATGCAATGCAGCTCCATATTAAAACAACAGAGTAGGTTCTCATGCATGAAAACTGATGTTATGGAAAGCCAATAAATCCATCCATCCATATTGAGTGGTGGTTATTAAGAGTATTCCCATTTAAAAAAAAAAAAGAAAAAAAAAAAAGAAAGAAAAATAAAAGATAATGGAGAAAATGAAACATAAACACCCAGCACCTTTCCAGACATGTTCAAATCAAAAAATCAGATTGCAGTCCTTGTGACACTGAACCTTCAGTAGTGACATTTCACGTCACTACTAAGACTTCAAGTCTTCTAACCTCACCATAAGGGAAGAGAAGCAATAGCTTCTTCTCCCTTCTTATTTATACCCTTGATTACATAAAAATCATATGGAGTACTGGGAACATGGCCTTGGCTCCTCGGTTGCAACCTGGTTACCAAGGAAGGCCTAGAATCAAACCCACTACAGTATGCTACCCTACATGGCAAAGAAAAGAAGCATGATGATTTACTTTGTTAAAGTTAACATGTCCTGAACTGCTTTACTTATAGCCAGCAACTTTAGCTGGCAATGAAATTCATTAATAGCGGTTCAACTCTTTCTGACTGGGAGAGGTTCTGTGACACTGACAATGCCATTAAAACACACGAAAAATGATGGCATAATGAGACTCATGGTCTAGCATGGAAATCAAAATCACCATGAACCAGAAAGTAATGTGAAGATACAGCTTGATCTTGCTGTCAACCTAATCATTGAAATAATTCACAACTCTGGTCTAATCTTACTGTCATTGCAATTGTGGCAAAAGACCAAATAACTTCCATCACTGCTAGACTAGAACTATAAATCTTCTTTGGTCTCAGCTCTTAGATATTTCTCTGGTCCAGATGCTATTTTTTGTAGTTTTTGTTAGGATTAGGAATGAAGAAGTTGCAAATGGAGTAGTGTAAAATATTCTGATATGAATAAGTTTGTAACTGGTAGCAAGGCTGGGCCTGCAAAATGAAAAATAATATCAATATTTTGTAGCAACTGTGCATAGCTAGATTTTACTCATATTCATATTATTTACATTCCCTATATAGTATCCCACAGTTTAGTACAATTACGTGTTACCTTATCCCTGTCAGAGAACACTTATCCTTGCCATTGTTTTGAAAGAAAGTGTGAGATATTAGGGAAAGATGACATAGGTAGATATGAGAGACACAAGCTACAAAGTGTTTCATTCTACAGAAGAATCTCCAGAAGCCACTGGAACACACATCTTTGATACTGTCCTATCTACTTTTTCTGTGTAGTGTATGGAAAACTCTATGTAGTATTTGTCTGTGAAACATGTCACACAGCTGAGATGTATTTCTTACCAGAACTGTGCTGTGTTTGTCTCCAGAGATTTGAATGCTGATGAACAAACTCCTCTAGGCAGTCTGAAAAGACTATGAACAGACTCTGTAAAGCAGATGTGAGACTCAAAGAGGGAAAAAAAAAAGCTTTCCAAAGGTCACAGCATTATATGGTGAAATCAGAGGGCCACAGAATATAACTCCTACCCAAGAACAGAGCAAGAAGAACACTTCAAACAACCTGGGAAAGGAGAATTTAGGAGATAATGTATAGGAAAACAGGAAAAAAATATAACACTGCCTACCAACAGTATTAGGCACAGATGATATGATTAAAGTGAGAATAAAAGACAGAACTCCCTCAGGAATCTTACTTGAATTTATGTAATTCCTTCATTCCCTTTGCTTCTTAGGTGAAGTGGAGAAAATAATAATTCATAGAAATGCAAGGCTTTTTTTTTTTTTTTTTTTTTGCTTGCTGGGAGGTGATAAGGATTAAAAAAGGCTTTTTTGTTCATATCATAATATAAAAAGTATTTTATTAAGTATTTTAGCAAAAATAAATTTATTCTTTCTAGTATCATGTAGAATTTTTTTCTAAAATTCTCAACTGGCATTTTGCATTTAAATACTAGTAATAAGCAGAATTCCATCACCTGTTTCAATGCAATACACAGTTCCTTTCTATAGTTCTTTAAATTACAAATATACAGGACGGGTGGAGTATTTAAACTATTTATTTTGCTAAAATTTAATCTTGTGACTCACTGACAACCTGCAAAATATTCATAGGATTTAGTAAGAAAATATTAGGGTTCTTACCTGTACTGGGTCTTAAAAACATAGTTTTCATCAAGGAAAATACAGTATTTCTTAGGTTTGACAAAAA
>VXAY01012530.1:3519115-3553165 GCA_013399855.1 Oxyruncus cristatus | reverse complement strand
AAAAAAAAAAAAAAAAAAAAAAATCCTGGACTGCGTAAATGACATTTCTATCTTCCCTTTATTAAGCCAATTTGCACCAAAGGAAAATATTTGCTTTTTCAGATTTTACTTACAGGAGCAACTATCAATCTTGCAATTGATGTGATTATGCATCTAAATGTAGCCTATCAGCCCTTGAGAAACTTGCGTTCTTTGTCATTTCCAGGAGTAATTCCAAATTAGTAAATCCTTTGCAAATGAAAACACTTCTAATTATTAGTTTACTGACAAATGTCAGTTTTTGCTTTATTTAATTTGCAAGGATGGTGTAATGATCACCCTAGTATCTAAAGTGTTTTTCACCTATTTGGTCAAGAAGAATGAACATTTCTCATTTATTTAAAAAAATACTATGTAACAAAAATCCTTACTAATTTCTTAACAGATGTTTTTATGGGGTAGTTTTCTTGCATAGCTGTTTATGTAGCTTATAGCTTACTTTGACAAATGTGATTAATAAAAAAAAACACCACAGCAATTGCAGAAAGAAATACTCGACGTATCCAAACAGCTTTTCAGTGACCACTGTATGTCACCCAACTAACCATTCAGCTAACTTCTTAGTAATGCTGATGAAAGATTGATTTTTTTTTGCTATCTTTGTTTCAAGTTTAAAAAAATCAGTAATACTTTTATTCTCGTAGATGTGAGGTATTTTCTTGATTTGTAATCATATTTGATAGTCAGAATCTTTCTCTATAGTCCTTAGAATTTTGAAAATATTTCTTCAAATCCAACAATCTTTCATAATTTAATCTTCTCAAGACCTTTTTTCACCTGCTGCACTAAATATCAAATTTTGACAGTGTAACAAATTTTGATAGACCTGTTGGGCTTTATTTTCGTGATGTCTGTATTTGGTAGCTAATGACCTGTTGGGCTGTAACATTTGAATTTTGTTTCTAAAGGTTTCTAGATTTTTGCTTTATAGCCTGAAGGACTAGGCTTTGATTATACGAAATTCTGTATCTCTTGGGCTTGGGGTGAAATGACATCATTGTTGTTCAGACCAAAACAAAGATAAGGAGCAGTAGAAAAAATTGCTTTCTGGTTTTATCTGTTCCTCTTTCCTGATTAAATACTGTCTGAGATACTGATATTTTTGCAGTGGCATAGACATCTCAAAGATATATCGCCTGACATCATGACTTTCTTGGTTAATTTATATTTTGTTTATGGATTTTGATAAAATCACATATTTATTGATTTTAGAGGGAGGAGCTTGTTTCCATGGATGAGTTTCTCAAAGATGAGAGGTATTAGTGCCTTCAAAATGCTATGTATGTATTTGACATTGGAATACAAAAATCTTTCACATTTCAGTATTTTCATGCCAGACCTGTTGGCTGTGTGAAAAGATCCTGAAAAAGACTTGGTGTAGCATTTTATTACAGAACTATTTTTTCAAACCTAGAGTCTGGCTAAGGGCACCCACATGCCAAACTGACTTATGTGTTTTCACACTCAAGATAAAGGACTTGATGAAGTTTCTAGGTACATCTGGAGAATTCTCACTTGATTATGACCCTGTTGGGTGAAAAGTTCCATTACTGATAGTGTTAAACAGCAAAATGGCAATGCTTGATGGTGAACTGGCTTTCTTGTGATCAATGAAATATTTACCAACTGGAAGTAAGATATCTCAGGAGTGGCACCAAACACCTGAAGCATGTCATTAACATTCCAACCAGGATTTCTGAGACATCTTTCAGAATTGTCTCAATATAACCTGGAGTGGCAAAGGCATGAAAATGATAGGTGCTGGGAGAATGAAGTCTCCTGACATTTATTTAGAGAGTGCAGATGCGGTTTGGGATGATATTTTGTTCGTGATTACTCTTGTTTTATCAGGGTAGATTAAAGTGGATGTAATTGAAATGTTACAGTGTCTTAATTTTCTATCTTAGTCTCTACAGAGTATTGCAAACTATTTTGCTTGTTTCAGAAATGCAGCACTAATAGAAGATTAATCAGCTCAGCCATTCATTCATCTATTTAAAGTTGGAGTGCTGAAAAAAATCTGGATGAATGACTAAGAACTGAAAGTTGACCCATAGGAGTAATCTGTCTAAGAAAAGGACAGGGGTGTTTAAGCCTGGAGTTACAACATAATTTTTCCCATTCTGAAAACATTTATTGCTACTTGGAAGCAACACAAACTAGAGGCAATTTGCTAAAGATAAGGGAAACAATACCGATGATGGCTCTATATAAATATGTAAAAAAGAAGGAAAGCATTTTCACTGTGACCTCTCCTCTGGTCTTATCTGGTAGCATTATTAGTATTATTAATCATATTAGTTGTCTAATATTAATTGTAAAAGACTTTGTGATGAAATTTTCTATGTTTGTGCAAAGTAATCTGTGCTGACTTCTTGTCCATGGAGGACACTTTCTTTTTCCGAACAAAGGCAGAAGTTTGTCTTTTGTGTTCAAGAAGTTTCATTTTCTTTTAAACTTCTTAAAGTTTTAATTTCTCCTGTTAATTATTTTCAAGGTTAATGAACACAAAATTAATTTGCCTGTGCAATTTGCAGCATCTGACTTTGCTGTAATCTCCTGTCATGAAATATTGTGGCAAAGTATAGGTAAAATAGCGGCAAGGAGTGTAAAACACATAGAGCATTTCTGCATATGTGTGTTTCTGATGTTAGACATAAGTTAAAGGCATTGATTAATACACTTCCAATTGATTCCATTTGTAATTGCTTTCTTCCTCCAGTAAGACTCAGTTTTAAGGGCAATAATAGCACAGAACACTGTGGTTAATTGTGTGTTATGGCATCGAAAATTGTGTACATGATTCATCTGGAGATCTTGCAATGTACTTGCACAAGCCCAATATATTAAAAATAAAGGCCTCTTATTAATAATGATTTTTTGACACTTGGCATAGTCTTTTGTATTGTGTGAAAAAATAGACACACAGATGTTAATTGACAAGAAAAGTAATAATCCTTTGATTACAGTAGCTAAAGGCTGTCCTTTAATGGATTTTACTTGTCACTTTTAATTCTTTTTAATCTTTGTCTGCATTTCATTAGAACAGCTTTATCATTCTGATGGCCCTCCTGTCATTATTCTGATTGAGTTAATGGGTTGCCGTCATACCACAGAGCCCCCGTATAAAATATAATTGTGTTATATTTATAGTCTTCAGGGACATTTTTAAGATGATTGCTTTGCCAATCAGCTTTTCTGGTTTTACATAGTACATTATTGTAAATGGAGTGCTGTATTTTGCTTTCTCTTGCCTGGTAGGCACTCCAAGCAAAGCTTCTGTCTTAATCTTCCATGACTTAATCTACCTATAAAATTCAACAGCCAGTTGGTGGGGAAGATAGAAAAGGACTGTTATCATTTTCTTTCCTGCTCTTCAGCTGTGATTTTGGCTTTCTGTTTAAAAGCTACATGCCTGCTCTGCAGTTTTCCTAACAGATGATACAGGTACTTGAATATTCTTCAAAAACTTAACCCGAAGTCTTATAATGCAGCTATTAAAGTAGATTTATTACTGTCTTGTGTTCTCAACTACAGCCGTACAGCTGAAGAATATCTGATATTTCGGCCTTTATGCTTCATTTACTTATCTTTTTAAAAACTGGTGTTCTAGATACTGTATTTTTTCCACTTTATTAAGAAGTCTGATAAATTGCTAATAATTTTAAAGATAAGACCATTAAATAGAGGAAAACCTTGTTAAATAATTCTGGAATGTGTTGGACAGCTCATGATTACTTTTTCAATTAAGGTCTTTAAAAATTATGCTAATTGCATGTAGAATAATGTCTGGATGGACAAGAACATAGTCTTTTTTTTTAGGTTGAGACAAGCAATATACTATAAAACAAATTTTTATATAGAATCCATTAATACATTATTGATGTTTACATCTGTAATACAAATCCAGCTGTGACACAGATCCACGCTGATGGTATTGACCTATATAATACTCTGCTGCAGAACAGATCTCATAATTATAATAGGCAATATTTTATAATGTATTTTTGTAAAGTTCCTAGAGCATGACCTAGAGCATACGTTAACCTTGAGTTAACCTTGCCTACAAGTTAGGAAATAAGGAAGATATGGGGAAAACATCTACCTAAATTCATATATCTTTATTTTAAAAATAATTTCAGTGTAAACATTTCAATTTTCTCATCTCTGTAGAAACTTTCTAAAATTGCTGGAGTTTTCCAAGAACATTAGTATTTATATTTATTGTCAAAAAATTGTTGATGAAGAAGCAGAGATATGCTAGTAATATGCTTTATCAGCAGGTCAGGTTTTCAGGACAGTAAATAGAAATGCAGAGGATTTTTTTAAACTGCCTCCTAGAAAGAAGAAATATATGTAATATTTGGGGTAGTCTGAGTTTGTAGTGTTAAACATTTAAGCATTTTCTTGAAGAGGGCTTCTTATATACCTTGTGTTACTCAAATCTATTACAATGTTAAGTATTGTATAAGAAAAATGCCGTGTCTGTCAATATGTATATATCCATATCTACACGTCTGTGTTTTTTATGCTCACTGTTCTTGCACCTAACTGTTTAATCAGAGAGGGGGAATTAAATATTTGTTTTATTTTAATCAAGTAAGTTTTTCTTTAAGGCACACTTTCATATTCTACATTATTAGCAGTCTTTAAACATGTAACAGATACCTGTGACCTTCGATCATTCGCTTTCCACTGCATTAAATTGCAGATGTTGAGAGCTTGGCGAATAATGTGCTGCTGATGGTATTTTCTTGACGTTCCAGATGCAACTATATTTAAACGTTCTAACCAGTGACAGAGGCTCCAGAAGGCTCTATGTTTTTCTCCTGGAGGCCACCAAAGAACACCCTTTGGGCTGTCTTGTTTTTTATCTAATTACTATTATTATTTGCATTGCTATAGGGCTCAGGAACTCCATTCAAGTTCTCCTATGTTATCTCTGCATAAGAACAATCCGGTATGAAATATTTCCAGTACAGACAAAGGTCACTTTACAAATTCCATGCAAATCAGTGAGTCCAAGAACGAGACATGCAGAGGGTTTTTATAGTAACCACCTGTTCACTTTTTGAACACTTTTCAAATATTAGTATTTTTAAACCCCTATGCTTCATGCCCAGGCTCTTTTCTCCTGCTTTTCCTTTTTGGATAGCCACAGCAAAACAGCTTATATCAGCATTAAGGTATTGCACAGAAGTCCATTTAACAGCACTGTTATGAAGTAAGGCAGTATGCTGGTTCATAGGCATTCCTAATCTTTTGTAATTTTCAATGATTTCTAATATTGCACCCACCATCTAAGCTATTTTTCCATTCCAATATGTTATCACTTATATAAATTACTGCTTGATTTGGATGGAATAAACATCTCCTGTTTCCTATACTTACTTGCTTCAGCATAGTTGTCTTTATAGCTTGCTTAAAGATTGGTGCATAGATCTGTATTGATTTGTATTTCTTTCTCTCCTCTATGAATTTGCATTTGTGGATGTTGCCAAACTAACTCAGTAAATTTATTATGGTATCTTTCTAGTCTAAGTTAAATGATAGACAAGAGCAGATGATGGTTTCATGTGAGACCTATTAAAATACACTGGTCATGAAACCATTTTCATTTACCAGAAACCCATAAGGAGGTGAAATGGCTCCCAGAAATGTTTTCCTGAAGATTTACTCCACTGAGCTGAATCATCAGAGAAAAAAAGGATAAATGTAGAAGAGTTTTATGAAGAATCCATTTACTCTCAAGAGGTCTGCTGGTCCCTTATTCTATATCAATAAATGAGGGCTTGTTGACAGGGGTAGGTGAGTGGCAAAACACAAAAGACACAGGAAAGAGAGAATAGACATTTCAAAAACTGGAGGTAAAAATAAATAGAAATCAGGAAGGAAGGGACAAAAAGGAGAGAAAGAGACTAAACCAAAAGAGCTTAAAAGTGATGAGAGAATATGTGCAAGTTGAAAACATCAGGATTTTGATTTCAGCTTAGACTGATGATTTTTAATGCCCTAAGTTTCTAGATAACCTAGCAATAGTTGGGCTTATCTTTTTTGATCTCTCTTTGCTTCAGCACTGCTCTATGGGTTATAATTAAAGCTGGTCTAAGATAGCAACAAAACTGAATAAATTATTCATCGAAAGCAAGTAACATTTTCTAAATAATGTATTCAATGAATAATATTCAACTAAAAATAGGTACAATATACACAGTATTCTGTGCAGACTCACAGAATATGGTCCTTGGCCCATATTTTCAGTTAACTAGTAGATTGATTTATTTCTGTTTTAGAGGAGGCAAGCAAGAAATACTGCTTTTCTTTCTAGCCTCACAAGATAGGCTGCTAAAATTTCAAAGTTCATTTCAGTATTCTAATAAGTAAAAATTAACTAATCCCTTCATGGAACTTAGTGGTAGCCTAGATTAAGGTGACAATTACATCATTATGGTGAGAAAAGAAAAAAAAAGATAATTCAAACCAGGTAAAGGTATATTTGGTCCTTCAGAAAAGCTAATTTCCAACAACAAAAGAAAATTAAGAAAAAATTATGAATACCAAAAAAAAGGTACATAGAATATTTTGAGTGAAAGTGGGCATGAAAAAGGATTTATCTAATAGACAGAAAACTGCATTCCTTATTGAGCTATCTTTTCCTAGAAGTCCATTGGAGCTCAGTGGCAATAGAAAGGAGAGCAATTGTCAGTGAAAAACAATGGGGAGAAAATGGAAAAAGGGTACATAAAAATTAAGAAATAAACATGGTAGCTTAAAATACAGAATATTTAAAGGAAGATAAAAAAGCGGAGTAAAAGGCAGTCTGTTGATTCAAGTCCTATGAGCTTCAAAAAATACCTTATGAGTATATTAAATGTTGTCAAAGTTGTATATAAGTATAAAAAAATCACATTTTGAATATATTTTACAGTTATATATTTATATATACATTTATATGTTAAAAATTATTCAGAGAAGCCAAATATAATCAACATGTATTTGAGTAAGACAAATATGAGAATGAAGCTAATGAAAGTGAGAGGAGAAAGTCTATCTGTTCTTTTACCAATCATTAATCTAAACACTAATCTGTAAATAGTAGAGTGCTAAACTGTAATCTATAAAAAAAAAAGTGTATTTTTTAAACCACCAGGTCTAGCCCACTCATTGCTGAAAGTCTTTGGTTTTGCTGGACCTATGAAATATTTAAGTAAACATTGGGTGATGAGGGATAATCGAGAAAGCTGAATGAGTCCTGGTACTGTGTCCATATCCAACAAGGCTGATAGGATGTGCACAAAACCATAATCCAACTTCATTTCTCAGCAAACTAATGTAGAAGCACTGTAGAAAGCTGTTCATCTCCACAGAGTTCTATTCTTCCTTGGTCTCTTTCCAGGAGCAAACATTACCTTGTCCTGCTTATTCTATCACTACAGGTTAGCATTCCTTCTTTGTGGTTGCCGTCGTAAAGGAAGAAGGACTGGTGGAACGTACCTTTTTCTTGGTGCTCCTTTCAGCAGGATGTTTCTGTTGGGACCCCAGCTTGCTTCCTTTGCTACAGCTCTGTCTTTTCTAGACAATTAATTTCACATGGTAGCTTAGTTAATTAATTTTTTATCAAGATTTTTAGGAAAGCATGTTAAGTCAACCAAACATTTCTTAGCTAAATGCAAATTTTTGCATGTGTGGACATGGAAAACATACAAAGGAAAAAAATCCATTCTTTCTTGATAGTTTAATCATTTTAATCCTAAAAAAAAAAAAAAAAATCTCTTTTTTGACTACATAGGCATAGAAACTCACATGGAGCTAGTTCAGAACTTGTCAGTTCTGAACCCTCAGTGTAATGTAGTTGAGATACATTAAGTCATGTTTCATATTATATTCTAATAAGTTAGAACTGTTCAGAATACAAACCCAAATGTTATATGTATTTAGAACTGTCCCTTTCCCATTGTTTGCTAAGAAGTTGGACCTGTTACAATTAGTTTTACATTAACATTTACTATTACATTACATTACCAAAACATGTTGTTTAATGTTGTTACCTTAAATAAAAGTCATATATTTAAAGACACTGTCAAAATAATCTTTTTAAAATATGGGATGGTGAAGGAGGATTTATTGACAGAATACTGAATTTTATATTCAATTAATATGAATAAATTGTGGCTTTATCACACAAAAGCATAGTTGTTATTCTGTACAGAAGTCATCACCACCCTACTTGTCAGAACTTTCGAAAATAAAATCTATTAAAAGCAGGAACACAGAAAGCAATTTAGGGGAAAATACCCGTGTTTTGGCTCTTTCAAAGTGCTTTTGTTAAAGCATTTGAAATAAATAGAACCTTTCAAAAGTTTCTTGTTCAACAACAATCACTGTAATCTGCATCCATTATAATACTGTGCGTTGTACTCCTTTGACAGCAGAGCTAAGAAGTCAATATGCTCCTTTTCAGTAGTCTCTGTTGTACCAATCTCATATGGTTAACAGCTGAGAAAGATGCATTCTATAAGAATTTCACCATTGTAGCAAATGCATGTTGGCCTCTTACAGCCTTCTGTTAGCAAGCAAATGTTTAGAACAATACTACAATAACATCTTTCTTAGCTCTTAGAATAATTTAAATGGAAGAGCTAAAATCCGTATTTTAAATCTAGAAGAAACAGTGCTATGGCAATGTAGTTTAAAATACATACAAAAAAATTATTACATAAAACCAGCAGTTAAAAAAATCTAAAATGTCAGTATATGGAAATATATAGCTAAGATATCCAAACAAACTTAGCTTTATGTAGGCCATAAAGAAGACAAAGATCCATATTACATACAGCCCGTGCTTCTAAGTGATATAAACTTTCCGTTACTAATCCATATATCTATCTAACTACATTTGTTCCTCTCTTTTAAATCATTTTCTTTAAA
Organism: Oxyruncus cristatus; assembly: GCA_013399855.1. NCBI lineage: Eukaryota > Metazoa > Chordata > Aves > Passeriformes > Cotingidae > Oxyruncus > Oxyruncus cristatus. The sequence continues at coordinate 3,544,198 of VXAY01012530.1, read as the reverse complement.
GTTTAATTGGCTTTTATATTTAGAATAATGTCTCATTGAATGTATAAAAATGTCAGATCATAGTTAAGTCTACATAATACATCTGCTTAGTGCCACAGCTGTGTTAGGCAAAGAAACAAAGCCCAAGATGCTCTGAAGTGGCTGTTACACAAGTCTGTACATGATATGTAGGATCAAAATATTTAAGGGTTTTAAGGTGGTTTATATTTGATAAATTTCAGGTTGTTTCTAATATACACATATGAAGGCTGACATCCCAGAATCATAGGACCACAAGATAACTCAGTCTGGAAGAAAACTCAGGAGCTCTCTGATCCAACCTCCTGCTCAAGCAGGGTTAGATGTGAGCTCAGGCCGGGTTATTCAGGCCTTGTCCAGTCTCATATTGAAAACATCAAAGATATAGAACATTCGATCTCTCTGGGCAACCTGTGCCCTTGCTTTATTGTCTTCATTGGGAAAAAGCTTTTCCCTATGTTCAGTTTTAACTTCCCTTCTATCAGCTTGTGCCCCATGCCTTTCATCCTTCTGCCATAGGACCTTTGTGAAGAGCCCAGGTCCATCTTCTTGATAAACCCTTTTAAGTACTTCTGTTAGATCCCTCCAGGGTGACTAAGCCAAGGTCTTTCAGCCTCTCCTTACAAGGAAAGAGATCCATCTTGATTATCCTGAAGGCCCTTATCCAACAAGGAAATCTCTTGTAATTAGGTAGTGCAAATCTCTTGAATTGCCCTGGTGGTGTAAGAGGTTCCTCAGCCACCAGGCTAAGGCACTTTAGCTTTATTACAGAAGAACATTTCCAGAACATAAGCTGTTCTCCCTTTCTTTCACTTCTAGTCCATGTCCACTGGGTGATAGTTCTCCCTGTGATCCTAATTTTCACTTTAAAAATCTGAGAAAGAGAAGATTTGAACTGGTTTCAGCAATGACTGGAAAAGAAATGAAGACATTTTCAGTTCACATTTTGGTCTAAAGAAATCACCAGGGGTTTTATGAATTATGTAGAGACATGGAAAAAAAAATTGATGGTTACATGTGCATTAAAGAGTAGATTTTTATAAAAAGTGCAATGTATAAATAATATAGAGTTGCTTAGTGTACTCTGCCTACTAATCCATTTTCATTTGTGAGTGACATATTTAACCATTTATAAACAAACTTAGTATTGGATACACTCAAGTTTTATTTTCAATGGAAAATAAAACTTTGCTAAGTGTGTAAAGCTTGAACTGTAACCTCATACTAGAATGATAATCAATTAAGATCATAGCTTTTGGTCTAAGAGTACAATCAATTTCTTAGTTTGATAGGTGAGAAAAAAATAATCCTATTAAACTCAGACAAGAATGCACTTCAACGGTAAATATCTTTGAGAACTACTCAGTGAAGATAATAATAATTAACATATTTCTGTTATGGCAGATTTCACTGACATTTACTCTTTGCATCAACCAAATTTATCTTCCCTTAGTTATCCTTGAAAATGTTATTTGCTGGCATGAACATAAGGTAGAATTTTTTCATCAGCCACAGGATCCAAAATTTTAAAGGCCTTTCAGTTTAATTTTGACATTTGCTGTTATACTTTTAATCCTAGACTTGCCAAAGGTAGTCTTTGCCAAGGAAATATGGGAGAATGATAAGCTGGACTGAACTTGAGCTTACTGCATTTGGACACACATTTGTATCTAGAGAAAGACCTAAAAAGTCATTGTATTTGTCATATTCTTCTGATTAGGAACAAGTTTCCGTAGTCATTATTCTTCCTCCATAAAAATTACCTAACATTTCCTATGCAAAAACATTATGCTCATCTGTGTTTATGCCAGATTTTGATTAGGACTCGAGTACTGCTGCACTGTAAATAATTAATAATTAGAATTATGCTAATAGTAGAGCTTAGAATGCACATGGAAGGGAACATTGATATTTAATTTACTGTTGAACTGATTAGCAATCATTATTTCTGGAAAAAATGGTAAAATGATAAGAAAAATCAATGTCATTCTTTTTGGCAAATCAATTTGTGATTTTTTCATTATTCCTGCCCTGATTTGGGAAAAAACTTCCCAAAATACTTATTAATTATAATACTGGATTTTTTTCTGATATGGCAGCTTCATGCAGGATGAGCAATGGGTTTATTATATCATTAAAGCCCAACATCACAAACTGGCAAAAAAGTCTATTTTTACTTACTTGCTCTTCAGTGTGTCATTTAGTACTCAGAACGAAAATATTTGCTCATCTAATTTGATTTGGCAGTTGCAGACAGTAGAGATTATGTAAGGAAATAGTAAGAAACAAAAGAGTGTTGCCAATTTGCTAAACACTTTTCATGAGAAGTTTCAAAAGCTCAGTGAAATAATAATGTCAGAAACATGAAACACTACTAAATCCAAAACCACAGAACTGAAACTTTAGGCTATAGCAATCGACAAACTACACACTGTTATAACTAAGAGAATCAATGTTGAATTTTCCCTTTTGAGAATTTCTACAGAGAAAAAATATCTGCGGTTACTGACATAGATTAAATATTTATTTAAAATAGTATACTACATTCAGTCTCTTCAAACTTTTCTAAAACCACTGGGTACACTAAGCTATTAAAAATTACTACATTGGGTTTTATTTAGTTTTAGAGAAGATATTCATTCTAATAGAGAGTTTATTGCTTTGCTGACATATTGGAGCTAGTTTTTTGGCCAATCTGCTCATTAATTTGTAAGCTTTCATGCACCTTGTTCTTAAATATGCAAATATTGATTAGAATTTTCAATGGAAAATGGGGATTTTTACATGTAATTGCTGCAGAATACCCAGATGACAAGCTCATTACAGCTCATTATTACTGGAAATAAATAGTCGTGGAATTTTAGAGGTTGCAAATGAGTTGGTTGCTGAAACTATCTTCTGTTTGCTCCAGAATGATAAAGTATGATCAAACAGCCTATTTTGAAGAACTCTGACAAAAGCAAACAGTAAGCTATATTACTCTCTTTTCATTAATAATCTTCTTCCTATCATGCATGTTATTTTATGGAATATCTTTTCTATACAACTGCAATTTCATAGTATCTATCAATGTTTTGTTTACCATTTAATCAAAGAACTAGGACCTCATAGACCTCTCATAGACCTATCTTCCAAAAAATTACTCCTTTTTTCTGATTAATTTTAAAATAAATTAATTCTCCTGAAAGCTAAATTCTCTAATGCAGGATGGTGCTTTTACACCCTCATCTTGGTTTAATGACAGTGTGTTCCGGAGGTGAAACCTTTAATGAGGTGAACCCTCCCTTTCCTTTTATTTCGCTTCTACCGATATAGACGAGGTAAATATTGTGAGGAGTCTGAATGAAGAAGGAAAACTAACAATTTTAGTAAAAGGAAAAAGAGAGGAAACACCCACCCGCACCCANCAACAATAGCAGAATTTTATTATTATCTAGCTATCCCACTCCCCCCAGAAGTATGTTTTGTCCGAAGGAAAGTCCTATGCCGCTGAGGCGCTGGTGTGGGTTCTGGCGGAGTGAACCACGTGGAGTGACCATGGCAGGGCCGGGATGACCCGGCGGTGCTGGGGCCCAGAGGCCCTGGGCCACACGGCGGCAATGCTTTGTGCCACTCCTGAGAGTGGAAATCCCTGAGCTGTCATCAGTGGCTGGGACGGCTCAGCTGGGGCCGGGGCACTTTGTCTGATGCCAAAAAAGGTACTAAGAGAGAGAGTTCCAGTGTGTGCCTCCCTGTTATCTCCTGTCTCCTGAATTCCAGGGATGCTTCACTTCAGGGACTCACCATTCCAGCGGGTTCTGAGACAGTGGGGACAGTCTTCTCTGATCCAACTTAGATGCGGGGTGGTCCCCTATGCTCCGAATTACATGGTGGCATGAAAGAATTCACTACAAATCCTTCACATTTAACTCAAATTACAACAACTCTGTTTCATATCCAGTCCAAAGCCATACTCTGCTGATTGGTTTGTTCCTCCTTCCTTAATATTGCAAACTGTGAAGTCATCTATGAAGACACTGGCAATATACCAGAATAAACAAGAATATTCAGTGTGCTCTCTCTCAGTCTCTACCTACAAAGACTATTAAGTTTCCAAATGATCTGTTTCATCTTGTTATCCATGAAGTATTATTATCCACTATTAACATTTTTACTGTCCTGATATCCAACATTTATGGCAGAAATGTTGAGATGACCTATGCTTTACAACATAACCATCCAGAAAGAGAAGTAGAAATTTTTGGGGAAAAACGTTACATTTGTTTTCATATAAAAGAAGATGATATAATTCCTTACAGAAGATAAAAATTAAATACTTACTTGACTGCAAAACTGCTTACAAGATTATTAGGGAAATGAAGGTTTACTGAGCTCTAGGGATAAGGTATAATCAAAAGTCTCTGCGAGGATTAAAACAATAAAATAATACAGGCTTAATAACCATTTATAAAACCTAGCCATGGAGTGGTAAACAAAAACTCACAGTTTCTCTATAGAGCGTGGTAAACAAAAAGTCATAATCTCCCCACAGGCCACCCTCACAACCTGACATTCAGGAACAGTTACTGAAATAGTGGCACAAAGTCTTACACATCTTCAGAGGAGAGACAAAACCAGACAAACAACAATTGCAGAAATAGTCAATCTCATTTGACTTTAGCCATCTAGAATTAGGTGTCTAATTTTTTTCATCCAAGGCCCTGAGCATTAAGAACATTTTATCTCATCTATTTTAGGACCCCTATTTTACAAGGGCCCTTGTTCAGGTGAAAATTATTTCTCCATTGGCTGTAAAGGAAGTCTAAAGTGAGTAGTGCTGTTTAAGGCCAAATGTATTTTTGGATGGTTGAATCAGGGTGAGTAAAACGATCTATGTAAGATTAATTACAATTCACTGATAGTAAAGCAATATGTTGGATGAATTTTCACCATGGATCTTTAGGTGTACCACTGAGGGGTAGTTTCAGGACTCAGCAGTTTTCATTCAGATATTCAGGTAATAGGTACACCTTTCTAGAGATTCATAATATACTGTATGAGTGAAATGTCTGAAGTGGTACAGAAGCTGAATATCTTGACTGGAGCAGTAAATTGTCATCATGCATGATCCTCAGAAAATGTGTGCCTGTGTATCTCTGTGTGTGTCGGTATATGTAAGTGTGCAGATAGCTACCCTTGTCTGTCACTTATTATGCAATATGTCACAAATTATGCAATAGAGTCAGGAAAAGGCATGAAAGTGTGGAAGATTCCTGGTATCCTCAAAACATTTCTCCAGACAGAAAAGCCTGATCAGTGCTGAGGAAGAGAACGCACCCTGCATGTGGAGTTCGGGGCTGATGCCCTGGGGAATTATGTGATTATTGTTTGTATTACAGTCTGGGATTACTACGCTGGAAGCTGGAGCCTTCTGGCATTTGTTATAGTTTAAATTAAAATATGAAGGACAGCAGATGGATATAGACAGAAAGAAAAATTTAAAAAAGGGACAAAAGAGGGGGAGGAGAGTGAAATAAATACCACATTGGTAGTCAAAACATCTAGTTTTGCATTACAGAAAAGGAGAGGCTTCCCAAGGAGAGTGATGTCATGACTTGCTGGATGCTCATAGGTAACTGTCTCCCATTATATGGGAAATCCTGAAATTAAGCATGAAGGTATTTTAAAATCCAAATAACTAAGAGATACACAGTGATGAGGTCAGAATGTGTGTTTGAAACAAGGAAGAATGAGATCCCCTGATGGATAGTATGTAACAGGATCATAAGCTGTGCTGAGCTGTGATAGTAACAGATGAGGTTCATTCAACTGGACAGACATTATGTTAGCCCACATTCAACCAAATGTGTTTCTTGCCACATAATTATATTTATTTCTTGTCTTTCAATTATTAAAAGAGTAAATCTTCTATAAAACCAACACCTTTAAAATGTTTAACTTGTTTGTGACTTGTACAATCCCTAGTTAGTTATCATGCTCTCAAATTTGTTTTGGAGAAATAATTACATAATTGAAGGATGATTAACTGGTCCCACTCCAACGGCTTCATTATAAACCAAGAGTGGAAACGTTGAAGTTGCTTCAAAAGTTACCGAATATCTGTTCTGGTCTTCAGAGTTTCTTTATAGAAAGCCTGACAGCCTGAGAATCCATTTAATGATCTTGAATTTGAAGCTATTCCATCACTGCTAGATTTTGTGCCATTTAATCAGTTATGCCATCAAGAACATTCTGCAACACAAATGACACAAGGTAATTCAAAGCTGTTAGATAAGGGGATCTGAGGCATTAAAAGCTTGGGGCTGAATTTTTAAAACATGCCTCTCCTAGGTGCTTTGGCAACAGCTATGCACAACCAAAAAAAGGGAATACAATAAAGACCCTTCAGAAATCTACAATGTGAAGCATTGGTCCTGCAAGGTAAGCTTCAGGTAAAGCAGTAGATTAGCATGGAATGTCTAATATCAAATAGAATATAAGGAATTACTTGCTCCATTACAAATGGCTTTAGAACAACAGAGACAAACCTTTTATCTCTAAGAAAACCATAAACAAATATTATTCTGTTGCTTTTCTTCCTTTTATTTTTTTTAATTCTTTAGCCTTTATTAGTGAGAAAAGAGGGAAAATAATCAGAGATATGATTAGATGTCTTTAAAATGTTAAAACAGACTATTTTTTTTAAATTTCTTTGTTAAAAAATGTTCACTGATTGTTAAAATCATGAACAAACATGTAAATAAAGCAGCACTGGCTAAAATAGTCCTGTCCATTTTGCAGATTGCCATTCTCTCAATCTAAATTTCCTTAGCTGTTTTAAGAGTATTGTGTGCTGATGAAATCTTTATAGTATGGTGAAATGTGATTTAACTGACAAGACTTTGATTAATAAAACTAAAATGTCAAGTTATTTAAGATTAATAAGTGACTTGCCTTTCCCTGGCATTATCAGCAGTAGTTCAAACAGTGAAAACATTGGAATTTGTTTTAGGTAGTATTTGTCCTTATTTAAAAATGAAAAGCAAATTAAATTAATATTGTGTTTTGTAGTGTAGTTGTCTTCACAGCTGAGCAAGGAAGGAAGGTGTAATAAGGAATTTAACAAAGGTAATGAAGACATGCTTGGCTCTGATGTGAACAGAATATATAACTTTACCCAGGTTTGATGTATCGGAGGTTCTGGGAAGAAGCAGGTGAGGTCTGTGGTCTTGCTGTTGATGAGAGAGCAGAATAAAATGTACCTTTTGAAGACCTGGAGTAGTTCAGTGTATGTTCACAATAGCAAAGTTGCAAGTAGTTGAATTAGTCATCTTAAGTTTCTGCCTGCCAACACAGATGCAGCACTGGACATACTCCAGCTCATCCAAAGAGTGTCACTGTGGTTTGCAGCTGCTAGTGGAGCCAAAATTACTGAGTGGCAGAAGGATGTATTTCAAGATGAGGACACTGTACTACTAGCATGATCAGATTCTCCCTTCTCAGCACTTTGTAGAGACTGTGGAGTCCAGAGGAGCTGCACAGTGAGCCCTCCTTGGTGCCCTGCCGTCATTTGGCTGTCATGGTGCTATGTGGCTTGGGTATACACTGTGAGGTGACAATGGCTGTGGCTATTGGGGAGACAAGATATGGATGTGCACAGCAACATGGAAAATAAACTATTATTCAAAATTTACTTGTTCATTATATTTATAGGTGTGATGTTAAATCTCCAGAAATAAAAGGAAGTTATGAAATGCAAGCTAAATAACAGAAGAATATACTAGTCTAAAATCTCATTACTTCATTAAAAATATTGAATTACACAAACAAAAAAGTTGGCATAATCAATTTGATAATATAGTCGTATAGATCAATGTCTCCTTTGCCACTTAATATCACTTATTAATTTGACACCGTTGTCTTCATAAGCATTTCTTAACATTCATCTACTTAAAAATAAATACACTGTGGCAAAACTATACACTTCTTTATATCCTTTGTAATATTATTGTGGAAAATTGCTGGGTGGAGGATTGCCAAGGCAGCAGAAAAAAATGGTTTCCATGGTAGCATTTTTCCCCTGCTGGTAGACAGTTGGACAAGATTTGGCTGTGAAGTAATAGCAGGTATATGAATTAAGAGACCTATTTCATTTTCTCTATTGGATACAGCAGAGGCATCTGAATGGGGAAATCTTGAACCAGTGAAAACAGAAAGATCCAAAGAGCCAACGTGGCCATATTGTCACTAGGTCTGTAGCTTCAGCCATTTCTGAAGACAGCTATGTGCCCTATGTCATTTAACTGACTGAAAAGTAGACTTTTAACTGCTGCTGGTTTGACTTTGTACTTAGACAGCAGTAGCATCATGCAGAGCTGTGCAATGCTTTAGTATATAGGCGCTTTCGTTGTGCCATTTTGATTTTATTGATGTGTTCAATGTGCACTACGAGTGCCAACAAAGCAGAAGTGATGTTTGTTAATGAGCATTTTCTCTAGTACTGGCTCAGACCCGAGGTCCCTTAAATCTCCAAAAACTTCTGACAAACTGTAAATGTATTGTATGTGTGTGTAACATCGGTGGAGCATTATGGTAGGCTTGATATTTTCTTTGATGCTAGAGAAGAACACTAAAACGGGGCTCACTTTCTGCAGCCCACAAAATGTAGGGGACACAAATGCATTAGAAGTATGATAGGAGCACTCTGAATGTGTGTGTGCACCCACTCTTAGTTGTTTTCCAGAACGTATTCAGAGCCGGTTGCTCTGGTACACCAGCAACAGCTGCACGGAGGACTGGTGTTTAGATCACATTTTGGCTTTGGAAATAATTTTTTCTTAAAGCTCTCCTGCTTGGTCATTTGTCAAAGTTCATATGTATGCCTTGTGAGTTTAGTGAGCACTGTGGAACACACAGGAAGAAATGTGCTTTGTCAAGGTGTTCCCGCACAGAAAGAGATTCCCGCACAGAAAGAAAAGATACAGTTACAAAATGCTGTTAACTTTTGCAAACTTTATTGGCTCAAACCCTATCTGATCTGTATGAGTAGGCAAATACTTCAGTGTCTCTATATGTGCTCTGACTCAAGCACTTCCAGATTTTTTTAAGGTACCAGAGAAACAAACAATAGCAATCACTATGTGTTATCATGTATTTGATACTAAAACGAATAGAGTTTGGCTGGTGTGCAGCACAGGCAGTCTTACGTTGAAAAATATAGCAACATGGAAGCATTCAGTTCATTGATCCTGTCTCTCCATTAGTTCCTATCTCATCTGTCTTCTTTCTCAGCATCATAAGCTGTGAAGCAGATAAAGGCAAGTGCTGGAAACATTCAGAGACCAAATCCTGTGCAACAGAGGAGATATTGGCAGTCTTTTTTGCTTGTTTGGGGTGGTTTTTTTGTTCTGAAATGAGCATTTTTGATTGCAATCTTAAGATTACACCGATCTTCAGGTAATTATGCAACAGCAAGTACTGTTCTACAAGTACAAGAGTCTTTTACAAGCAAGACCAGTGAGTCTTTCCCTGCCTCTAACTCCCACCAGTGTAATGTGCATAAGGTACATAGGAAACACAGCATCAGCAGTCCAGATGAATTCTCCTTTTGTCTTTCACATATGCTTTTATGGTTAAGTCTACTTTAGCAGATTTATGAACCAGACAGTTTAACTGGTTCTTTGACAGGAGTCTTCCTAACTGCATGCCAGTTCTGCAGTCTGCTATTGAAAATAATCTTAGACAAAGTTGTTTGCCCAGTTTGACCAGAAAGAGCTGTGAAGTGTTGAGAAAGAATAAAAATTGGGACCCAACGGTAAGGAAATGCTCATAAGAAGCCTCTGAAGAAGAACTGCCCCAGTCATGATGTAGTGGCAGAATATTACTGTCTTGGAATCATCTGGAAGGAATTTGTGAGAAAGGTAGAAAAACTGCTTGAAAGTGCCAGGATCACAAGGGATTAAATTAAAAAGCATGAAAATATTCAGAAGTTTAATTAAATAACTGAGTCAGTAATAGTCCATTTCTTTGGTCCTTTCAACACATTTCAGTCACTCGCTTTTAAGAACTAGATTATTTGTATTCTCTCCAGATTTAGCAGTTCTCTAGGTATTTTATCATTGAATTACACTACGTTTTCCAGATGTACCTTTTTCCCCAGGATGTGGCATTTAACCTTTTTTTGTTCCCAATAGAGCTTTTTACATTAATATTTTGTTCTTGCCTCTTGGTATTAATTTATGGTGTTTTATATAATTTTTCTAATGTTCTACAAATGTGTATATGTATTATTCCTGTAGTTATAAGAAATGAGTCTTAGGCCCAGCAAATTAACACAGCTAATGAATTATTGTAAAAGTTAGCTAAAACTGTATTTGCCATACACCACAGAAAAGCTCAGAAAAAAAGGTTTGTCAGTGTTTAAAGCCTTTTGTAGAACCAATTTTGGAAATGCTGAAACCACAGCTTGTAAACTCGAATTCTTAATATATGCCCCTATTGAAGTACAGGATGAAGAATTCTTCAGCTTCTCAGACTGTTTTTGACTCCATGGAACAGAATAGTTGCTTTTGGTCAGAGGTTCTAGGAAGGAGAGGTTATTTTTATTCAGAACACAGCTACATAAAGTTAGAGAGCACTAGAGATAGCATGTCTAGTATTGATCTCCACAGTATTAAATATATCTATCTATTTTCTTAAAATTTTACATTTACAAAATTAGACTCCTCTTTTTGTCTTGTACATCAGTCTGTATGAAAAAAATAGAAACCCTTTTAGAATTTATTTGAACAAAATATTAAACACTATCTGAATGAGAACAGAATTACAAAAAAAAAAAATCAAACCAAGATTTTTTTTCCTTATTATTAGAAAAGAAAATTTGAAAATGTCATTTTGAGCAGTCAAGGTGGCTAAGAATTCAGTGTTCCATATAGACTTCTTCAGCAGTAATGCATAGGAAATTGATTTCATCTAGACTATTGTACATAGTAACTCAAAATTGTCTGCCCGAAGTGTAATCACTCTTTTCATTTCTGCACTGCTGGCAAGTATTCATGGGGAAAAATTGCAGGTATGCTGTGTGATTATATAACACACACTGAACTTTGCCATCCCTCAAACAGTCCTTCATGAAATATCAGCAAAAACTGTAATTTGTTAAAAGTCCATTATCTTCTTTTAACCAAAATACCCTGAGGCTAGAACATAGTGACACAAACAAATTTATCCTTACAGACCAAAAAATTCTGAAGAGTCCCTTTCTAATATCATTTACCTTACTGTGTTAGTGATAGCACATTAATAGACCCTACTCCCCCTCTATTAACAGAAGAAGTTCTGGACTTTTTTACTTTCTGGTGAAAATAAATTGCAGAAGCAGCTTTCCACATTATTTGAAAACTGATGGGGTCACGCTGGTCACTGTCCCTTTAATCTAATATAAAAGAGAATTACATGTGGTGGACCAGCTGCAGAATAAGTGTCATCCCTCATGCATTGTTTGGTTGACAGTTCCATCGTCACGAGGGATAAGGGCCTTCTGCTGGGAAGAGATTCTTGGTCTCTACTACTGTTGAAAAATTCAAAGTAGTAATGACCTGAAATTAGGATTTAAAAAAAAAAAAAAAAGGTTTTCTTTTTTCTCTGTTCACTGGATAGTAACAGGACAGTGCAAGAAGAAGTTTTTACTAATATGCTTTACTAGGAAGTCAGGCACCCCCAACCTAACCTGGAAGAGAGTTTGAAGTTATTAAATCTGAGGGGTCAAAAAATAAGAATGTCTCCAATTTCATTTCCTAATCTGACAGGGCTGATCTCTTTCCCTTCTCAGCTACAAGTGTCAGCAGAAAAGATTTGAAAAAATTCCAGCTTTTCCCTTTGCTGTAAGCACTGGTTCCATATTCCCAAATTAGATTCATCTCCAGACTGAAACATCTAGAAACATCTGGTACCTAGAAAGGGGCTGTTGACAGGATTCAGTTGCCTAAGCTTCCTCATTAGTGACATTTCTAGTGCCTGAAGATATTCCATCTGCTCCCCAGGTAGCTCTTCTAGAGAGGTGTGACTCTTGAGCTGAGTCCAGTGGAGCAAAAAACCCTTTCTGGAGGCACTGATGGCCACAGGAATCTCAAAAGGCACTCAGAATCTCACAATAAGCCTCTAACTAACAGAGGCCATTTAGTACTGAGAACAGCTCGTGAAGTAGATCTGGAGTGCAGGACTTCTCTCACGGTCCATGCTCAGTTGACAAGATGTTAGATGCAGTTACCCTTGACAGCACCTAAGGTAAAAGCTACTGCATAGGTGGGAGATAGAATCTAAAGCTTACTGCTCTTGCAGAGCAGTACTCTCATATAAGCACAGATCAGGTAGCACTGAATGTGTGTGGGCAGAAGAACCAAACCCCACACTCGACCCATTGTAATAGGAGAGTCAGGACAGTCCACGTTTAGATACCACTTCTTAGGTATCACAGTCATGAGATTAATAATTTTCTAAAGGCCTGCACTAATCAGTACACAGGTTTGAGCTCAGTATGACTATCTTGTTAAAGTCATCTTCTGTTGCTCAGCTGTATGCAATGCCTCGGCAGTCCATGGGGGTGATCATTCTTACAGTGCTTTCTGCATCACTGCTCTTAGGAAAGCTTTTCTTGGAGCTGGTAATGAGAACACCCTCCAGGATAATGGAAAATGGAGTGTGGAACTGTTCTGTGGGTGCCAGAGGTCAGCTTCTGTTTTCTAACGTTTCCTTGCCCTGGTATTGAATCTGTAGTTGAATCTTTCTGTGCCTAAACTGAGCAAGCTAATGGAACAGTGCAAGCTTACTACTGTGCAAATAGCAGGCGACTTACAGGCTGATAATGTACTGTAGTATGTTTCTCAGTGGCCTCAGATAAATCTGAGGAGACAATTCAAAGCTGGTGAAGGCATTTTACTGGTAGATTTTTTTATAAATAAAGAGGTGCTGTGCTAACTATATCAACTCTCTACTGTATCACCTACCTGTGGTTACATCACTGTTTACATCAGAATTCACACTGTGCAAAACCACAGCTAGAGAAAATTCATTCCTGTAACTGGGATGAAATTAGTGCTATACTAGCAATCAAATTACTACTACAGTACTGCCCCAAGCAAGAAAACATTACAGGGATGGATAGGAAACTTAAAAGAAACCACAAAAAATCTCATTTACAATAGGCTAATGCTGTATACAGCATATATAAGAAGGACATGATCTGTTGGAGTGATCCAGAGGAAGGCCACAAAATTGGTCAGAGGGCTGGGCACTTCTATGAAGACAGATTGAGAGACTTGGAATTGTTCACCCTGGAGAAGAGAAGGCTCCAGGGACACTTTATAGCAACCCCCAGTCCCTAAAAGGGGCCCACAAGAAAGCTCTAAAGGGACTTTTTATAAGGTAGGATAAAGTGGTAAGATAAGTGGGAATGGCTTTAAACTGAAGGAGTATAGGTTTAGATTATATATTAGGAAGACATTCCTTACTGTGAAGGTAGTGAAGCACTGGAACAGGGGGCCCAGAGAAGTTGTGGATGCCCTATTCCTGGAATTGTCCAGGTCGGATGGTGCTTTGAGCAACCTGGTCTAGCAGCAGATGTCTCTGCCCATAGCAGGGAGTTGGAACTATATGATCTCTAAGGTCACTTCCAACCCAAACCATCCTGTGGTACTATGAGTTTATGATATAGCATATTTAACATATAGTACCTTGTATACTGTAAAGCAAACTAAGGACAGAAACCATGATTTGCTTAATGAAAATTCTGTCTCTGGATGATTCTTTGTCTTGAATCACTTCAAAATCCACCTGGCAGTTTAAATTTCCTGACTGCCTCCAAGCTGGATTGCCAGCTTTGGACTGCAGGCAAGCACCTGCTCCTACCAAGCCAAAGTGTACTCCCCCTCACAGACATCCTGTGCTGGGGAGATTAATCCCCAGAGGAAAATCTTTTGAACATTTCTAAAAATAACATCTCTTTACTTATTCTTCTCTGCCAAAACAAATTACTAATATTTCCCCTATGTAAAGACTCCTGTAGCATTGCTATTGGGAACAGCTGCTCTGAATTTGAAAATCCACCCAATAAATCCAATAAAAAAACACAGAAGAGCAAAAAAGAGGGTATTATTCTAATACACTTCAGGCACATGACCAGGCAACTTTCATGCAGTTACAGGGAGATGGACAAGATGACCTAAGCTATATGTCTTTTCTTCTCTGTCAAAAATTGTTATGGTTCTATAATTAGATCAAAAAAATCATGCTTTCTTCAGCCTGCAAGTGGTGCCAAATGTTATCAGTATGGAAGGGCAGGACATTTAAACCACTCAAGCAGGTGAAGTCAGTCACTGATATTATTTTCCTGAGTGCTGATAACGGCTGTTCAGCTAATCCAGTTCATAGACTGCTTTGCTATTTGTAATGATATTTGCAACCCTGGAAGACAGCCACATGCTATTGAAATTTTGCTTGATAATGTTTCTGTACCAGTTCTGCTTCAATTGACCTGACTGCAGTGTTATCAAAATGTTCAGTTTATAGAACCTAAGCTATATTTGGTGTCTCCTTGATGGAAAAGAAATATCAGTCTCTAAACATAGTGACCTTAATGCATGAGTTATAGATGACACTTTTCTTGAGAGCAAGAGGGAACAAATTCACTCTGGGGGCTCACTTTCACTGCTATTTTAAAGCCACATGCTGCTAATGGACTGTCCTTCAGTTCTACACAGAGCAGCCCAGTGTTTGACCCTATCTTCTTGATGACAGGCTGGATGTAGGTTTGGTGGTAGGCTGGGTGGGCTATGGAGTGAATTTGTATTAGCATAACTCAACAAGCTATTGTTCCCCTTTTTAACACAAAACCCTCAAACCCAGAAAGATAGGGAGGAGCCTAACAACTCAGCTCTCACTGAGGAAGTGCTGTATAACACAGTATGTTTGCAAATGGCCTACTGATGAGTAGTAAAACCTTTGTGCTCTACTGAGTTCAGGTGAATCGGGGTCAAATGCGATAGAGAAACTGGTAGGGGAAGTTGCAAAAGGGGATCATAGGCTGCTCTGACTAGCATGTAGCCAGGCCTTGTCTACATGAACAAATAATTCAGTTTAGTGGGAATGGATATGTGAATTGAAATGGTTGGTTTTGAGACACATACACTGACCTTGTTCAGAGGTTTTGCTTTGGACAAGATTTAGGCTACTCACTAGGAGCAATTGTCCCCAACACACACATGGCTCAAAGGTGTTTGCAGAATGTCATTAGTTTAGATTTTTATGTTTCCATTAGTGGCTGGAACACATTTGCCATGCACACTGGGCAGGTCTTTTGCTGCAGTTTTTCTTGAAAGAAAGCCAGCTGCACACACCAAAACTGCTTCATAACCAAGACAATGTGCAGGACGTGGAGAAGGCTTTTGAGTTTGCTTCAGAAGCTTGCTACTGCTCTCATCCAAAATACTGATGCAGAGACAGTCACATTCCCTGAAGAACCCCTGCTTGAGGCCTGTTATTTACTTTTAATATAAATACAGAGAAAATAAATAAACATTTCTTGAAATGTAGATATTTTAAGTTCCTCACTTAAAATGAAATTGCACTGCAATAAATTTCCTTTTGCTTTCATATTCTCAAGTCTCTTTTATGAGGTACCCTGGATGAAATGATTTAACCACAGATAGTGTGATACCAGAGCAACGTATGTAAATAAAAGGTTCCAGAATCTGATAAGAGCGTATCAGCAGCTTTTGGGATCCTCAAGTCCAAGCAACCCCAAGCACACTCAGCAACTCAAGAGACCAGAAGAAAGACACCTTATTTCAATAAAAGCAAGATGAATGCAAACATAGGGGCCAGTGTTGTGCATGAGAATACTAACTCAGAATTCCCATCTGCTTGTTTTGCTTGAGCTTTCAAACAAAGAGAAAAATAAGCTGAAATTCCACTTAAAATGTTGCAAAAATTTGCAAACAAAGGTGCAGCCTTTGCCTTTCCTCCAGTAACTTTGAAAACCTTTTTGTAATCTGCACACTGGCTCTCATTGTACATGGAATCCAACCCAATGCAAAGCGCTAGTCAGGCTCCTAAATTTTGCTCAAGGGAGAGCAGGGAATCATAAGCAATTTTCTGTACAGGGTTGAATTTATTCCAAAATTAGATGCCAGTGTCACGTCATTGCATTTCAGAGTAATACAACTAATTATCAAATGCGGGATCCAAGGAGAAATGAGGTAGCTTCAAAAAAATGTCTTGGTCAGCAAATAGTGTTTAAAGAACACCAGATTTTTTTTTTTATTTGATATATGATAAATTTGTGGGCAGAATTATAATTTCTAAATTAAGTAATGTATGAAATGGGCTGGTTTGTGCCTGTTGTATGAATATCTTGTTTGCTTTGTCACTTTAGTTTTCCATTCTATCATTGTATGCTGACTACTCTTTTGTTTATGGGAAATATAAGCATGACATTAATTTCATTATCCTATTCTGCATGCAAATGTGTATTACATTTGCAAATGAAGAAGTGGTAAGGAGAAGCAAATTCAGTAAGAATTATGCATGCATAACCAAGCAAGTGCTTGTTTTAGAACAGTACATCTTGAACAGTTGTGATAAGGATTGCCGGGATTTAACTAAGAGTTTTATGAATAGAAATTTTTAAAAAGTACCTACTGCAGAAAATACTTTACTTCATTGACCCCTGCATGTTTTATCTCGAGTAGCACCACAAATTGTTATATTTATTATTGGATTGAGTTCACATCCAAAACAGAGAAACAAGGGACAAATGTTGATGTTATTAAAAGATTAACTTGTCATAAACTCTCATTCTTTTAAGTAGCCTCCTCTTTTATGGTATCTTAAGTAAAAATGAAAAGAACTGGAAAAAGATGTTTTCAGCAATAACCATAAAAGCAAAAATCTTGAAAACAAGAATTTTGTACATTAAAGCTAATCTAAAATACTCATTCCCATCGAATCTGCACTTTGCTGTAAATTTCAAGTCATTAATACTACGTGGGAAGAGATGGAACCGTATGTTTACTTAAAGTGATTTGTGAAAATGCAGATTATTAGCAAAGCCAAATTGGTAGCAGAGATAGTACTAACACTATTTTTCCTTACAGCAGGATATAATGTTGAAGCATTATTTAGATTTAATGATGCTGACTTCTCATAATTTAAATATAATATCATATATTATTTTAAAATATTACTGGCATAGTAAAAACAATTCTAGTAATGTTATATGTATTGATACTTTATATTAATATTAACATTTCTTTTATATTATATATAGCATATTGGCATCACGTTATCATACTACTGTTGTGAAATAATATTGCATATATAATATGTATGTTAGATAGAACTATAGAATGGTTTCATAGTTATATTGTACATACTATACGACATAAACTAAACAGAGAGAAAAGCTGACGTATGTGTATCAGTATGCTGAGGTTTCTTTTCAACCAGGTAATTAGTACGAAGTTTTTCTTTCTGTCACCTTCCATGATTATATTTTCTCCTCGCTCATTTTCTTCAGTGCCTTGTCATTTATTGTTTTATTTTCCAATCATCTGCTTTGACATATTTTTCCATGCTTTCTAGATATTTTCACTCACTAAATACATTGAAGATGTAGTCATGCAGTTCACTGGGCTAAGGCTGGAACATGAGGTGCTATTTCTGGCACAACTGCAAACCTACAGGCAAACCTTATTCATGTCATTCACTGCTTGCTTTCTCTTTCTCCACAGTGCTAGAAGCGTATAGTGTTGTACTGAACTCCTCTGTCCTCCTAGTGATTAGAAAAGGGCCATGAATAAATGCAGTACCACCTTCCCAAACTGAACAGAAAATTCAGCTTGTGTGGGCAAGACATGAAAGGGAGGCCAACAAGTTTGCAAGAAATTGCTTAGCTATCTAACTTCAAGAAGGCATCCAAATCCCTGAAGGAAGGACACATGAAGGTCCATTTCTTCTCTCGTTGTTTCCAAACAATGTCTTGTACAAAATGCTGGGTTTACACTGGGCTCACAAAAGGCAGCTGTGATGGCTAATGCAGCTCTACAGGTTCCAGGATGCAGCAAGGAGCGTAGAATCCAGTGCTGTAAAGTTGAGTATGGTGAGGCCAAAGGCCTAGCACTGCATTCAGTGCAGAAGTCAGTCAGGCTTCAGAATGATGTTTTGAATATTAAATATAATTTTATGCAGCCATATGACAAATTGTTTTAGAGATGAAGACAGAGATGTCCATATAAATCACATACGGACATAGTTGCTTTTTTATTTCCTTCTATAAATATATACAGTAAAGTATCCAGCAAAACTTGTCACATTTTTTTAGAACAAAATAAGTTATTTTGAATATATAAAAATATCTTGTACTGAATTCATAACTGGAATTTACTATATAGAGGTCACTGAATATGGTTAAGTGGCCAGCATTTAAGAGCTGTGTTCCTTACAAATGGGGAAAATGAAAATTTTCAGGCTAGCAGTACTGGCTAATATGAAGTTTGAATCTCACTTGGTCACTCTTGTTATGGTGCAAATGAAGGCTTGATTGTTTTTAAATCACTATAGACTCGCTTCCCGAATGATCTAGTAACAGCCCTAATGAATTGTGTCAGAATTTCTGCTTTAGAAATTTCCTACGGCACACTATTTGTAGTAAAAAGGGTACAGACTATCTCTAAATACAGGCAATGAGACCTGAAAAAAATATTATTTCCTGGACATTTCTACAGTGCATTGTGTGATTCCCCACATGTGTGGGAGATGTTGTGCACATGTCCCTTCAGACAGCTGCTGATATTAGTAACAGTCAGCTCAGAACAATCCAGCTTCACACTAATATATCAAATCTCATAATAGCTCGTTTTCTGCTGGCCGCTCAGGGATGAAAGTTAAATGCAGTAGACTCAAATCACTGGTGATGGAAATGCACTAGAACAGGTTGCTTTAAACCAAAATGTAAGCAGTGAAGTGTCAATGGGATGTATAAAAAATAAAGATGTTTAGAAACTGAGGCAGTGGAAAGTTTGTGCAGAAGGGAAGAATTAACAGAAAAATAACTCCCCTATGCTTACTAATATAATTGTTATGCAAAGTTTTGGGGGTTTGTTCTGCCTATCCACATCTTTTGTTAAAGTTTTCAACCATATTCTAAGTACCCGCTCAGTCTGAATTATCCAAGAGTTTAGTAATGACATTCAGATTGATTATGGCACACGCATGACCTTACGCAAAACACTGAGTGTGGCCCTCAGACCCTCTCATGCTGTAGCTATTCAGTGAATTCTCAGAGTATTAGAGGACTACATTGCTGCAAGAATCATACAGTCATATAGTATACAGAGTCTGAAGGGACCCAGAAGGATCATCAAGTTCAGCTCCCTGCTCCTTTCAGGACTACCAAAAAATAAACTATATGACAAAGAACATTCAGATGAAAATACTGTTCCTTTGCTTCGGCTGTCATACATACAGTTATGTAACCAAGTATTGTTCTAGTGAACCCAGCAGCAAACCAGTGAGATTATAAGTGGGATTTTTGTTTATTGCATTATATTCAAGAACAGACACTTTACTATGTAGGTTTTAAATACTAGAAGGAAATGTCTCATCATTAATTCATTGAGTCATCTATTTTAATTAGATCAAGAATTAGAGAGCTCACACATTTGTATTCATATTCAAAGGAAATGCATCATGCTACCTAATAAGATTTTGCACTGTTTCATGACACACATAGTTGTGCTTACAGGTTATATAAAATCAAAGTCAAGAACTACTTTTATTCACTTATATTACATTAAAATCATTAAACATTCAATGCAGAATCATAGTTAAAAAATAAAGAAGAATCCAGAGACACTGTAATGGATATAAATTAGTTATTTTTTAAGACTCATTTTCAAGAAATGTGACAAAGTAAGGCAGGAAATTTAATGATAGTAGTCTTTGAGCTGAAAACTCCCCATTTGTATTTATAATAGGTGATGGTGAAGCCAGAAATATTCTTTCACATTGAGAGACACCGACCTACCTCAGTTTTCTGAAATCAAGCACCTCTATTGTTGCCTTATGTTCAGTAAACTCATGGGATTAATGGACACCCTAGGAGGCTTTCTGAAGTAGCATCAAGAAGCAATCAGTTGCTGTCTCAGGAAGCCTCAGGTCTCCACAGCAGCAGAAGTGCTTGTTACGTTTGGGTAACATATTCCCAACCATGTACTTGTGCCAGAATTAGCTGCTCATACAGTTTATTTATTTGAGGGCAGATAAGGATGGATCATCTTTTATTTTTTCAATGAAGTATCTATTTAAGATCTTTCATGTCCCAGACGCTGATGTATTTATTTTAATTTGCATGTAGTATTATACAGTGCTATTCTTAATACTAACAATCATGTATGGTGAATTCAAGAGCACAATACATGTTTGCTATCAGTTTGGTAATATATTAGTATTTTATTTGCAAAATATCATAGCAGAAAAAAAATTAGTAGTTGATTATAAACAGGTATTTTCCTTTTCCACATCTTGGATTTTTTTCAAATCTGCTTCTGCAAGATAATGTTCACCCTCTTTTCTATTAATTTAATTAATCTCAGTAAATCTGTCTGGATCAAAATTGTATCTTCTCTTTTGTTTGTTTTGTTTTCCTACTTACTATGCTTCTTAAGATGGATCTTAAGATCTCATTAGAATGAGTAGCAAAACTTACATTGACTCCAGCCACGCTTAGCTGTGTTAGACCCTGGGTTGGAGACAGAAGCAGCTACATCTGTGGTTTGTTGTGCAGTTTATGGGAAGGGACTTCGCCAAGAAGTGAGGATTGGGTGGAGGATTTTATGCAAATGGTTTTAGATAGCCCTTCATGCCCTTTTGCAATACGTCCTTAACCTGGGTGAGAGAATAGAAAAGAAGAAGGTAAGTGGCATCAACATGTCACAACTAATCATGAGCAAGGGGGTTTCTCCACACTCTCATGGTGGTCAGGAATTTGCACTAAAGATATATTCTGGCTTAAATTTATTTCTTTTATATGAATAAGTAATCAAAAACATTGCAGATTCACAGCTGATTAATTAATATCAGTACTGACTATACAGCCTTGTCAACACAGCAAATGGCAGCTAGGACTAGGATTCTGTCTCTGACATAAGTTGTAAGTTGAAGGAAAGGGGTAACCAGAAAAAAAACAGAAGGGAAGTGGACAAAGCCACAAATTCATGCAGAATCATCTGTAAATTAAGCAAGAGACTATGGGATGAAAAAAAATCTGTTGTGTAACCCTGGAGTGATTGTACACCAAGCATGACAACTGCAAAGACCAGTTGAATCACATTCACTTACAGCAGAGCTCAGCATTGCTGCTGAGTCATCACTTCCAGGGTGTCTCCACTCACTTCACTAATGTATTTATTCTCCTCTGCTAAGGAGAACTTCTCATGCAGAGCATAAAAACTACCACTTTGTCTTGAAAAGTCTCTTCTATGGGAAAGTTGGAACAGAAGGTGTGATGCAAGAACATTTTACAGACCTTTTTAGATTAGTTAAAATCAATTTAATTCAATTGGAAGTCTGGAAGTGGTGGACAGAGACTATAGTAATGTGTGTTGTCAATAATAGTTTTCTACAATCAACAAACCAGTACTTGTGCTAATCCTTTGGATATGTCAGTTACTTCTTTAGATATGTCAATTACTACTGTGTTTTGCTTGTTGACACATTTCTAAGACTTGCATCCATCAAATTGAAGTAATTCTACAAAGTAGTTGTTTCCCTTTGAGTACTGGGGCTGCTACCAGTTATTCCTGAATGGTGGCTTAAGAGTTTTATTTTAGAAATCACCTAAATGGTGCCATTGATCTAGAAGCTGAGTGTCCAGTTCTATTTTGAAATTAAATAATTTTAATTGCTATGTGTGCTGCAGGGTGGGTTTCAAG
The DNA here is from genome assembly GCA_013399855.1 of Oxyruncus cristatus. Lineage (NCBI taxonomy): Eukaryota > Metazoa > Chordata > Aves > Passeriformes > Cotingidae > Oxyruncus > Oxyruncus cristatus. The sequence continues at coordinate 3,522,215 of VXAY01012530.1, read as the reverse complement.
CCATAAGCATTTGGCTGAAATAGAGGCAGTAAAGGCATTCCTTCCTTCCTTCCTCCCTTCCTCTCTTCCTTCTGTCTTTCCTTCCTTCCAATCCCTGTTCCATCCTTCCTTTCACCTGATAAGGGGTGATCAAAATATAAAGTGATGAGAAAAGATTGTAGCCTTAGTTGCTTACTAGAGCTAGTTTTTAGACAGAATTAGGATAGGACCTTGCTTGTTTGTGCTAACTTACAGACAGGATATAGCTAATTTTATAATGAGGACTCTAGCAGGAACAGAAGACCTTGGAGTTTTGATAAAGAGCTTTGAGGCTTAAGAGAAGGGACCTTGAAGGTTGATAAAGAAGGGCTCCTAGAGATGATACCAATTTTGAGTTAATTGGACAGTGCCAGCTCAGCAATTCTTAGCAAAGGTGAAAAGTTTAGAGCTGAGGAAGTCTTCTTACTTCATCCAAAGACCCCTGAAAGAAGATCCCCAAGGCGCGTTCTGGGGTGGAGTTATAGGAGTGGTGTATGTTAATCATTTCCCCTCCCACTTTTCTGGAATTTGCTGACACAGCTAATGCATATGTAACACAACTGATGTATATGTAACACAGCTAATGCATATGTAATATTATATTGCATAGAAGGAGCTGAACAAAGGCAATGGGTGTGCGTGACTGGCGGAATTATCCCCCATGCACCTGGCGCTGTGAATAAACATACCTGCTTCAATACTCTTTGGGAGTTTTGGGATTTGTTTCCACAAGTCACACCCTCCCTACTTCCTATCTTTCTCTTTCTTTTCCTCCCGTGCATTTTTTTTCCAATCGGAATGAAAATATCAAGCTTTTATCTTAATGAAAATTTGGGGTTTTTTTTTGCTTTAGGTCAGATCGTGGAATTGTAGCATTTATAAAATTTCTGAGTTAACAAAAAAGCATATAGAATTTTACAACTAACATGAATGCATTTGTGGCGATGCAGGGGACGAGTGTTGTATGTGTTTGTAAATAACCTTTGTTTTTCATTTGGACTTCACAGAGCGAGTTGGAATTCTCTCTTTTTCACTTGGATAATTCAAGTGCTGAGAAAAGCCAATGCTTTCATAAATCAGCATTTTGGGCTTCTGTTGAAAAAAAAATACAAAAAAAGAATGCGTGAAAAGCTAATGTGCAGAAATAATTTGGTTTCCAGTTAAAAACTTTTCATCAAATGCTACACAATGCAATGATGATGCAGTACTTTATAGGTAAGTTTTAAGAGAAGGTGGACAGTATAGATATAATTCAAATGTATGATTAATGCTTACCCTGTAAGACATTTTCTGAAGTAGTTTGCAAATACATATAAGAAAATAAATTGACCAATCTGAATTTATTAATATTTTAATAATATTTTATCATAAAATTAACAACTAGTCTCTGTTGCTATGAATAAAGAAACCCACTAATATTAGACATCATATTGCATCATTTATAATATTGAATTAGTCTACATGAACTGGCTTTATTATTATGGTATCTGCAAAGAAAGAGTCAAACAATATTAAAAAAAAAGAGAATGTAAATGCTTAATGCTTCTGGTATTAAAGACTATAAAAAGCTATCTGATATGATCAGTTTGTATCTTGTGAAAAAGGCACTTAATAAAAAAAGGTTCTAACAGCCATAGATGACCTGTATGATAACTATGACTATGTTCATAACAAATGCTGTATTTTCCTACACAATCACTGCATGATCAATGCCATTATTGCAAAGTGCTTTTAAGTAACTCAAATATCAAAGACACTGCATATAAGTTAAATTCTGTTGTGTTCTCTGGAAGAAGCCTTTAGGTCCAAATGCACAAAGATTCTAAATTATGTCAAGTACATTTCATCTGAAAAGAGGTGACAGACAAAGAAATACATCATACAATCTATTGAATGCAGTGCTAGAACATGCATTGTACTCTGAAAATCGCAATTGAAAAAGCAAGAATGGTAAGAGATAAATGGAGGACTAACTCTTCAGATTAATTGATAATGCCTCACACATCAGAAAAGAAATTATCACCTGACAGGAGGAGAGAGAAAGTAGCATGAATCAGTGAACAAATTGAAGGAATTGACTTTGAATAGAAGGCAGACAATAATGTCACAACCAGATTCACTGAAGGACTCACAATTGTGCAGAGAAGCAGGACTATTAGGAAAAAGTGAATGATTTTTTTTTTCTTCTTCTTCTCTATAACAGGAACAGCCCTTCTGACCAACTTAGAAAAAACGTTTCAATTCTACTCACATTTTACCATAGTTATATTGACATGTAGGTTCACTGAACCCTTTAGTAGGGAGTCTAGATTTAGAGCAGTCACACCAATCACCATATCTGCAGAGTAGCTGGAAATATTTTGAGATATCCTATAACTTTTTATCGTTCTAATCTTACTCATGAAGCTCTTAGAATTTGCTTTTAAATGCCTAGAATATTATCCTAACAGTAATAAACCCACATCCATTTCCACTGTTTCAGCCTCTACAGCCAGTAGTTATGACAGTTCTGATGCCCTTTCTGTTCTCAGGTTGTCCTTGAGTCACATCTCCTCATCTTTTTAGGGCTGTTGCTCTAGTGACAGAATTACAACAGTTGTTTTTTTTTTTCTTTAATGACAGTGTGTTTTGAAATTGTTGTTTAATGACTTTATGCTTGAAATTCTTTCCAAGTAAAAGTCAAATGCTAATTCTAGTACTAATATGGGACGTAGATTAACAATTAAGTTCAGAGATAAAATCAGGCAGCAACACATTAATCATTAAGCAGATTTAGTGTAACTACATATTTTCCTAAATCTTCAAATCAAATTAGTTTTCTGTTATTTTAGTCAACCAAATCACATCATATATTCCCTTTCATAGACATGTCATGGTCTATTTTAACATAATACACACTACTTCAATGTGAAGGTTGTTCTTGTGTCTGTTTTACAGATGAAGAGAAACCTTCCAGATTCCAGCCCAAATATAGTGAAGGGTTTATATATCATTTGGTCTTTATGCCTCAGTGTATTTCCCTGTCTCTTTGGAAACTGTGTATTTGCTGTATTCAAATATTACTTTTTTTCCTTTTTTTTTT
>VXAY01012530.1:3372588-3519088 GCA_013399855.1 Oxyruncus cristatus | reverse complement strand
TTTTTTTTTTTTTTAATCTGCGTCTCTCTAGTTGGTTAATACATGGGAGCAGTTCCATTATCACCTTCTGTTTCAACTGGGGATTGCCCTGACTCAGGTGTAGGACCTTGCATTTGGCATTGTTGAACCTCGTGAGGATCACATACATCCACTTCTGAAGCTTGTCCAGCTCTCACTAAATGGCATCCCCTCCCTCAGGCACGTCAAACACACCACTCAGCTTGGTGCCATCTGTAAACCTGCTGAGGGTGCATTCAATTCCAATATGTCACTGATGAAGTTATTAAACTTATCTCCATTTTATCCCTTAATTTTCTCAAATTGAGTTTTCCATTCAATTTCTAATATCCTCTTTAAGGTTACTTATCCTAGAACTCTTATTTCTGCACTATATGTAATTCCAGGCAGTTTTGCTCACATAAATAAATTATATTTTAATAATTACTTTGATATAGTTTAACCCTAGTTAAAAACTAAGCTACTAGGAAGAAAATCAACGCTATCCCAGCCAAAACCAGCGCACACTTCCTTTGAGCTCTTCAGATATATACCTTCGTAACAAAAACTGATCTGAACTTTCACATTTGATTTATTATATATTTCTTTAAAAATTAAACTGAGTACATACCACTTTGTATGCAACTTTCAGTTAGGTACCTAATTGCCTCTGCAGGTCAAGTCTTGATCACATTTTCAGAAAATCTGATGCATGCAGCTGCTTCGGTTCCACCAATCTCTGAAAATGAGCAGGAAAATGTTGACTCACATTGCAGTGTTTGAAAAACGCCCTCTATATCCACAGCAAAGATTTTTAGTGGTTACATGCTCTACTTATAATGTTGGAAAAGTGTTTAGAAAATGTCAAAGTCCAAGTCCTTTATAAAGTTAACAGAAGCATCGATGTGTCTTAGAATATAAAAAATTTGCTGAAGATATGAATAGATCTGCTTGTTTTCTTTGAATTCTTATGTTCTACAAAGTTTATTCCAATCAGCACTCATGATTTTAATAGTAAATAGATTAGGAATTCGTTTATGACTCCTTAAAGTTACAGCTCTCTCTTATTAGTCCCAGCAGGTTTGTACTCTAAGAGGAGGCATGTAGGACCTGCTAAAAGCATTGCACTTCTCAGCACTCTGGTAGCAAATGGATGCGCATATAATTGAAAATGCTGCAGTAATTGTCTGAGTGTGAAAAATACAAAGATCTATTTATTTGCAAAAGTTAGGTGTTGCCCCCTATGAGTCATCTGAGAATGACAGTATTTACTGCCTTTGAAGAAGAAAAAAATCTTTTGCAGTAGATAATTCTGTAATTCCTCACTGTAGATCCCACAGTTGCAGAGAGTTCTCAAGGTGGAGAATGGCAGAACATATGTGAGATAAATGAAAATGTTCTGTATTGTTGGCTATTGCAGTTGAACAAAGTGCTTGCTTTTTATTCTATCTCCACAGCTAAACTTCCCTAGCAAAGTCTTTAGGTAAAAGTCTTCCTCATGGGGGGGAAAAAAAAAAAAGAGAACATTAGGGAAAAGTTTATTAGTTCAACCAACCTGATGTTCAGTTACATATCCTAGTCCCAGGATGTTTGTGTGGCAGTCAAGTTTCACATGGCACACAAGTACTTTGATTACTTCCTGCATTCTATCACCTGCTGAGTTTTAAAGATCTTTAAAAATCTATTTTGCTGTAACTGCAGACAAAAATAGTTAAAGACATAAAAATTATCTGCAGTTATCCCAAAAACTGGTGAATGAGAAAGACATGGTGAATGAGCATTGAAAATGAAGGTTTCTACAATTGCTGTTTCTACACATTTGTGCACAGGTTCCAGAGATGTTCTGTACCAGCCTGGGCAGTTCTACAGATTTCCCTCAAAAAACATTATTTACAAATGCTCATATGAATGATCCAATAAAAATATGAATTCCAGATTGAGATCTAGTTTGCCTAATTTATGCGTGTGACTTACTTTTAAAGCTCTTATCCCTACTGTTCTGCTCAAGGATCTCCCAAGTACATTTATATCTTTTTCAAACTTTGGGGACCAAAACTTCCCCAAAGGCTACATCTAAACTTTGATCTTCCCCAACAAGCACATACCCCAGGGTAAAGTGGTAATATCTGTACTTGGCCTAAGTCTCCTCAGTTCTGTCTGGTGCCCTTAGGTATAATAGTTATATTTGTTTTTATTTCAGTCTGTCTGAAGAAGTGTAAGGGCTACATTAAAACACTGCCTTTTGTGGCATGGTGCTGCATGTGTTTTTGTGGCATGGAAGTATTGCTTTCCTTGGGAAAAGTCACTTGGGTTGTTGTAAAACTATACAGGCCACGGAGAGACTGGTGAAGTCTCATCCTTGCAGCCTGTAGTGTGGTCCCTGAATGGTATGTCATTCTGGAACTGCACTCATTTTTATCTCAAAGGGAACTCTGAAATGAAAAAGACTGAGAATGAACTGTCACACATGAAGTGGGGATGATGGAGGGCCGGATTCTAGGAGCCAAGTTATTTGCTAGTGTAGATGTACCAAATAGTATTTTACAGCTGACATTTCACCAATACTGAATCAAGTGGAATCATTACCCTCAGCATCTTACATATAACATTACTATTAGCATGTCAGGATGTGATTTGCCTTGACTTTCATTGTTGACTTTCATTTAATTTCTTTTCCACTCTAACTCCTGGACCTTTACCCTTGCATTTTCATTTACTCAGCTATTCACAGTCTAGTATTGGTGAACGTGATCTCCCTCTCCAAAGTGCAGCACTTGACACACATCTTACTGAATTTTATCTTGCTGACTTAAGACCATATCTCAAGATTATTACAGTAATTTAAAATCTTGATCCTGTTCCCTAAAGCATTTGTATGCCCTATGCTGTTAATTAGTGTCATTCATAGATTTCATACATAATCACAGTTCATTTTGTCATCTAAATCACTAATGAAAATATGTTTAAAATCTTAGATGTAGACTGTAACTCTGTAGCTAATTCACGTGCTTATATTTGTCCTATTTATCCTTTAACCTCTAGCCTGAGAATCCCCAAAAGGCACCTCGGTAGTTGCAAGAATATTTAATACTTGCGCTCATATCTAATCTGGTTCACAAAATTATATATAACTTATCAAACTCTGATTGCTTATGTCCCTGAAGAGGGAGCAGTCTGTCACTTACTGATTCTGCATGAATGTGAGTTAGCTGTTCTGTCACTAATTTTGCATTCCAATTTAGAAATAGGTAATCAAAAGTGTGCTAATGATGTTATATTTTTCTCGTCTTCTGTTTACAAGCACCATGTATTTACTCCCCTGTATTTGTAGAAATCCATGGATTTATAGGTAAAATTGCCTCTGAAAGTTTTTTTGTATCAAGTGGCCTTCTTTTCATCTTAGTCCATTTGAACATAGCAGGTATATTTACTATCAGTACCGAGACAAGAACTGTGGTATTGTTTTGTCTAGATCAGCATCCTTTAATGGCCATGCAGTCTATTAAATATCTATTACAGACTCTGTATTTAATAAATGATATCTAATTGACTAGATGTCAGTGGCAACATTTGAGAAAACTCAGTTACATGGGCTTTTTCATTGATTTTCCCTATATTAGAAAATGAAGTGTCAGATACCATTAATTGCATTTTCACAACAAGAAGCACACTGCAAAAGTAGCTACTAAGTGAAAGCACTTCTAGCCTAACACTTCATAGAAGTATACTTTTTAAATTAATCCAATATATAAACAATTATTACAGTTGTGTGCCTCTGTTGGTCAAATTGATGACAATATGATTACAATCTATAATATGAAACCATTTTTCAGGCTTTTAGTAAAATGCATTCAGATATATTCTGCAATTATTTATCCTTATACATTACACTATCTGCATCCAGCAACACAGAAGTTGGTTGACCCATGGTTTCTAGGAGTTCTCACCTACAAGGATGACATCATCCCTGACATCAGCTTGCCCTAGTGTTGTCCATGGGTCAAAGACAGAACTGCTAACACATATTTTCTTATAAATATACACATATTATCTACCCAGGAGATATGCCATTAGTAATTAGCATATGATTTAGAATAAAGTTTATGAGACTCTGGTACATATATTCATTACCATTGATGGTCCACGGTTTAAAATAGATTGGTGCATCTTTCCTGCTTGCTTGTGTCTGCATTGGTATAGTCAGGCATTGATGATCACATGTGTTTTCTACAGTTGTAATTTGATACATTTTCTTTCATGTGATCTCATTTATTATGCCAGAACTGACCATCAGTCTACATAATCCTTGTGAGATTATATTAGGAGTCTGGATGTGAAAATTCATTTGACTATGCACAATTTACTGTAGGGCTAGAAGTTCTTATGCCTTTGTAAGGAAAGAAAAATCCGTGACCTTTCTAAAATATGTGATGTAGCATTCAATTTCCCTGCATCTGATCGATAAGCAAGCAGGAAATTATATCTTTTGCCATGGTAGACAAGCATAATTAAGCAATAAGGCAATGGAGGTAGTTGTGATTATCTTAGGATGCACCTGGGAGCTGCCTTGTTGCTATTTTAAAACATCTTTATGTGAAGGGAACTGTATTAATTTCTGCTGAGAAAGATAAAGTTGGCAGTTTGGAATGCTCATGAGCAGCAGTTTCAGTTGTGCTTCACAGAGAGTAATGTGGTGTGTTCACCCCAAACAATTAGGCTTCTCCTTCAGCAGAAGTAAAGATGGAGCAGGTTGTAAACATTTAATTGACAGTTGAGACCCAGGGAAAAAAGCACCCCCCCAAAAAAAACAATTATTGTTTCACTGGCTTCCACTGAGTGCAAAACTTACATTTTTACCAGTTTAGAATGAAAATATGTTGCCCTCAACACTTGACTTTCAGGGAAGACATCTCTGCATAATTAATACTATTGCATCCACATTCTAATTTATGCATTTTAATTATATCAAAGGCCTGGTGAATAATTAATGCTAGCAAAACAATGGGTCTGAAGCGTAAGCTGAAAAGTATCACTTTTTAATAGGCTTTGTAAATTTAAATAACTAATGAAAGCTATTTAACTATTTGATTGCGAGAATATTTCTTCCTGATACAATCAAATATTAACTACAATAATTGAGCAGCCTCTCAAGTGGAAAAATGTTAGCTCAAGCTTGCTGTTTTCACAGCTGGACAGTCTGAGTATACCACACTGCACTAACCCACCTGAGTCATACGCTTCCAGGAAAGAGATTTATTTGGATGTTTGTCCTGTGGGAGGGACTGGCATGTCACTGGCATCATTTATAAAATCAAAATTCCAGGCACAATGTTCCTTTTTGACCTCCTGTCTTCAAATAGGTCATTTCATGCAAGTTTCATAGGAAGATTTAGAACTGAATATAAAGAAATACAATATAGAATTTATTATCTCTGAGTTCAGCAATCTAAGAATTAAGGATAGAGACCAGGTTAGTAATTCAGAACCTTGCAGTGGTCAACGGAGAGAGATAGAACCTCTGGAGAATTTCATCTCATCCTAAAATGGGGTTTGGAAATAGATGGGATTAATAACCCTTTGGCAATGTATAGCATTTTTCTGTTTCCTACAGAGGAAGCTCAGGATACTGCCTTATACCACACACCTAGCTTCTAGACAGCCTAGTTTTGATGAAGTTAATCTCACTAGCGAAGGCAGCCTCTAAAATTACAGTGTAAAAAAGATCTACTTATACCAATCTGAGGGTGTAAAGACCAGGGCAGAGCAGAAGGACTTCACAGTACAGAGATGCGAATGTTCAGTGTGTCATACTGACAACCAGCATCCCAGCTGCTAGGCCAAGTCTCAGACTCGAAATGTGTGTCACTCATTAAGAAAGTCCTTCCTGTCTGAAAGGCCCAAAATGTGCATTTGTGTTGATCTGCCATGTTCAAATAGTTGCCTACACCTTGCTGTGGTCCCTGGAGCAATGCTGGGCAGTGGGATGTGCTAAGAGCAGGCTGTCCCAGGGGTGCAGTATGTCCTGGGTTTGGTGTACTCTTGAGTTTGTCATGAGAAGGGTGGTCAAAGGAGGTAGAGAGCAGACAACACTGATTGTATAGAGTGGAAAGTCTGGTAGCAGAAAGTACCAATTTCTTTAGGTGAGTAAAATGATACAGCAGATGAATTACTGAAAATCCCTGGCAATATATTACATACATTCAGGTAATATCAACTTGTCAATATGAATATAAAATGAATAGCTTCTACCAAATTTTTTGTTCTCATTTTCCATGTCAGAAGTTTGCTCTTTCGTTCTAATGAAAAATGTTTAAGGAAGTGTCATAATAGTAACAATATAAGGAAGGACTTGTAAAAGAAATACGGTTGACAAAGGCTGCTGCCAATTTTGCCTATCAGGCCCTTTATTTCATTGCGTTAGTTTGAGTTCAGTAACTTTTGGTTACTATGTTTTAAGTTTTCTCTTTCTGCCTATTATTATGCATCGAAATGAAAATATTTGACTCTCCAGAGCTCTCACTTGAGTCACTGGGGAGGTATAGAGGGGGTCTATGAAGGAACTAATTGTGTTTTCCCTGTTTTCAACTGTGTTTGCCTGAGCCTGGACGTGAGCTAGTGCTCTCGTCAGTGGTTGTGGTCTGTGTCAGACATGTGACAGTTACTTTCATTTTGGATAGGCTGGATGGTGTGTCCCCTCACGCAGATGTTGGGAAAGGAAAGGAAGGCATGTAAAAGGCTCTTGAGGAGGTGGCTCAGCTCCAGGGAAATCTCAGCCAGCCATAGCACTCTGCTGCCTGGACTGGCTGGATATTTCATAGAGGGTAGAAAGCAGAACACAAAGGAAAATCTGCCTTAGTATCAGATTAAAACAGCTTATTTCTTCTGAGCAATAATACCTAAGGAGCACACACATGTTCATGCAATCTGGGACTGATGTGAAGACTAACATACTAACCCTGGTTGTTTAACTGTTCTTGTCTGCTCAGCATTTCTACCCAGGGCTAGGCAATCTCCTGATGGTATTCCTCTTTTCCCCATTCCTCCCTACTTTTCTTACTGCAGTACCTACAACAAGTAGTAAGAATAATTCCTCAAAAACCACAATTATTTTACTAAATCAAATTTAAGACCAAAACCTCCTGAGCATGTACAGGATGGACCTTGGTGTTCTAGCCATCCTGGTCAGTCTAGTGTTTTTAATGTGGATGATGTAAAAAGCTGCTGAAGCATGAGATCACGATCTCTAGTGAAAGGTCTCCCTTTGCTTCTGCCTTTGCAGGACTATGCTGAGAAGGAGAACGCTGCAGCCAAGGCTCTGGAGGATGTGAAGGCTAACTTCTACTGTGAACTATGTGATAAGCAGTACCACAAACACCAGGAATTTGACAACCACATCAATTCTTATGACCATGCTCACAAGCAGGTAAACCTGACAAATTTCTCTGCACGTTACAGTGGTCTGTCTTCCTTCCTCATTGATTGTGGGAAGTTTCTAAATTCACTCAAGTATTAGGCAATTCATCATTTGATATTTTCAACTGTAACATGCTAGTTTCCATTAAAATAAAATGGGAAATATTCATTGTTTCAATCTTCACCACAATTTCTTTTAAGCCACTCTGACTGAAAGACCTCAACCTACAGTTTTAAACACATGCGTAGTACCAATATCCACACTTAATTTGATATATTTAAATGTGGAATTACTTATAAACCAGAGAAAGGGGGAAAGAACTCTTCCTCAAGTAGCCAGGTCCCTCTTTTTTATGCAGAAAGCATATCACCATGCTGTTTCAAGCTGGTCATGTTGTTTCAAGGGCAGAAAAGAGAGGGTTTGGGTTTTTTGTTTGTTTGTTTATTGGTTTGTTTAAAAAAGCTTATATTTCTGAAGTTAAAATCTATGTCTCATAATGTTTCTCAGGCTGAAATACATTTTGCCTTGCATGCAGAACATGATGTAAAATAATGCCTACTGTTGAACAAGATGTTGAATTCATGGGAAAAGATAATAGATACTAATTTTTTGTCATTGGTTTTGTGTAATTTTATCAGACCTTTATGTGGTAGGTATGTATTATCCATATGTGCTTATTATCCTTCTTTCCTGTATCCTAGTTTTCCTCTATTTTTAGCAAAATCCATATTTCAGTTGGTAATATGGAAGGAAAATGCAATTAATTCATATAAGCACTTCAGAATTTGAAGAAAATGGTTTGCAAAGCTCAGGAATGAACATTTCTGAACCTCTGATGTGACAGATCATATCTGCTAACCTAACATGTTAAGAGCATGTAACTGCATTCTATAGTGTGTCTTTCTCTCCTGTATTTCTTCTAGTGCTTGCATTAACACAGTTCAAGTGCTCAGGTATTGTGTGCATTCAAATTAGTGTCTTCTGTTGATCACGCTTTTGGTGTGATCACACAGGGGTCAGGAGGTACCTTACAAATATGTGAAGCAGTTAGAAGTTGCAGGTGTTTCTGACAGAGGATTAGAAATAATAATGTTGAGTAAAATAAGCAGTGCTAAAGAAAAAACTCTTCAATCTACCTGCAAGCAATCTTATTGTCTTCTGCAGTATCACAGAGGATGTAAGTCACCCTGGAATTTTCCGTGTGCATCTATCACAGCACTTCATTAACAAACTGCCTAATATCTGCCCATCCATCCTGCTCCGTTCGAGCAGCCCAGAGTTAGATGCCCGTGGGTAATATTGGGACATTTTTGTTCCATCACTCCCAAACTGGACTTATGCATTTATGTGTTAAATCAAAAGCAATTCCTCACATCACCATTCCATTAATTAATCCATAAAAATGTCTATAATAATACAAAACAAATGCTTTTCCAGATCCTAAACATGTTACTCTAATCCCTATAAATCCCCATTTGCTGCATAAAGGATTTTTTCACCCTTCAGCTGTTTTTTAAGTCATTAGAAAAACATCTAAACTCAAATGGAGCCATTTGTGCCCTCTCCTCTTCACACACTCCCTGTGCAAAGAGCAGTTTATGCTAAATCCAACACCCTGCTTCATGCACCATCTACGATTGCCTTGTTGGGCAGGGGGAGTTTTGGCAGGTTTCTGTTATAAAAGAGAGTGTTTAAGCAATAAAACTCTTCTTAATTTTCAGATAAATTTAGTGCTTTAAAAGCTGCCAGGCATAGCACTGGAAACTAAGAGTCTGCACAGAAATGCACGACGTACACAGAATATCAACTGGCAGTGCAAGCTCACCCCATCCTGCCCCTTCAGATGTAGTTCAGAAGCTCAGTTAGTGCAGGATTAGCTAGCTACCCTCCTGATGTGACAGGGTAATTCTGTCTCTCCTCCCCTCTCACTTCTTGACTGCTCATCCAAGTCTGGAAACAGCATTAGTTTGCCTCTAGGAATAGTGTGGGTGCACCCTTTTCTCTGCCTTTTATAGTCAGTCATAGAAAAGCCTTTATTCTTCATACTTTTATCAGAGTAATCTTCAAAGAAAACAATTTAATTTCTGGTTTCCTATGGTTTTAGCTAGCTTGGTTTCAAAATGTTTGTTCTGGGAGGTACAGTAAACACCAGAAGATCTTCTTTCTCCAAAAGTAGGTTTTTTGTTTCCCAGCAGTAATGAGGGTAGCTTTAGTAAACTGCATGCATATGTTCTAAACATCATTCTTCTAGTGGAGAGTAAATTAAAATGAGGGACTCTTTACATCTCAGTAACAATACAGTGTAGTCCCCCCATGTGATTTCCCATTTAAATGCTGTGACTTCAAAACAATGTTGAAAGAAGATAGAAAGGCAGAAAGAAAAGATATTGCACTGATTACTTAGTCATAAGTCTTTTGTTTGTCTTCCAGAGAAAACAGATTTTTTTCAAAGAATTATGCCTTTAATCTCCAAATATGGTCTTATAAAATTATTTTGTGATCCATTTTCTTATCAACTGTTTCAACCAGTTGTTACAGTAGGAAGTCCTCAGTTCAGGACCAAGCAGTTGGCATTCCAGCCACTGCCTTCCCTGTCTTCAGAGGCTTCAAAATGTTATGATGACAGTATGGCCTTGTTTGCATAACTGGTCTTTCTGCTATTTTTCTGTGTTAGACATTATTCTAAAGCAGTATACTCAGACTGACTTTCTCTCTCTGCATGCTACATACCTTCGTACTTATGGTTATACAAATACAATGTATATACATGCATAAAATTTTGACAGATCATCAAAAATTAATGCCTACATCCTCATTATCCTCTTTAACACTGTAATAACACTGGAGAATTCTAATATTATTTATATATTTTTGAGTAACAGTGTCTGAGTATCAAGGAATTCTTACTTCTTTTGGTTGTCTTGTCAGCGTTACTCTCAATTAATGTTGCCAACGTCTTTCTTGACACATACTCTATAAGAATTTTTCATTGATATTACCTGCTATTGGAAATTCATTTCTTTCAGTGCAGGGCTGGATAAAATGAACTCAGAAAATCTCTCTGAGTGAAAGGCTGTACTCCCATCCAGCTTTGCCTGAGCTCTCTGTTAAGCCTGATACTTAACAAGGCTGGGGCAGGAGTATGGGTGACTTTCCTGGGAGAACCTAATCGTCCATCACCCTATCGCCCTGAGCATACATGTCTTGTTGGCACAGCACATACCAACTAACCCACTTGAAACCACAGCTTTTTTCCTCTGTGTTTTTTCCTATGACTTTATAAAGCCCTGTGCAGCGGTCCTGTCACAGGGAGTAAGACTGATAAATCTGCAGTATCTCTCATCAAGCATCAAGGTGAACAATGCTTGCTATCACCTGCTCACCATATTCTCTGCAACAAAAGTTAACTGCATCAGAACTGAGTTCCTTGGCTCTGTCAGAGCTACCTTAACACTGAAAAGGATGAGGGTCCTGGTGCAAATCCATTCAAAAGTGATTAAGATATAGATAACCAAGATAGGCTGCTGCCTGAAAATGTAATATATGTGGAACTATGCTGCATGCTAAGCTGAAAATAATATGTAAGTATAGTTTTTTTAAACAGGGTTTTTAAGTCACACTCATCTTTAAAAGGAAGCCTAACGAGCAGAGGTTTCTATTTGGTTGACGTTATTAAATGGAATCTTTTAATAACTCCAGGTCATGCATAACATTCATCCATTCAGTTGACATCAAAGTAGTTGGAGCTTTCAATTTTTTGTATAAATAATCCTTAACAATCAGCAAGGCTTTTAGATGTCAGCAAATAAGAAAATCACAAATCTGTTCCATGTACTGCAATATAATAATTGTGCTGATAATAATAAAAATAATAGAAATAAGCAGCAAAGAAAAACAAGACTGTATTGCCATCTTGGGGTTTCTGATGACAAAACAAGTCTTAGTTTTGTTGTCAAAATACATCACATTCTCTCATGCGATAAAAAAAACCAACAACAAAAAAACACCAAAAACAACCAAACCCCCCCTCCCCAAAAACAAAACCAAACCAACCAAACAAAAAACCCAAAATAAACAAACAACAACAACAAAAAAAAAACAAACTAAAAAAAAAAACCCAAACCTCCCCACAACATAAATGTTAGTGCTCTTGATGCAGGCAACACTGTATAAGTAGGTGAAAAGAACTTTGAGCCTACTCTATTTTGCATGTGCATACCTGTATTTTAGTATTTATATCCATGCATAGTAGCATTTGGATATATTTCTGGCATGAGAGTCTGATTTAGTGTGTACAGCTGTGGGCACTTACTGTTAAGCCTTTATGGTGCTTGTGAATTTAAACTCTAATTCAGGCAGAGATTTAGCTCCTGTTAAACATCAAAGCTAGCAAATATGCTTGCATTTTAGCTAGCATTGCTGCTACCACCCAGAAAATGCACTGATAAGTTGAGCTTCAGGAATGAGTGTAATGCTGAGATCTTGTTTGTTCATCTTGAGGGTGTTTTTTTCCAGCAAATCCATGTTTATTGGAGGAAAATGAAGTCATGTCTTTTGGCTCTAAGGTAAACCTCTACTGCCCAAACCTCTGTTTGGAGGAGAGGAAACTGGTCTGGCAATATCAGAGGGATTTCACCTTAGGATATGGGAAATTAGGCAAACACACCAAGAAACCTTCCGGACGAAGTAACATACAAATCAAACAGAAAATACTATACCAGCTTGAAGGTTCCTCACTATGTGTGCTTGTGTCATCTCTGCTTTTTTCGATAGATACATAAGTGGACACACTGTCCCTCTTATAACACCACATGGACAAGGCTGAGGTCCTTGCCTGTAGCCCCTGCTTCTGCACTTTTGCATCAAGACACTGGCCTTAAAAATGGGTCTGCTTTTTTAAGGTCAGTTTTGCACATGCGGTCTGTACTCTCTATGGCCTCCTCGGAAAATAATGTGAATGGCAAAAGACCTCAGAATTTCTTGCTCTCAGTTAGTATGAGGTGAGGTCTTCAGTCACCAGCATTCTGCTCCTGTAACTCACAAAAATCACCTTAGCTTAATGCTTGTTAAGAAATACATGCATACTTGCAACAAAACTTACACATTCCTCACACCCTTCGAAAGAATAAAAGCAAAAGACAAGGAATCAAACAAGAGAAACAGTAATATAATGTTAGATTCCCTTAAACAGCTGGTTTATAAGTGGACTTCAAGTGATACTCGAATTTTATATGTGTGGTAGTTATTGATCTCCTATTTTTTGGATACCAATGGATAGCTATGCTCAAAAGTAACTATCACATACACAAATTGATATGTGAGTGCAATTTGGAGGGTGAAAAATTGGGCCCAGTCCTGAGAACAGTGGTGACCTTTCTAAGAAGTATGCCTATAAGCAGCCCCACAAAAATAAATAAAATTATTCAAATGCATAAAATGAAGGATGCTCATATGTTTTACAAGAGAGGGAGTTTAGAGATGAAAGTTATTATTATCTGTTTTTCCCATCCTCAGAAAATTTACCATAAGTATCTTTAGTCAGATTAAACATGCCTGACACATACATCAAAATATTCCCATCATGATTCGATACAGTCAACAGTTTCTCAGATTTTTTCCACAAATCATTCTTTAATTTCAGTGAACTGCCTGTTTATTTTTAACTTTAGGCAAATTTATTACTAGTTTATATTTTAACTATACCCTTTAGACAGTTATTTAGAATGATCATCTGTGCCAATATAACAGTTTTCAGACACTTCTGCTTCATCGCAATATTTATTTTCTCTTGAATTTGTGGGGTTTTGATGCTGAGGAGTTCTTAACTGTTATTTTATTCATTATTCTACCATATACATATTGATTCAGTTTTTTCTTCTCTTTCTTTTTAAGCACATCTTTCTCTTCCCTTGGAAATAGTATACTCTTTACATCTCCGGCATAAGTCTGGGGTTTTTTTAAGGTGAAGACCAAAGCTAAAAGCAAGATTCATTTCTATAGTCTATCCTATTGTTTCAGTGTCTTTTTGCCTTAAAGACACACTGTTCTCTTGCTCATTGTGAAACCAGTGATTTTCTTATTGTTGCTTATGCCTATGACATTTATTACATTCTCTAATATCTGTAATAGCTTCACACTTTCTTAGCTTGTTATTATACATTGATTTTTTACTGTGTATTCTTGTTCATACTCCCAAAAATTACTTCCACTCTGACTGTAACTGTTCCCAAAGAGCAGTTTTTTGATAATTACTTGTCGAATAGTCACCCTTTTCTCACACTGGCTTTTCCATAATTAACTTTAGAAGTTTTTCTCACTCTTTCTTTGTTCATGTGAATTAACTGCTTTTATTTATCCCTTTTGTTTCTAATTTAGTTTTGGTTACAAACTAAATCACCCCATGATTTCTACTGGATTGTTAGATTCAAAACTAACTGTGATGCATATAATTAGGATTCCCAAACACTTTGTATTTTAAGAACAAGTTTTCTGTGGCTTTCAGCAACTGGGCTGAAATTTTCTTTATGGATCACCAGTTTTAGTAAATGACAGTAAAAATACATAGTATTTGCAAAGTAAAGAATAAAGAAGTGATAAGGCATCGGAATCAATACTGTTCGGACAGCCTACTCTAATACTTTCATACATCTGCCCTTTAATAAAATCATTAATCTCAGATTGCATGTAGTTTTCACTGAGGAAAACTCCCTGACTCAGTATTGAAGATGGACTGTAGTTCAGAAATTAACCCATTTTGTGTAGGGGAGGAAGCTGTTGGCTGCAAAAGAACTGATAATGTGAAATGAGGGGTAAACAGAAGGAGAAGTGGGTTTAGGAAGCACTTATGAGAATAGGTGTAATGGGCAGAAACAGCAAGAACAGAAAGGCATGGAAGTATCACTCAGAAATAAGAAGCCATGAAAGGGAGAAAAAGGAGTTACAAAAGGAAGGACCTGGAGAAACAATCCATCAATACGGAAAAATATGAAGATAAAGCACAGAAGGAAATTCTCAATGTCAGCTACTTGTAGCCACCAGTGTCTAAGTTAAAGCCAAGGAACTGAGTGAATAGACCACATTTCACAACACATTCTGTTAACAGAAATACCACAGATATTATATTGGCACACAGTGTTGTATTGAAAATTATACAAAGGACTTGCACAACATACAAAATGGCTGAGGCCTGAAAAATACCTAAAGAATGGAATATGTAATGCTGTTGTTCATGTACAATTTAATCTTTCACCGCTTCTAGATAATATAAGACCAAAATTTTCTTGTCCTGAATGCTTCTTTCTGTTATTTAGACAGAGAGAAATCCTGCCTTTCTAAAAACATGTTTGCATCATAGCTGCTGTGCTTCAGAGCACCTGCAACCCAGCATTTTTGAAACGCTGAAGTAGCAGTTCAGGGAAACAATCAGATTGTGTCACATCACAGAAACTAATGTAAGTAGAGGTAACATAAAGCAACACAAGATGACATCAGCATTTAAGCAAAGAAACAGTGCACAACATATGCACAAAAACAGGACATAAGCAACAGGATAATTCTGTGGTTTCACTCACTAGAACATCTATTTTGCCAGTTTGAAATTATCTCAAAGTAAATGCTTGCTTTCTAATATGCAATATTTTCTTAAATTTTATGAAGGGAGGCTTGTATTTATAGGTCTGCTACACAGAGATGCTTCAATTGCACACTAGAGCAAGTGCATGTACTAGAGTAGCTCTGGAGCAGCAGAAGCAGTTTTATCAAATACCACTGAGCACACTATGGTGATTAGGAGTGACTCGAGGCAACCGATCCCAAAGAAATGTCACCAGAAACAATTCTTTATTTTAAACTTACCAATCTGTGCAGATCAGTGCACTTTATAAACACCTGCTAAACCTGCTGCTCTGCCAGTGCTTTGCTGCTTTCTTATTACTCAGGGATAGAACAAATAAATTGGCAATATTCATCCTTTTTAAATTAAACGTTATTTAGAACAATGAGATTCATCATTAGCTGTCAAAAAAAAAAATCTTGCAAGTTATGCAGAGCTTCTTTTAAATTTATTGTCTTGATAAGCTAAATTTTTAAAAGCTATATGCTATGGAATTACATTTGATGTTCTTTAGAATGAATGCTAATTAACATGTAAATTAGCAATTTAACTCTCTTTAATTTGGAAAAAAAACCCATGGGACACCTAATTTCATAGTTGTTAATGATGGTCCAATGACTGTAGAATATTTCTTAAGCATTTAATTACATAAGGAATTACAGAAGTGTATTATCAGATTTTGGCATTTAAGACATAGCATTAACGAGAATGTCAGTTAGAGGAAGTGCTTTTCATTAATGCCTGCATTATTGTTCTTTCCATTCTTCTCAGAGGTTACACTTTTTAATTACTAAAGTTTTAAAAGTAATTTTTCAAGCGGGAGGAATGGTTGATGCAGTGCAATGGATGTCTTATTCAAGTAAGCAAGGAATCAGAAGGATTAGATTTGTAACAAAAAAAAAAAAAAAAAAGATGATAGCAAACCACAGGCAAATACGAAATTCTGCCTTAAAAATGTCAGTTTAGAGTTTAATTTTGTACAGCAATTCCTCATCCAGATCATGAAGAAACATATTCCTCTTTAATTATGTTAAACAAAAGGTGCAATTAATCTGGTGGAAACTCAGCATCTCTGGTTTCCCATTGTTTCAAACTTTACTTCTATTACAAATATAGAAAGGAAAAACAAATCCCAAACCCAAATTAAGTGAAATATTCTCTTATGACTGATTTAACATGGCAATGATAATTGAAATTTAAAAAAAAAAAAAAATGAAACAAAAGACTTTCTGAAACATTCCATTCAAATAAAAAAATGGGCTTGAGCCAGTCATAATTCTATTTCCTACTGTGTAAAAAGTTATCAAAATCAACATATTCCTCCTTGGTTCTTAGTTCTGAAATGCTAATACATGCAGTACATGGGATATTACCTAAATAAAAGAGATAGATATGTAGAATCTAAATATTTATGTTAAGAATTATTATTATTCCCTGTTAACCTTTGGGGCAGTCACGCTGGAGTTGTGCCCGTGTTGTTGAATGAACAAGATAAATTATATTGGACGTTGCTGTCCTTTTTAAAATCTCTGTATTCAGGTGCCTTTTCCACTTATTAAATACCAGTTATAAGGATAGAAGAAGCAGAATGAACAGCACGTTTCATACCTACTTCTGTGCAAAATGTTACCATTCATGCAAAACCATCTGTTTGCTATGAACTAGTAAGAACTGGGCAAGACTGAACACAGATGTACATTATATTTCCTGTGCCAGCTTCACACGACTGGCAAACATTATGTAATGTTGCTTATAGACCACATCGTTTGCACATTTGGTTGGGATTTTTTTGTTAAACCTGCAGATGTGGAATACCTGGTGTCATTTTAAGGTCAGGGTCTACGAGTTTTACCTCAAGGAGTGAGGTGATAGGGACAAAGCACTGCTAGATGCTATGATTGGCTTTTATGTCTGCTCACAAGTACTTTAATTCGTATTTCTGGAATTACTTTTACGATAAACTAATATTAAGCCAGATTAAGGAACCTGTTCCGCAGGCTATGAAACACCTGTGCGTATCTTACCTTGGACAACTCTGTGCCATAATCAGCCTTCTGGAAATACGGCAATTAGCTGGGTTAGCAAAATGTTGTCCCCTCAAATGTTCACAGAAAAATTACATTTCACTTGGCTTCTGCATAACTTCTGAACAGTGCTCTCTTGCTCATATCTTTCCCTCATCTCAAAAAAATAATAATTCTTCTAATACCACTGAAATCCACAAAGGATATCTGGCACAATAAGCATCTGTCTGGCATCTGCGTCTATTATGGTTCTGTTCATTTTTGACTGTCTGCACCTTCCAAGCAGCAATTAATATGCAAGAATGTAGCTGAGCAATTGATTCCTGTGGAGCTTTAAGTCAAAGCTAATCAGCAATGTTTGTGTTTGAGGGACCGTACAATGTGCCTTGTATGTCTTTAAGGGGCATTCATAGCACTAACAAATATTTAAAAGCAAACCAGAAACATATCTGTGCATCACCAAGACAGCAATAAAAATGGTGAGATTAGTCATTTATTACCCTTACTTATTTAAATGCATTAATTAACATCTCTTAACATATCTCTGAGGAAAAAATAAAGGAGGTAACCCAGACCAATTATCATTTCACAGTTCTTATAGTTTTATAATAATTAGGCTCTACCAGAAGCCATTAAAAAGATGAGGGCTCTTTAAGTATCTTCTTAAATTAAATTGCAAGGGCATATCTAGAGAAACGTAGATGACACACATGTGAATACCAAGCAAACATACTAACACAAGTGATGGGACAGTAAAAAAAAAATGTTTCTTGAAAAAAAACAGAAAAAAAACCCCAAACCAACCAACCAAAGAAACAAAATGAACAAAAAAAACCACAAAAAACTAAACACTCATTCACTCATTTATCAGGAAATGTGACTTTTAGAGCAGAGTGGTTCATCAGGAATGTAAGAAGATCAAAACTGTTTTTTTTCAGAAGGTTAGCATCATTTAGTTTCAATCCGGTTGAAGTGGTTCATAAAGATTGAAATACTTAACAGTGTTACAAAAAAAGCTTTTCAAAATTTCTTGCAAATGATTTAAAAATACTTTTATAATATTAATTGCAATGTAAGGATACACTATGTTTACTATTCTTCAGATACAGAAATTATGAAAATGTTAACTTTAAGGCATTAGGTTGTGTTACTATTTAGATGCACTGACTTCAAGCCACTTGAAATTTTCATTTCTTAAAGAAGTTTTCAGATTTTACTCCTTCCACTAAGACTGAAAAAATCAAGAAATACCAAATGTCAAAGCTTATTGCAGAGCAGAAATTCTAGACTTTTAACAAGTGTGTAAGTATAGAGGAATTGACAGAAACCCGCTGCAACCCTGTAGCATACCTTATGCTTGTAGTTAGCATTTCTCAGCTTGTTTTCAGCCCTTACCATGTTGTTACATTCTGAGCACTGGTTCCTTCAAAACAGACACCTAAATATTTATGTTTAAAAGTCACATTCCATTGTAGTGTAATTACACTTCCCATTTAGGATCTGTGGTATTCAACATGGCACTAAACCATACATAACAGAAGCCAAAAAACCTATGGCTTTTATTCTGAACCTGCCTTGGATCTCTAGTCTTATATTGGATTGTGTGAATATCAAATCATAATTAATTGAGAAATTATAGGGTAAAGTAATATCATGTTTAGGAGCAAACCAATACAATTTATTAAATCACATAAGTTCCCCAGGGAACTTATTGATTGTCACCAATATTTGATACAAGAATATTTCCTGAAAGGTATAATGTAATTTTCACCTTTCAAAAGGAATCCAGAATATTCAGATTAACCTCATCTTGTCTTCAAAGCAAATTTCATTCTTCTCATCAGCTTGTAATGACCATCCTTTCTGAGTTCTGCATTCCTTTTATATCATTTGAGCCTGAGTTACATGCAACATTCAACTCATTGACATAATCTTGGCTCTCAATAGCCTGTGTCAGATTATGATTTCCTTCCCATTTTGAAATTTAGCACAGGAAAATGTCCCATTGCTTGGTTAAAATAATAAAAAAAAAAATCTGGCCTTCAGTTTAAAAATAACAATAAATTGGAACAGTACACATATAAAACAGCTAGTCATAGCCAAAAAATCTGAACATGGAGCATGTGAGGAGTGTACAGTAATTGCAGTAGCAATTTTCTGTTATTTCTAGGAAATGAACAGGATTTTCTCTTATGTAATTCCTTTTTTAATTTTTGCACAAAGTATCCTTAAAATCTAAACCAATAGTACATTGAAAAATGAATTTTTTTTTTCAGAAATTAAAATTATAACATATGATCCAGTTGCCCTACTTCTCCTTGTCTCCAAACAAATTTCAGGTATTGGTTTAACTCACCTAGTCCAAAGAATATGAAGCCATTATGACCATATTGTATGTGTGTTGGTGCATATTTTAAAAGGCTTGGTTTTCCATTTCAGTACATAAATTTGTGGTATTTATCTTTTTTTGCAAGAAATAATTAAAATGTAGGGGTGCACAAAAGTATGGATTACTAGAATAAAACACCAGTGTATAAATTAAAGATCAACCTGAAATTTTACAAGAATTAAAATTTCCTGGGAGTAGTAGTAAAGTTTATTTAAAACGTTCTTTGTGTCAAGTGACAGGAAAGAATTTGGGAAGTGACATAAAGTATT
Source organism: Oxyruncus cristatus (assembly GCA_013399855.1). NCBI lineage: Eukaryota > Metazoa > Chordata > Aves > Passeriformes > Cotingidae > Oxyruncus > Oxyruncus cristatus. The sequence continues at coordinate 3,499,383 of VXAY01012530.1, read as the reverse complement.
TCAGAAACAGTGAGTGATAGATCAGATTTAGAGTATTAAACATGCCCATGTCCACATGAAAAATTAAATGTGTGTTTATAGCAACATTTGATACAAGAGTGAATACAAACAGACATGATCTGGAGCGTGGCTAAGAGGGTAACATTAAATGTTATCTCCCACAACTCCAAAACATGTAAGTGGAAATGAGAAGTAGCAAGGGATTACCCTTATAAAATTACATCATGTTCATTTCTCCCTTTTCAGGGAGCAGTTTCTGGAAAGCTATTAAAACTTTGAAATTGTGGAGTCACAACTGAAGTGTGTCAAGTTGCAGGTCGGTGATACGTCACACACCACTGGGCTGAACTGCATATCTCAACCTTGTGCTTGCTTTTAGCTCCTTCTCTTTGTAAAAGCCTCAGAAATTGCAGGTTGCAACAGCAGTAAGTTCAAGGGGACCAAATAGAAATTACAAGTTGCAAATAAGCATGTGGCAATAAAAAGGGAGGTAGATAGGACTGAAATACCTTTGTCTTTACAAACTGGAAAATTAGAACATCTTTCACTCTTCACAGCTTGGTCATCTTTTTTCCATGACACACTGAATTTGCTTAGGAAGCATGTTATTCCTTTTCTTATTTCAGAAGGAAATGCTGCTTAACTGGGAAGAGAGATGAATAAGCCAAGTAGAGGGAAAAAAGGACACTAGCAACAAAGGAGGCAACACATAATAATAATGTGAAACAAAACAAGAAAATAATTAAATAAAATTTAAAAAAATGAAACTAACCTTTTTAAAAATCAGTGAAATTTACTGAGATGTGTTCTAAGAGGATCGTCTCTGATAATCAAAGGCTAAACCAGGATACTGTAGGAGTGAATTATCCTGGAAAAAAAAAAAAAAAAGGGACATCTGCTCATCTTTTCCTGTAAATAAACTAAAGACTGGAACATAAACTGCTACTCCAATCCCATGCATGAAGAAATTAAAATTAACAGATCATCCATCCAAATTAGCTGCATCTATGGGCCTCCCTTATGACAAGAATAGCGCAAAAATATTTCACCCACATTATGAGTCTCTACAAAGCTGATCTTTAACCTATATGTTATTATCATTATGATGATCAACACATGGACATATGGAAAATAAAAAAAGTCAAGTAGCTGTATTTAGTAAATGCAAATAAAATATTTGCATCTATTTGTATAAATAACGAACTGTAACATATACTTCTTTTAGGAATCTAGTTTCATAAAGGTCAATGAGCTTGTCAAACAGGCTGGGAGGAGGAAATCAAATGGAAAGATGTGAGAAAGACCTAAGAAATTTTAAAGAGCACTTGGCTGATGGTTTAAGAACCCAAATCCCAGAACTGAAAAAGACCAAATAGGTTATAAACACTAATCTTGTTTAGAAGGAAAGTCAATTCTCTCTGGCTTAAATTCATAATAAAGGAGAAAAAGGAAAAATGAATGGTAAATACTATAAATCACAAGTGAAGAAATTGGAAAAGAAGTGATGAAGGAAGTAAAAAGGGCTAAAGGAAAATCTGTAGTCATCAGAGTTGAGGGCAAGAAAGTTTCTGAAAGTATATTGATGACATAAAGTATCTTCTGCTCCAAATTGAAATTATTTACTTGTTAGCAGTGATATAAAAAAAACCTATTCAACAGAGATTTCTGTTCTATACTTAGGACAAAGCCAGATGACTTAGTCACATCCATAATGGTTGTGATAATTGTAAAGTACCACTCTACCAATACTTTAGAAGGATCTTTAGCAACATAACCTAGATATAAAGATTTTTGTCTCAGCTGGTTCAAGTGGCCAGTATTTAAGTATTAGGAAAGAGATGGCCTAATAATTAATGTTGATTTTTAATGGGTCTCAGAGCACTAGAGGAAGAAGTATCAAGCTAGATGATGCCATGCTAGGATTTAGAAAGAATAAATAAGAAAATCTGTCATTCTGACATTAGTATCAGGGAAAATACTGGCATGAATGATATGGGACTCCATAAAATATTGGGGAATGATAGTGTAATACATTTCATTTAATGTGGATTATATAAAATAGCTCTTGTCAAAGTAACTTGATTTCATCAGTTTATCTGGATGTCCTCTGTCTTATGTTATCAAAAAGTTTTGATCAGCTGATTACAAAATTCCTTTGTGGCCTTTTCTGATTGACCAAAACTGCAAGGAAATGTAATTTATTAAACCTCCTTTACTTTGAGCAGGCATTTTATTATAGTACTGTTGCTAGATTCCTGATCACCTTTAACTGTCCTACTCCAGAAGAGTTCAGTTTACTGAACAAATACAAAAGAAAGAATATTTGGTATTGACTGACTATTAAAAAAAAAAAAAAAAAATTAAATAAAGCCCAACCACGTACACATATTGAAATATTTGGGTTTTTTTAGTGATGGACTTGTTCTCTGGCATAACATTTCAAAGTCACTGTGTAGTGGTCTGCTGATTCAACTTTCCTCTATGTAAACATAGTTCAATAATTTGGAAGAGGCTTATCCTGTATGCTTTATTGTTGTTCCCTCAGCACTATCATAATTGTCAAGAATCAATAGATTACTCAGGTAAATCAAATTTAGGATTTATTCAGGTGTCTGGCATCTTTTTTCCAATGGGTGTACAAAAAGTTAGAGGTGATAACTAAGCATATACATGTAAGTATTGATTCAGCCTCCTCCCTGCTCTTTCCCGAATCCACGCCATCTCTGCCTTCATTTATTTATTTGTAAAGTGATATCTTGGTAAAGATAAAGTTTCATAAGAAGTCTAAATCTGTCTATGTAAAATCTATGTCTGCACATTTCTACTGTCATTTTTGATACACACATACTCTGAAAGTGTGCTGACAATACTGAAGAAAGTTTGAAGCCAGGTTTTGGACTCACCTGTAGAATTCTAGGATAGTTCAGACTTGCTCTTTTCATTAAAATGGAGGTGATTTTGTATTCTGCCCGCTACAGTTAGAACAAATCAAATCAAAGTGGTGAGATGGCCTTTAAAAATATGTGGAAAAGTCTAAAATATTTTTAAAATAAGATTACAAAAAATACTGAAAATTTTGAAAGGAGCTAGTTTTGCACAGGATCTGTAATGCCAGTTTCTTCTCTTCTAGTGGCTTAAATGAGAAGGAAAAAGAAATAAAATATATGAGATGATGTTTTTGATCTAAGAAAGAGCCCAACGCCCTGACGAGTGAGGTAATATATGAACATGAAGTGAAGATACAGTCCCTGCCCCAAGGTTTTTATAATTTAAACGTGTTGCTTTTACTAGGTAGATGGCTCAGTATTCCAAAGTGGCACTGAATACATCTAATCAAATTCCACAGTGCGCAGCCAGCTTGTTGGAACGTATGGCAATAAGTTCGTCAGAACTGATAGAAAGATAGATGGTCAAATGGGGCATATGCTGGGTCCACAGATAGCTCAGGCCTTGGGAGGAAGGGCACAGTCTGTCCTCTGCGCCATGGAAATGGCCTACATGAAATGCAGCTCGTCGAACTTTACTTGGGGGATTCTCATGAGCAGCGCAAATGGACCTTTCAAAATGGAAAGTATCCGCAAATGGATAGTTTTGTGCAGCAATGGATGAAATCAGTTTAATTAGCAGGAATGTTTGCAGATCTGGTTGAACAATAAGAGATACCAACAGAAAAGACAGAGGTAAGCACTAGTAGGTCTTGATGCTTTTTGGCATGAAGACCCACTGCACTAGATCAGACCATCTTTCCATGCAGACACAGCAGGAGTTTCTCTAAAGACATGCAAAAACAAGCCCACCAAAAAGCCACCTGTAATTTATCAGTTTGGTGACCCACAATCAGCATCTCATTCACTGATAGATGGATTCTGTAGTGCATGTCTGAGGACTGACTTTTCCTCTCTTGTGCTATCATCTCATTCCCTAATCCAATCACACCAGGATATTTTCTTTTCTTCTCATTTACTTCCACTAACGATATTGAATCTGTTATCGCTGAGTATAATATGAACTACTCTAACAAGTGATTACTAGCACACACTTCAAAGTGATCTGTTGCTATTTATGGGTAAAACATACGAAAATTTATCAGCTAGTTTTTGAGCTTCATATCTCATTGTTAATTCTTTTATGTAATACCCTTTCCAAATTATTTTTAGGATTTCATTTACCCTAGTAAGAGCAAATTCCTTCATTGCTGTTTCCTCACTTTTGCTTAGCAAGCTAATACTGTAAGCTTTAGATGTGAAGTTTAATTATGTTCTCTAGTGACTATCATTCTCATTTGATGGTTTGCACTGTGAAATCATTTTACAAATAATGCATTTAGTTCCAATGTTAGGGTTACAGGCAAGAGAATAATTACTGAAATTAGTGTTCCTTTTTACCTCATTTAACCCTTCTATGGTGAATTTGGTTAGAACTTAATTAAGTAGCTTTTCAGCTAAGTGGAAATAAATCTTTAAAGCCAATCAGGCACTCAAACACTCACATTAGTTCAAGGACTTAGATTCAAACAAGACTCTACAAACATGACAGGAGACATATACCTAATGTGGTACATACATTTTTACCTGGGGCTGGAATATATTACAGAATTATGAGTATTTTGGAGGGTGAATTGTGAATTATATTCCAGAATAAAAATAGTCTAAATGTAATGGGGAAAAAATCATTTAATTCATACTAACCAGACCTTTTGTAACTTACTGAATAGATTTTTTTTTCCCAAAGATGCCTTCTATTTACATCAATGCAGTACAAGAAGAGGATTTGCTTCTTAGTATACTTGAAGTAAGAGTTCTTTGTGCCAAACTCTGAAGCAGTTATACTGAGAACCCCTCTCAAATCTATGTAATGTGATGAGCGTAGCCCCTGGAAGAATGCTCAAAAGGAGAAGTAATGCTGTGTTCCTAAGGTCCTCAGATTGAGAGACAGTGAATGAGAGAGCAATATAATAAAATGTTCCAGAGACCCCCTGAAGATTGAAGGGTGGCAAATCTGGCAGAGAAATTCAGATTAGAAAACCTTCTCTGTATTCTTGCCAATGACTCATAAAATGTAAGAAGACTTAATCAATACTCTCCCCTTGATCGGGTGGCCTGTGGTAGACACCGACCACAAGGCTCCCTTTGTTGCCTTGATCTCTAATTCTTATCCACATGCTTTCAGTCTTGTTATGGCTATTGTTCAGAGACAACCCTACATTTCTTGATGCAGATACAAACCTTCCACCCCTCATTTGTTGCCTGTCCCTTCTAAACATACTGTAGCCATTAATATTCAACTGAACTCCAGTTATGGGGTTCCTTCCACCAGGTTGCAGTAATGGCTACTAGGCCATGTCATTCTAGCAGTACAGTGGCTTCCAGCTCCTCCTGTTTGTTGCCCGTGCTCTGTGCATGGGTGTAAAGGCACCTCAGCTGGGCTGTCAGCTGTGTCTGCTTCTTAGAGGAATGGCCCTTAATAATTAAGATAGATACCCTTAATGTCCTTTGTACACAATGAAAAGAAAGTACTTTTACATTCCACTTTATCCCTCTTGTTTTAGACAGTTGCTTTTAAAAGAGGTGATTAGATCCCAAAATGCTTATTTCTTTCCAGCAGTTGTGAAGAAAGCCATCTAAATTTGATCAGATGGATAACAATCCAGACAAACCTGCACAGGGAGGAATAAAAATCAGGATCATAACTCTGGAAAGAAAATAAAGTCAATACTGCAAATGCATCGAGCAGTGAGTATCCTTCAGGTGCTCATGGGTCAGTGGAGCATCCTTCAGGTGCTCATGGGTCAGCAAGAACTAGCCCCAGTAAAGTGACAATTAAAAAAAACCAAACAACCCAACATTGAGAATGGGCAGAAACTGCTAAATTACAGGTATTTGACCGCTGTTATTTCATGTCTAGCAAAAGTATGTAGTGGAGATGACGTTTCATTAACTCATTTGAATCTCCTGTTGATTCATACCAGCGTTCAAGGGAAAAAGCATAGATTCAGCAGTTTTTGTCTGAGTCTTAGACAGAGGAACCAGTGTGACTCAGATATGGTTCTACAAGTAAACCTTTGCATGACAATGAGTATTATTTTGTAGTCTTTTAATCCTCTCTGTGGGTGTTTATAAAAAAGGGGTGGGTTACTTTTAAGCATAGGAACATCCGCACACTTGTGCGCACAAAAAAGAGAGAAAGAATAGAACATGTGTCTAAAAAACAAATATAACTCCAGGACAATAATATTTGTAGCTGGTGAAGGGCAGAACAGAAGAATGCTATTAAATAAATCATAATTTATTACATGTGCCTGCATTTGGATGCCCAGTTAAGTACCTAATTACATGAAAAAATGCAATTGCCGTGTAAAGCAATGTTAATTTTCAAGCACACCTGCTGAGCTTGGGGTTGTCATTCAGGTACCTGCTCAGTTGCATGCTGTTGTGCACCATCTGCAGAAAATATTTGTGTGCCTGTCAGAAGTCTAGCACAGGTTATTAGTGAAGAAAACCAGGGGTTTACAGGTTCAGCAGGCAGTCCCATGATCTATCCAACATAGCTGACAAATTTCATTACAATTCTTAACTGGAGCTCTGGCAGTGCAGCTTTGTTTTATTTTGCTGAGGGGATGCACAGGGAGAGCTCTTTCTCTGCTCAGACTGTAGATGCTTTTGATTTCTTGGATTTCAGCTCCAGTTGATGAGTTCTCTGCTATGCTTACTTACTTTCTTTTATTCCTTTCCTACTTCTTTGACACATGCTGTATGCCATTAGAGAGCAAAAAATACTGCTAGACCTTGTATTCTTAGTGTTGGTCCATTTGCTTTTTTGATTATCATCCTAACTGCCAAAGAAATGAAATGGCATTGCTTTGCAGTACCTGCGCTCCATAGTACTCGCTTTCACGCTGTTCTTTGTTTCCTTGACAGGTAGAAACTGTTTCTGTTTTTCCCCATGAATGCTTTGGGTGTGACGTTGAACAGCTCACGATGACAGCTAAAACATAGCAAGCGGCCCTAAAGGGCATTTCTCAAATGTGTTTCTTTGCCCTATTTCTTTGCCCTTTCTTCACATTGGACATGTTAATAAGGCTTAAGACTACCTATGTTTTCCTGTGGAGAGTAGGATCTTTACAGCTTAAATATCCTTACGCTCTTGTAAGTATTACCTAGGTGACAGAATATGTGGATTTGTTTCTGAGAAGATTCTCTGATTTCTTTTACAGGTTTGGCTTTGATATACTATTTAAAAAGCTTCTTTCTTGAACCAAAAGTAACATTGTCTTACCTATTCATCCATTTTATTGTAAATTGCAGACAATGAGGTTCAGGGAATGGAGCATTATGTGACTGGCCTGGCAAGTGACAAGTAAACAGTGAGGGAGGGTGCATAAAGGGATGGGTGAAAGCCAAAAATATGGTGGAGCAAATATTTCTTTCCAGCAACTAAAGCCTAAGAGCTTTAATGAGGACTTTGCAGCTGTCCTGTTTCAGAGTCTACTTCAGTGAAGTACTAGATGTTGGAGCTGATAAAAACTTTATGGAGAAACAGATTTAACAAACTATAAATATTTCTGATAGAATGGTTGAACTTTCATCAGGCACTAGGCAGCATAGCAATTCCTGCTGGTTGGTGGTGCACCAGTTCCTTGAGCAACGGTCTTTCTAGCCTTTGGCCTCATCCAAGGGAGCTTGTCTGTGCAGAAACATTGGAGTGGTTCAGAGCCAGCTCTTAAGCTCCCTGGGCACCTGATACATGAACAACTCAGCTCTCCCTGTTTCCAGATCAGTGCTCTGTCACATGTCTCAGGGTCTACAAGGCTGAAAGGAAACAAGAAATTTCTGGTCTCAGTCTCGTAGAATCCACTTTGCTCTCACAGGTGTTATCTGCCTTTTTAAAAAATCCCATACTTATGGGACAGCTGATGTGACAGAGGTGGGAGATAGCCACTACAGCTTTCCAGCACTCTTCGCGGCACAAAATCACAGACCCTGAATGGGCTGTTTCCACCAAGTGTTTTTCCATGACTGCATCATTGCCACTAGCTGGATTATTTCATTTTAGCTGGAGAAAAAAGAAGCTATCATCTCTTTAGATTGTATAAAACAGCCACACAGTAGTTTTCAACTATTCACTTTGTCTTAATCTACCGACAAAAGCTAGACCTCTCTCTAGAAAGCAAGCTGGGGGCTCTCTACCTTCAGCCCTGTTTCTCCAACACAGATGCTTCTTGGTCTGTGTAGAGCTCTGTGCTGTGGCTAAACTGCTCCCCATACCTGAGCTGCAGAAAGCAATATTTGCAGTTACAACACTTGGTCAGCCTCCAATGTATCCTACTGATGCATATTGCACTTTTGGGCATGCTATAGGGAAACAACAGCATGAGATGATGGCAATGATTAGGATGTTGATCTTTAGGTGCTGGTGGACAGTCAAGTAGCAGCTTAAAAATAACTGTGTATCAAAACCTTTCTCCAAGTCTACTTTGCAAAAATTACTCTCTGGGTTCTGTGGAAAATTTAGCATTTCCTGGTGTTGATTCTGTAGTTCTAACGTTCATGGATGAGCACAGGGCCACCTCCAGACCAAGGGGCAAGTGGATGCAGCAATTTAGTTCTCAGTCCTGGTCTTCAACACTTCCAGTTTGGGCATTTGACTGAATACACCAGAGCTCCCTCACAGCTTGTAAACCTTCCTTGCACAAACACCACAGCACTGGAGAGGTGCTGAAGGGGGGAAGGCATTTCTGCCATGGAATATGGAAGCATGGATTTGAACTGGAAAGTTGAAAGGTTCGACATGATCTGCTGACTCCTAGAGGGCAGAATGAATTCAGAGGCAAGATAGCACCACTGTTTTTTGCAGAGGATGCTTTTGACACTTTTTGGTGTGTGTTGTCTCCTCCTTCACTTTCCTTATGCTAACAGCAGTGCAAAATCAGGTAATAAAAAAAATATAATAAAGGCAAAGAATTTGTCTCTCTCTGATAGTAGTTACCTGATTTATAGGTTAAGGATATTTAAAAAATTTGTGAAAATAACCACAAAAGAGTTTCCTAATCAAATATTTCAGACAGTAGTCCTCTCCTTCAGAAAAAAAAAAGCTATCAAACTAACAGAGAAGCCCACACACAAACATGCATACATGTGCAAGCAGAGATCTACAAAATATATTACACAGAGGAGCTCAGCCTTATTCCAGTATATGTCTATGTATTTCATTCCAACAGAATTAATTAAATAGGAAAATGCTGACCTCATTAAATGGAGTCTAGTTTTGTGCCTGTAGTTGTACACAACAGAAGATTTATGTATTCATAAGAAGCAAAAAAGCTGTCATTCAAATCTATGCATATATTAGCTAAATAGCAGTGGTCAAATCATGTTGTTTTGTTAGACAAAAATAGTATTTTCAATCTCTTTTTACTATTATTTGAAGTATATTTTTACTCTCCATTTACATACCAACTTCACAAAAAGCAAATAAATTGAGTAAGAGGAAAGGTATCTGCCGTGTACATATTTAATCCCTTCTGTTTATGTTCTTTTCACACAGAGATTGAAAGATTTGAAACAAAGAGAATTTGCTCGAAATGTGGCTTCGAAGTCATGGAAAGATGAGAAGAAACAGGAAAAAGCACTCAAGCGACTCCACCAGCTGGCAGAGTTACGGAAGCAATCAGAATGGCAAGTATTTAAAATTCATGTTAGGTTTTAATGCCCTCTTCCCTCAGTCCCAGAAGAAATCTTAATATTTTTACTCCTGTACAATGTAATGTTCAGAGATTGTGCATAGCGTAGCCTGTTTTCAGCTGTCCTCAACTCTAAATGTTCCTGTTCTGCAAACCATAAAATTGAAAGCCCTGAATTAATTACATGCTATTCGAAGGTTTGTCGTTTTCTCTCCTGTAGTTAGTGTTTTGAAGATGCTTTTATAATATAATCATTTTTCCTTATCCAAACTGACCTGAAGAGATTAATATGACTGGTTTAGCGTTTGGCACTAAGTGAATGGGAGAGGAAAAACTCTTTGTGAATCATTTTTCCTACTTTTAGGGTGCTGGGATTATTCTCAGAATTTCTCTGTAGAGTAATGAAAGTACCATTATGTGAATGAAAAACAAGTAATTAACTTAGTTAAGTTTATCTAATACTGTTAGCTCTATTGAAGAATATCGAGATACAGGACAAAGATTGCACTAATAAACCTTTAAATTTGAGAAATCTCCTTTGTTTAATGACACTGAGGGCTTCAGATTGCCACCAAACCAATTGTTTATATTAATCTGTGACCGTAATGAGTTAATCAGATAATTAAACTGACATTCTTTTAAATTCATATCAAGATTACTGTACCCTGGAAATAATAGCATTCAGAGTTTATTATACACTCATTTTGGCCTATGTAATTGCTTTTGAGCAATCTGCTGAAATATAACAGTTTAGTGCTAATATATCACTTTTATGGTTAGAAGTCCATTTTCATGCAAATCTGTGGAAACAAATGAAACTGCCTGTGGGAAGATTCCTTTATGCCCACGTACTTGAAGATGTAGTCTCAGATAGACCAATAAGGTCAATGATAATAGGAAACCAGAGTGAGACTGTGAGAGGAAAAAGCAGGTTTGCTTTTAGAGAGGGCCAAGAGTCCATAATCCTTTACAAAGAGCCTGGAAAGCTTGCTCTTCATAATCGTGAATAGGTTCAGGGGTGGCTGAGAGTTGTGATTCTGGCAGAGAAGTAGCATTCCCAGTTGCTCAGGGAAGACAGAAAGTCAGCGTTTCTAAGCAAAGTCTACGTACATATACAGTTTTTACTGTCCCTGAGTATTGTGTCTCAGGTTCCAACACAATTCTTTGAAACAAGCCCGTACAATTTGACAACAAAATTACTGTTAATCCTGTGTACATTTTATTTTGCTGTTCCAAGGAGACTTTGAAAAGGATCTCTTTCTATACCTTCTCCAAGAGATTATTTCTTCTTGATGTACAAATAGTGGTGAATTTGTATCTCCTGATGCCAAATTTGTGGCAAATGCAAATATATGCTCTGAAATGCATACTTATTCTCATACTCTGAGTTGACCTACTTCAGAGAGTCTTTCTGTCCTTCCCGTTGCTGAATATCAATGTATTTTTATAGCATTTATAAAACATGCTAGCTAATTATAGATCGCTGTTATGCAGATCTAGCAGTTCTGATGTATTTACATTTATTTAAAATATTTTATAATCTTTAATCAAACTCTTTACTTAATCTGGTTCCTAATTTTTTTTCTTGTTAGTGCACTGTAGTGCTGCTTTGATACCAAATGTAGATAATTAGTCTAATTAAATGCATGTTTATATTATATCTTGGAAAAACACTTTTATGGTGGCTATATATGTCTCATCTCTAATAGAAAATGACAACAGTCATTCCAATCTCAGTTAATCATCTGTTTCAAGAAATCAGTGATTTACCATGTTTGTTAAGGCCTTCTTTGATAGGTTGCATTTTTTTTTTGTTGGTTGTTTGCCTTTTTTTTTTTTTTAATAATGATATTAAACCACAGATTTAAAATCTGAGATATTTTGGGAAGAGGAATAATGTAGTTAATGAAAGTAGAACATAGAAAGAGAAAATATGGCAAAGTAAGTCAAATCATGGTTGGTAGTAAGACCAATGAAGTTGTGATTAATATTGATGGAAATCTATCAGTGTCCTTTTTTCCCCATCAATGTTTGCTGATAGTTTTAATATTAATATCTCCTGGAATATTTTGCAAAGTCATTTATTGTAGAATAATATACAGATAAAATAAAAATCTACTCTTACAAAAGTCATATAAACACATTTTTCCCTAAGCAAGCAGAATGTTTTTCTCTTCCAGAGCCTGATTTTGCAAATGCTCCAGGTGGAAGTATTTCACTTTGAACACAGCACAATTTCTTTTGCAATTACCTCTCATAAAACCAAGACTTACCACAGACCAGATTCTCCTTAATAAAATTTCAGAGTAAAACCAATGTCTGTTCTGGATGTACATGTTTATAACTCTGAAAAAGAGCATTCACATGCTGACTTCAAAACATATAATTTTCTGTATTTAAAGGCCACCTTGCCCATATGAAAGCCCAAGCTAAGTTGAGGATTTAGTCCTTTGTGGTTTCGGAAAAATTGTGTTACAATAATGTAGGATGTTTGTGTGTGCAGTAATCTAGGAAGAACCACAAACCACATACTGTGACTACATTTACCTAAAGCATTGTTTAGTGTTCTGCTCTGATTTTTGTTAGATGTTCCACTCTTACTTTTATAGTGTTGATGAATTTATAAACTGTTTAATGTATCAAGTTCTGAAACCACCTAAATTAAAGGTAGTATAAGATCTTTCTGCTGAGAGGAGGTGGCCATTTTGCTTTGAAAGTACTAGAATTTCTCATTTTGATATTAAATTCTAAGCTTTGGCATAGGCTGCACATGCTTTGGAGCTGGTTGTGAGATACCAGTTCTTCTAGACCTGGGAGGCAGCAAACTGGAATGTTTAATAAGCAAAACTCTGTTCTGAATTTTGCACTTAGCTCAACATAGATGTTGCAAAACAAAGAGCTCTAGTTTCTATCTGACTTTACTGAGGTTAAAATACATACCCTTATTTGCACATTACAGTGATAGAAGTCAGGTTTGCTTTTTGAGTGTTAAGGGCTACTGGGCCAGTCAGGTAGGATTAGTGGGGTGGGAGGCATAAAAACAGCTGCCCTGGTTTAGCCTCTGAAAATGATCCACCTGCTCAAAGTCATACCAGAATAGATACAATTGTTCTAAATCCTATGAGGGTCCTGAGGGCACTAATGAGCCTTAATGATCCTGACCAGCCTCACCTGAGCCCCACTCACACCTAGGGGCTCAGAAAGCTCAGCCTTGGTCCTCCTCAGTCTTCCTGGGCTGGGTTGGAGGAAAGTTGGTCTATTTGGCCATATACATGGTGGTGTCTGTCCCCAGCATCCCTTGCTCTGGACCTCAGCCCATGGACTGGCTTCCTGGCTCAGCCTCAGCCCTCTCCAGTCGCCATGGGTCTGTCTGGTGTTCAGTGGACCTGGTCCTAACCTATGGGTTGCCTTTTTAATACAGCTCAAAATGCGCATACAGGAACCTAAGGAAGATACTTCACACAGCAGCCAGTCTCTAATTTGCAGCTGATATGTGTCTGATATGGTACATGAGGCCTCTTGACTTTGGAGGGTTTAATTTCTCCCAGTTATTCTAAGGATGTTGTGAGTGTTCTTAAGATTTCCCCATTCAGGGCGAGCCACAGGGAGCGGTTTTCATTTGTATCTCAAGTCACAGAAGAGTTCAGGGTGTAAGTTAAATTGAGTACTGTCTACCTTTGAATAATTTGGGGAAAGCTTCATCAGGAAAGGTAAAACGTTGGAGGATTGATGTCATAATACTTCAAGTTTTATCAAAAACTCACCAGCTACAAAGTGCACTAATTTTTCTTTGATGACATCACGTTCTGCTCTGAACTGACAGAGGTCAAGGAGATTTGGACAACACTCCCAGAGACATGGTGGGATTGTTGGGGCATCCTGTGCAGGGTCAAGAGTTGGACTTGATGATGCTTGTGGGTCCCTTCCAACTCAACATATTCTATGATTCTATGACTAGACTGTGCATTTACCCTGTAGAAACAGCTTTACCTTGTAACAGCATGAGAGACGCCCTCCTTCACTAAATAGACATTGTCAAATGCAAGCTCTGTCATAGCTTGATACTTAATACAGCTTTCTTTTTTCTTTATTTTTTACCTTACAGCATCAATGGGAGTGGACCATTGCTTAAAGCCCCTCGATTGGTCATGGAAAAGCAGCGGGCACCCCATGGCATTTTCCTGTACAAAGGTGGCAAGTTCACAGCCAGTTCTCAAAGAACAATGATGAGTGAAGGACAAGGTTTCTCCAGAGCCATACTAGAGAAACAGCAGCTTATTATAAGCAGGCATCATCCCCCTACTGAAAGACACCATGCGCTTGGAAATCAAGTCTCGCAAATGTTCCCAGATAGCACCAACACCTCTCAAAGGGCAGGAGTGTCTTTCTCGTTCTCTAAAAAGGTCCCTTTAAAGCTTGAGTCCTCGGCATCAGTCTTCAGTGAGAACTCCGAAGAAGGAAATGATTGTAGTGAGTCCCCCAGCCATAAAAAAAGGCAAGCTATTGAGGTCTGCCATTCTGGCACACCTTTGGAGGAACATGTGAAAGCAAGCTTGGATAAAGGGTCACCTATTACACAGGACCAAATAGATTTGGATAACAGCGCATCAAGTCATGCAGCTCCAAAACCTAAAGTAGTAAAGGAAAATGATAAAAGTAGCGATAGGGAATTAGAAGAAAGATTCAGTGCTCATCCTTCATTTTCTAAAGTCAAAATACAGCTTTCAAATTTGGATTTTTCTGGTTCACTGAGAGAAACAGAGCAAGAGAGCAAACTGAATGAATCTCAGCAATTCTTAGAAACTCTCATTTCCCCTTCATGTCAGGCTAGCAATTTTTGTACACAGCTGAACACCTACAAGCACAGCATTGCCCAGCTGCCTGACCAGTTATCCAAACTCCCATCCCAGCCAGCACCTGAGCTGGCACATTCAAGCAATGTTAATAACAGTCCTGGAGTAGTAAAAAGAGAAAGATCTTTGGAGATTTCAGAAATCACAAATGGAAATATGGAAGCACGTCCGAAGGAGGCCATGGTTAAAGAATTTAAGCCTCAGACATTGCCTTTCCTTCATGTAGTGAGCAAAGATGGCACCACTGCTCTGCAGTGGCCCACAGAATTACTTTTGTTTACAAAAACTGAGCCCTGTATTTCATATGGCTGTAATCCATTGTATTTTGACTTCAGACTCTCTTTAAATCACAGAAATGGTAAACAGCATGAAACAAACAAAGCAAGCTGTAAAGAGCACTCTAAAAATAAGACTGCAGATGAAAATGAACCCTCAGGTTTAATAAAACACAAACAAATGTCAAATGAACAAGATAATCAGTTGTTAAAACCAAAGAAGATGAAAGGTTCCCTAAATCCAAGAATGGCCAAGCAAAAAGTTGAGTCAGACATAGTGAAAGAAATGAACGAAAATGGTCAAAAATGCATTGCAGATTATTTGAATGAAAATATACCCAAAGTGCCTGCTTACCTTGATGTGTCACAAAAGGATTATTTGACAGAAAAAAGTCTTCATACAGCAACATTGAGAGGACCTTTAAAGCATCATTTTCCTAGCTGTGAAAGAAAAAAACAGAACATTAGAAATGAAAGCTTTTCCTTTTCTGCTTTTATGTCTAGGATTAAAAAGTCTAAAGCTGCGAAATGTCATTTAATTTATTCTGAAGAAAAATGTGAAAAGCAAGATGACTGCAGATCCATTCAAGATGTGGCCAGCTGCAGCAGTGATATAAGTGACAGTGGAAAAGACTCTAGTGGAAGTTTCCTTAGCTGTAAATCCAGTTCAAACAGCAGGAATTCAGAGAATGAAGGATCTGGAAGTTACACAAGATGTTGGAGGTTCCCATCTCCTCAGAAGTCCTCCTCTGGCAGACATTCCAGCTATTCTGACACTTCAGTTAGCAGTACAAGTAGCTCCATGAGTTACACAAGTCCCACATCCAACAATCACAGCAGAAATCACTTGCTCTGTTGTTGTAAAAGAAAAAGCAAGACACATGAAAGGCACAAATGTAAACACAGAAAGCACAAGTGTATTTTCACTTCGGATGATACAGATGAGGATTTTCTGTGTCATAGTAGAAGTCACAGAACTAGAAACTGTACTCAGAGCGGCAAAATTAAATATCGAAAATGTTCAAGACACAAAGTTTTGCAACACAGAGACAGATCTAAACACAGCAGATGTAGACATCGGCATTTTGGCAAAGCTCATAGTAGGAGTAGAAGCTACCACAGATCCAAAAGTTGTTCCACCAGTGATTCAAGAAGCAGCGAAAGATCATCTAGTGGCAGAATGTCAAGAGGTGGCAGTTCAGGATCCTTCTCAAAAGAAATTGACAACTGTGACAACAAAACAAAAGAGGATTCCAAAAGAGGTTCTAATGCTGAACCAGGAAAAGCTGAAACTGCACACTACAAATCTCTGAATGTGAATAGTCAGTCAAAAAACTTTGCCACCTGTTCTTCTGAAAACTTGGCAAAAGACATATGTGGAAAAAGGAAATCACTGACAGCCAAGTTGCTTTTAGAAAGAGTGCAGTCTAAGAAAGCGCAGGAGCAAATGCACAATTCAGAGAGATTTTCAAACAGTAGTGGGGAAGAATTAAAGGATCGTTCGAAAAGTCACTTTGCTCTTCAATTCTCATCATCAGTAGATGACATTGCAATGTTACCTTTGCCAGAGAAAGCGCTAAGCATAGGTAAAAATGACATGGGGCATAATGAAATCAGTTTGTTGGAAAACAGTGTGAAGAAAAACAACTTGGAAGCATCAGATATAACTAATGTCACTCTTTCACCTGGCACTGATTATGATCATTGTGTTTTTAAAGACCTAATTCAAATAGAAACAGACTATCAGAGCCCAAGCATAAAAAGGAACACAGCAATAAAGGAACAACCCAATCGCTTCATTAGTGAAGTGCAACCCTTTATACAAAGCTGTGATCCAGTACCAAATGATTTCCCTGGTGCTTTTCCCTCTAATAGATATTCTGTTGTTGCTAATTCAACAGAGACCAAAGAAGAACTACACGATATAAACATGGACTCCAATGGCGCAGAAGGCAGTTCAGACTTTTTTTGTGACAATGCTATGCAGAAGTATGATGACACAGTAGATGACCTAGAAGTGTACAGTAAATCCACCTCCCCTCCTTTAACACAGCAGCCTATCACATTTTCACCAGAAGAAGTAGACAAATACAGGTTGCTGCAGCTGCAAGCCCAGCAGCATATGCAGAAACAACTTTTGGCAAAACATCTGAAAGTTTTGCCTGCCCCAGGACCAGCTGCCTTCTCTGCAACACCAGCAGTTCCTGCCTTCCCCGTTCAGCAGCATGCTACTGTCACTACCATCCACCACACACTGCTGCAACGCTTTGCTGTTTCAGCATCTGTGCATCCCCACAGCAGTCATCTTTCCCTGGCACCCCTCCACCCACTCTCTCAGGCACATTTTGCCCCCATATCACTTTCCCCATTAGCTCCAGCCTTCATTCCCACCCACCCTGCTTTGCTGACAGGACACCCATTACACTTGGTTTCCACCACACCCCTCCACCCATCCCCACTGACCTTCCCCGCACTGCCACACACTGCATATATCCCGGCCTTATTTACGCCACACCTAAACACAGCCACCCCTGCTATACATCCAAATCACTTAGTTCATCCGGTATTCCAAGGGCAAGAGCCCCATCACTATTCTTGCTCTAGCCAGACCCAACAGGTACCAACAACAAAAGAAGTTTTCAGTGTTTCTAGCTACTTAAACTGACCCAAATGATTTCACTATGGCTCCAAAACCAAATTTAAATAAAATAAAGCATTCAGTGTTCAATCACATGTCTGAGGGGAAATCTATTGTTTTGCTGAGAGCACAATGGCAAAGATTTTAAAGTCCACAGTCTGTCTGACAGTATATGAATATTGATTTTATTCTTGTATCTCTGAGGAAAAGCTGCTTAAAAGCTTCTTTGTGATACTAGCACAAGAAGGATGGGGTGGCTAGTGTCATTCTACAGAATGTTTGAAAAGAATAGCTCGAAGTGAAGTCTATGACTCTTAGTAGGAATGGGACCACAGCACCCAGACACAATGGGATTGAGTATATCAACACAGATGAGGGATTTAAAGTAGCGCAATTTAAGGTAGAGCACTCTTGAAACACCTCAAAGATTCAATTTTTCTGAGTGTATATATGAAACAGCCCAGTTCTTGGTTTGGTTAAGGTGTTTCTGAACAAAAAGTAAGGTATCTGGGACCACCAGCCCCTGAGGCTGTCTCCTGGTTGAGATAAACTGGGGAGGATCAGAGGGAGGGATGATGAATTAACACTGGGAAAGGAGAGATCGCAACAGCATCTTGAAGATACTTTAATGATTTCATCCCTGACATATGTTTCTTGGACAGTGTAAAGGGATTGCAGTCAGGCCACAGGTACATAAAAAAATTCCCTTAGCATAGGGAGCTCTGTTCCGGCACAAGCAGGCTGCTGCTTTTCTCCCTGAACCAAGCATCCAAGAAGGCAATGAAGCCAAGTTCTTTGGCATTACCTGGGTATGTATCATAGGGGTGAGCTGCAGTAGCCCAGAACTGCCAACAACCAGTGCTGGCTTTGAACCTCAGAGGTCCTTGGCCAAAACTGCAACACTTCTTTCCTATCAAACAGAGTTCTGGCATGTGGAAGAGTCTTTCCTAAAGAATGTGTAAATATCTTTCATCCCTTTCACAAACAACAGAAACAATTGGCTGGTCCTATAGATTCATGTTGATTTCATAAAAATGCAGAAGTAAAATTCTGAGCAGCTCTCCAAAAACTGGTTGTCAAGATTGTCTCAAAGAAAAACACGTCATAGTACTCAGCATTTAAAGGTATATTGAATCTAAACAAATATGTCAAGATTCTCGCATGGCTTCCCAAACTCTCAACAAGCAAATTGAAATTCTGAATCCAAAATGTTTGAATGCATGTACCCAACCTTCAGAGTAATGTGTGGTTGAAATTGTTCATAATAACACTGTATTTGGAAATAGGTGAGGACTTCAGCGTCTCTTTGAATGGCATAGTTTGACTATTTTATAATGCTTCTAATTCAATACGAGATTTGTAGCATGAAATTAAGTTCATAATTGTCATTAGACTGCAGGCATGCTTCCCAATATAATTGGACCATGAAGTATCCAACAGACAGTACCTGTTTGTTTGTATTAAAAACATTTGAAATAATTTAAATTCATTTGCAATAAGGTAGTGCACAATTAATAAAATATCTTTCAGAATCAATATAAAACACATTTAAAAAGTTTTGGAGGACTTTTATTCCATTATATTAAGGTTATGAATCAACTGAGAAATCTAATTGCAATTAAGATGTGTATTTAAAATACAGCAGGACCAATTTTCTTAGTCTTAATCAAACTAGATTGATCCATTGCAATAAAAGGGAACTGTTTTAATTTCTAAAAGCAACTGCTTCAGCATAAACTGGTATTATGCCAAACTTTTCAAGTGACTTTACAAGTTGTGACTGTTTTGTATTTTCAAAGTCTGTATTTTTAAAGTAGCTTTGAATGCTTAATGTTTTAGACATTGAATAAAAACTATCAGAAAAAAAATGGAAACTGAGCAGAAGCAAAACATTTTTGTGTTGACTGGGAAAGTTTGGTGAAACCAATACTATAAAATATATTTTGATATGATTCCCAGCTTATTTATTAGTCTCATTGGATTCATGCCATTTTGGAGTTACTTGTCTGTATGTAAGTAGCATATAAATTATGTTTAATTTCCTAGTTTTAATTGAAGGGAAATTCTTTAATTGAAATTATTGCTTCAGAATTAAGGAGGTCAAAATTTTTCTTGGAAAAGATGTAAAATTAAATATTTCTACAGTTTAAACATTCTTCCTTTTAATTTTGGCTGAAAATCTTCCCAGATTAAGATCTGAATTTACATATAATTTTGATGTTTCTGAAACTTTATTTTCTGAGAATAAAGCGTATTTCACTGACTGTGATTTAATACCTCCGAAAATTATTACTGTCTTGGATGGAGACCACTTGGAAACATTAGTCATAACTCTGTAGAAATATTCTGAATTGGCCATCTAAAGTAGCGAGTTAACCTGTGCCCTAGAAGAGGCTGACTAAGCTGCATAGCCATGACCACCAGTTCAGGTCTAATGCCAGCCTAAAAGATGCATTTCCATCCCTAGAAACTTTTAAATTTATGGGTCCTGTTTCATTTGTATTGAAGCAAACCCAGCTGTTCTCATTGTATATAAGAGGTCATTTGTATCCTAAGTAGATAACAAAAAAAGAAAAATATGGAACTAAGGAATGATGGACTAATCTCAACTTTAATGTATGTACACACATTTTGTATCCCTGCTTCTTACAGACAATGTTAATGTTGTAGAAATTTCTGTGGCAAGAAACCTGACCAATTGAAGCTTAACCATATCCTACTACATAGAGCATATATGGAAAGTAGATACATATGTTTCCCATAACAGATGCACAATACAACGGGATTCTAGAAGAAACTAAATCATAGGATGTATATAGGATGTTAATAACTAAATCATAGGATGATATATACAATGATGCATCATTGTATATACCAACACGGTAAGGCAAATAAATTGACAATGAAGATTAAATTTAATTCTTAGAACAATCAGAATTGGGATTTTGAGAGGTTTTGATGAGGGAAAAAAGTAGAGATTAAGAACAGAAATAGCACATTAGCAGAACAGTAACCATTGACTACTGAACAAAGGGAATGTCCAATATCATTCTTAATACAAAGAAGGGATTTTCTTGGAGAAATGTAATAAAGCTATCAGCACATCTGAAATGATATATTCTCTCTAATTGCTGCCATATTTGTTTTTCATCAGTAATGTACTTTAAATATGTATCATTGTAATTATTAAAAGCATTATTGAGCCCAATGTATGGAGCCATGCTACAATTTTGATTTTATTCAAACAGATTTTTAAAAGAGTTACAGTATCCTCATGGCAGTGATATAGACACACCAAGTTAATAATCTATTTTCGCTTGATTGTATGTTTTTGATACACAATCCAAGGAAACAGGTCACCCACACACTAAAATTCCTATAAGAAACATTTCCTCAGTTACACCATGATTAAATTTTTTTGTTGTTGCTGTTTGGGTGTTTTATTTGTAGCTGAGGTACTTCTGAAATACATTCAAGATGTATATTTGTTGTGCAGATTTGCATAAAAATGCCATTTGATCAGATTGATTTTAAAAGTGTCAAGTTTATATTTAAAACTGGATAATACTCTGGCTAGTACAATATGTAAACTAGTAATTTTGTTTTGTATTCTCTGTATAAAGTGTTTTATATTATACAGTAGCTAAGTGAATTGCACTATTGTACATGCAACGCGACTTTTTTTTTAGCTTATTCAAGGAATCCCTGGGAATGTAGTTTAATGCAATAATATTTTTTTTCAATAAAAAGGCTTACTGGTATAAAGAGTGTCAGTCATGTATTTTTAATGTAAAGCATACCAAAAGGCAGCAACATAATAAAATGCAGAATGATGCAAACATATTCTGTATTTTAATCTGCAGAACTGAAATAGGTTTAATTCATTCCTGTGGCTATAATCCTGAAATTTCTTAGAATGTTTCCTAAAGATTTTAGTATGTGTTAAAAAAGTGGGTTGTTTAAATGGAACTGAAAATAAATATTCCTTAAAAAAAAAATATTCTATCTATGTGGTTTTTCCATGTACTTTTAATGAATAAACATCCTTGTGGATATTTTTATGCACTGATAAGTTGATTTAGAATTTCACCTATAACTCATCAGGTTGCCTAAATAATGTCTCTGAGCTATGATTCTTAATTCTTGTATAGCAGGACCTTGGGTAAACAAGCTAACAGTAGGATCAACAAATGTGTCATTTATTCACACTTCAACCATACTTTAAAACTGCTCATGGTTGTGATAAGTATCACTTTTTCCCATGTTTTCTCTTTTACATTGCATTTTTCCAGTTTGTTTATTGCATCCTTTTCCATCTGTCTTTCATCTTATAAGCTTTCAGACATGAGGCTTTGGCTTTGGTCATGTAGGTACTGAGAGTAGGGGTCTGAGCAGCTGCTGATGTGCTATTTGTAAGGCTAGTTACACCCACCAGTAAATAGCTTCGTAAGTGTCATGCCTCCAGGTGAGCACAACAGTTGAAGTAAGGTGAAAACAAGTGTCTGCATGGGTACATGTAACAGATGAAAGTCTGTGTTTTTGAGGTATGATGTGACAGAGGTTATATTCTGTTAGGCATATCTGCGTAGCTGGAAATACCATGGCCAATCTCTGGCGCCAAATTAGTCAGCCATGCAGTGACATGTCATGACTCAGGCATTCTATAAAATCTTGAAATCATAGCAAATCAACAGAGACATAATTGAAACAGTGTAGCTAATTCCATTCAATTGAGTTTTTTCATCCAGTTGTTTCATAATGAAAACAAAATTCAGAATTAGAAAAACTTACGTAAAAAGTGTGTGTGTCTGAAGGAAATGCCCTGCAAATCAATATCTATGCCACTACCTGTCAATTATAGTAAGCTTCCAGTTGAGATCACATGTCACCTCTTTGTTGTTGAGCACACATTGATACAACCTGGGGAACAAAACAAAACAAAACAAAAAACCCCACCACAAAACAAAACCAAACTACAAACAAACAAAACCAAAATAAAAATCTTGTTTTGACCAGGATGCAGTATGTGAACAGATGAAGTCGTCCACACCTTCCTCTTACTGCTAAAGCTAGTTACAACACCAGCAAAACCTTTCCTGCAATTTGGTGGGAAGCCAGAGCACAACCTTATTATGTGAAGTAAGCATCTTAATATATATTTTATACAGAGATATAAAGGATCTCTGAGAATGCAGCTGATTACCTTTCTCTGTCTAGACACTAGGCACAATGATAACAATGTGTGTGGGAATAACAGGAATCTGCAAGTCAGTACACTGCACTGCTGCCTTGCTGAGACTGGGACATACTGTTGAGATGCACTTGAACGTATCTCTGCCCCAGGGCTGAGGGGAATTAACTCATTAACGTTTCAGGTCATGAAAATACTCTCAGTCTCTTCAGGATCATGAGGACGAGCCTTAAGTCAACATGTTACTTGTCTATAAAGCATGTAGTAATTCTAGAATACTTTCTATTATTCTTCAATGAACACATTTTCTCTAACAGAAAACACAGAAAAAGCCAAACAGCCAATTTCAGAAATTATAGACAGAAATAAATCTACAATTACAGTAATGAGTGTTTATTTTAAACATCTACTGCTTAACAGTGACCAATCTGTTTTGTCAATGTGCTTAAAAGTGCTCTTGGCTGAGATGTCAAGTAGTAGATACATGACTGTCTTAAAAGAAGATTCAACCCAAACTCATTTTTTATGACCTAGCTATATAACCCTAAAAATAAATATAAGGTTGAAAAGCTTCATAGACTTCCACCAAGTGGTACAAACAGTTTTGCTGCCTTTACTTAAGAGAGCCCATTTTAAACTGCTATTACACGCAAAAATCAATATTTCATTCTTATGAACCAATAAACTTTTTAGACCAAATAAATTAAATATATTTACATATAAATACTTTATAATTTTTTTTAAAAAAATTACATTATGAAAGTAATTTTATATATAAAACTGTTTTGTCTAGTCCAAGCTGTGTATATGTGCAAATCAGCAATATTAATAAGTCATTGCAAATAGAATGAGCCAATTAGTCTTAGACAGCCACAAAACACCTATTTTTATGTAAAACAATATGTTCTATACAAAAATGCCTGAATTATAAATTTCTTTCATCTTTTTTTGCAAGTAATTTATGGGCTGTTTTCTTCCAGTCCCAGTAGGAAACCTTACAAAATTTAGTAGAAATAGTTATGTGTGTGTATTGTGAGGTGGAACGTGTTGTCCTATGGATGTACAGTTGCATCTAGTACAAATTTACACACCTCACAGCTGAGAGTGGACCCCTGTGAACCTTGTGAAGTTCAACAAGGCCAAGTGCAAGGCCCTGCACCTGGGCTGAGGCAATCCCAAGCACAAGTACAGGCTGGGTGGAGAATGGATTGAGAGCAGCCTTGGGGAGAAGGACTTGGGGTGTTGGTGGATGAGAGGCTGGACATGACCTGGCAACGTGTGCTCGCATCCCAGAAAGCTGACCTGGGCTGCATCGAAAGCAGTGTGGCCAGCAGGTCAAGGGAGGTGATTCTGTCCCTCTACTCTTCTTTTGTGAGACCCCACCTAGAGTACTGCAGCCAGCTCTGGGGTCCTCAGTAGAAGAACACGGACCTGTTGGAGCAGATTCAGAGGAAAGACACTAGGTTGATCACAGGGCTGGAACACATCTCCTATGAACACAGGCATAGAATTCTGCATGTAAATCAAAGATGTACAGGTAGGAAATACTGTTAATCAATTGCTGTATATTTTCACAGGTGAATTATTGCGGAGTTCCTGAAAGAGGAGAGTTTTTTCTCCTGTCCCTCATGCTTAGAGAGCGTAAATTTGCTGAGTAAATGCTTATCTGTCAGCTGTCCACATTGTTATGAATGGGAAAAAACCTATCCTCATCAGAGAGAGTGAAAACATTAGAAATGCTTGCTTCTTGTTTATACCAGGATTTTTCTGACAGGATTCCAGTATTCTTGAGCTACCAGATAAATGTTTATTCCTTAATTTACTTGATGATATACGTTCATTCTTATATTCAAAGCATCAGGTAATGGGATAGTTTTGAGCAAGTATAAGCAAACAGCATGAAACACTTCAGCCTGGTGAAGTAAATTCATCTGGTTTTATGAACAGGGGGAAATGAGTTACAGCACCATTTGAATCTCAAGAAAGTTGTATGCTTGGTGAATTGTAATCTAAATGAATAATTAAAAATCTGCTAAATGGAAAATACATTAATGTTTAACATTAACATTTTTTGTAGACAATTATCAGCAAAGTCATTTTCTAGGAAATAGCCAGGGAATGAAAAACTGCAAATAATAATTTAGGAAAATGGTGTTTGTTATATTTGATAATCTGTTTGAACATCAGTAACCCAAGAAATTGTGGTGTCTTTCAAAAGGGACCTTTACCTGGCTCTTCCTCACAAAGCTAACCTGAGACAGAAGGATGTCTTTTCTGGAGCACTAACATTGAGTATAGTTATGAGGAATTAATTATCGAATTCTCCACAGAAGAAAATTTGGGGTAGCTGAGGCAGCAGTTTCACAAGACAAGCAGCAGTTCCTCTACTTTGGTGGACTAGTTGTCCATAGAAGATAATGTAGAGGTATAGAGAATACACTGCAGAGCATTAGTAAGCAATCTCCTAGCTACAAGCCTAAGTATGTTTTCTTATGATTACTGGAAGACCACTACTGAAATCTGTAGGCACACAGATATGCCTGGTAGTATGACATTGCAAAGCACTATAGGTTTCTCATGACTCAGAATCAGCATATATATTTAGGGAGGAAAAAATCCAAGCCAAACCAAGTTATAAAATTTGAAGTGTCTCCTCAATAAAAAAATGAACTAAATATTCCTACCATGCCTTGATACCAAAAATATACATTAATCTTAACCCAAAAATCCTTTTAGAACTGTAAATTACATAAGCACTTTCATCATGCTGTAAAATTCCTTGTGCCCCTGCAACACAAATCCTTTCTCTCTGCATGATTGGACTATCATGGTGATGGCAAATTTTGTAAAATTAACACTAAGAACCACATAGTATTTTGCCCTGTTTTCAATGCAGTAGACACTTGGTTTAAACTGTTCTGATCCTTTTTTTCTAAGATCACTCATCTGCAGCTGAAAACAGAGAAACTTAGACTTTTGCTAAGGGTCTATTTTCAAAGTACTATGGAGAGATTTAGCACCATCATTCACACTATAGGCAATACATTTGAAAAGCTTTGTGACCTTTAGGTTAGAATACATGGTTTAATATGGAACTTCATTTTTTCCTAAAAATTTCTCAGGAAATTTGCTTTAGAAATTCAGAGTGGATAGAGACATGAACAACATGATTGGATAAATTCAAATTGAGAAAGCCTCCTTAGCAGTTTGGAAAACTGAGAGCATTGCATGAAAATCACAGCAAAGTCCTATCTTTGAGCTCCTGTTAGAAGTTTTAATTTTCTCTCAGAATTTCTTTGGCTTTCAAAAATCCAAGAATAAACTCACTATGTATCTCTCCTGCTGAATAGCTTTCAGGTCTAAGCATACAAGTATTCAATGCTTTTGGAGAAACTTAACATTGAGTCAAGTAGTGGCTTGCCCTTAAACTCTCTGTTTATGTGCTACAGAATTCTCATAAGCTCGTTCAGCAAGAACAATGGGCTCCAGAAGCTCAGAGATACATTATGGGACACCCACAGCACTGATATACACTGCAATACAGAGTGACCTACAAATTGTCCTGGTATTTGTGTCTGCTTCCCTCTGTCTCTGTAAACCAGGGCTTAGAGTTTTCCAGACCAGAAGCCAAGGCACACTCTTGCCTCCTGTAGGTGTGATATATACACCCTAGTGCTCCCACAACATATTGCATTAACAGATCTGCAACCGAAGCTTTCTGTGCTGTGGAAAGTACACAATCAACTCGTCACATACAGCATTTAAGAATCTTTCCATCTAAATGGGACTGCATAAAATATAGTTGTCTACTCTTGCCTGTATTCCTCAAAAACTGAGGAGCTCATGGGCTCATCCCACTTTCCAGAGGATCACTAGAATTGCCCTTGCTAGGTGCTTCCCTCTCCCCATTGAGCTTACAAGGTGCCTACATGGCAACTTGAGTTACATTTTAGAGTTCGAAGTAGATCACCAGTGTAAGAGACATATTGCTATATTTTGGACAACTGGAAATTTTTGAAACTCAAAACTGGAATCACTAGAGCTAAGTCAGTTCATCATGATAGAGGTACTACTCCTGCTTGAGGAGTAGAAGAGGAATTCAAGATGGAAATCAAACAAACCTGTATTTTCAGCTATTTATAAAGAGGTGCCTATGAAATGCCAGCACTGGCAGAAGTCAAAAGAGGGCTGACATTTAAAATATGGGTAGGTTTAGCTCCAATGCTTTGCAAGAGAGGTCTAGAATTATTCACCAAAATCTTTTGTGAAAAATATAGGAATTAAATTTTTAAACAACTCATGACCAAATTATGAAATTAAAAGGGTTAAATTTAAATATGTTATTTGCTTCATGTTATTTGTTCAGGTGAAATGACAATTAAATTAAGTTCTTACATGTTTGTACACAGCACCATATTTGTTTCTTTCTTTTAATTTTTGCATTTTTCTTTTTTCTCCATACTTTTCATCATATGTTGGCTTTCAGTGCTAGTTTGCTATTAGTTGGTATTAAAAAGTCAGTCATAAATATTCTGTATGCCACATAAACATTCTCTATACTATCCTTTTTTCACCAGCTTTAGCTGCTAGAAATGAATGAAAGATGCAGCAATGGAACATTTTGAAAGATTTTCTCAAAGAAGTGTGTGGGACTATCCCTGACATGAGTCCAAAAAAATCCATAGTAACAAGTGTAGATAAAACGATAACCACAGAAAAAAAATGACAGGCCAAAAAAGGGAGTCTTCAAAGACTCTTCTTTTGGTAGGATGCAATTACCACAGAAAATAATATTATTGAGATCATGGTGTTTACTCTCTGACAAACCATTAAAGCATCTGCTACAAATCATGCATAAAGGACATGCCAAGCATGATAGTCATAAATAGACCTAAGAAGATGATATAGCATGGTCTTCTTCTACAAATCTTCATTTCACACATCTGTGTCCCAAACAACACTGCAAAGGATATTTCTCAACCCCAGCTGGTCAACTCTGCTCTTCCTGATGTATTTCAGACCACAGGGAATAAAGGGAAATAAAGACCTGATATGATATCTAGAAAGCCTCACTGGGGAATGGATTGTTTTAGAAAATTTAAAGGCACAAGGAGGCCTGAGGGGTGGGGCAGAAATCCTGGGAGTGAGCTTGCCCTGTTGCAGGGTGAAGCTGAGGAAAGCCCCAGGCTGTAGCTAGCAAGAGGAATGTGCTAAGAGGGGCAGCTGCACTGCTCAGCTTGCACAGAAAAAGGGTTTACAGGCTGAGCCTGGCCCAGATGAGAAAAACACAGCATGGAGGTTACCACGCAGCCCACGAAAGCAAATTGCCCTTCAAAAGAAAGATGGCTCATGTTAACCCTCTTCAGTTAATGTGAGCTGCTGTGCTTAAATGAGCATGAAACCATAATCTAGGGGAAGGACAGCTCTCACATCCACATAAATCCCATGGTGGAGGAGGCATGTAATCAGGGTTGATTGCCATAATGTCTGTACTTTATTGGAGATGCTGTTCTTTGTATAAAGACTTTCTACTGCATAAACCCATTCAACCCTATTTTCCAACCTGGAAATATTACTTTCATAGCTAAATAAGTGGAGGTGTTAACTTTAAATTGTGACATAGGAGTATCTAAAAATCCATTTAAGCAACCTACAGAGCTGCTTATAAACTGAGTACAGCTGTAGCAGATGGTACTCATGCCAAGGTGGAGAAGAACTTCATACACTGCACATAGGACTCATTAAGCTTGTGTTGGAAGAACAGAAACAGCAGTTGGATATGGCATTAGCTATAGGTATCTTCAAAGCATAAGCTGCCAAGCCATTACAGTCAGTGCCTGAAGATTAAAGTTTCTCAGGTAGTTCCCATTAGGACCCAACAATTCATTAGAATGTGCTCAGAGCATGTATTACACCACATGAGCCGACTATGGGTCTCCAAATAAGGACATAAACTGCTGAGATGTGACAGAGGAAATTCAAGGTATTTATTGTACACAAAATAGCTTGTACCCATTGTGGTTCCTAAAACAATAGTTTGACAGTCCTGTGCCATTGATTCTATTTTGTAGCTGCCCAATTCCACGCATTAAACCTACGGATTATATTACCTGTCTTGCAATATTGCATTACCTGTATTCCAAAGATCTCAGAGTAGTGATATTTTGAAGAAAATAACCTAAAGGCCTATATTTTGAAAAAAAGTAAGCAGGATCATTTTCAGGCTTCTGTGCAAGGATAGGTAAGCATGATGATTTCTAAAATAAGGTTCAATAAGCAGGTGTGCAATAGAGTCCATGTAATTTCCATGAAATTATACTTGTAACTCTGGAAAAGCTGAGCCCTCACAAATATCGATGTTCATATGTATGTCTACATCTGTGCACAGACAGCTGAAACAGATTTCTGTCCTCACCTTGATCTCATAATTAGAATGACTCTATCGCCAGAGTGCATCCCCAGTTATCTAGCTAAATCTACACTCGTTCACACATAGAGGAAGTATTGACATTTTAGCCATCTTATGGATACTGTTCTCCAAACATGATGGGGAGGACTTATAAACTCCAGTATATGAGTGCTCTGTAGCTCCTGGAATGGTCCAGGCCCTTGCACTGTGCCGTTTGCATGTTGGCAGCGGGGTCTGCTTTTGCTGCCACTATAGATGTGCAGAATAGACTTAGTCAGAATTTAGTGATGCTTGAAATCTAAGACCAGCTCCAAATTTTGCAACTCCAGTTCTATTCTTACCATCTTAATTTACCTTGACCACTTTAAATCTCTGTCCTCCTTGCTAAGTCCCTCAGGAGACCATGCTTTCCACCTGAATAATCCTTTAACACAGACATCCTCTGGTTCCATCTCTCACTTTCTAGTGTAAATTGTCATAATGCAAAAGTATACAGTATTTCAGATCTATGCTTAAAATATAAAATGCCAGCCTCTGTCATACTGAGGCCCTAAGGCTTTTTTTAGGATCGGGATGCTACTTCCAGAAATAGGATGCTGCAATTGAATCTGTGTTATGTTTTTATATTCTGCATTTCAAGTTGGGCATATTTACATGTACATTTGATAACATCTAATGTATGCATACAGCTAAAATAAAATTTGCATGATGGTAACAGATCACATGCAGGCTCTGATGAGTTCCTTTCCTTATGCTAAGCTCCTCATATCTTAGTGAACTTCTGCGTCAGTTCACATCCTGGAACAGAATGATGCACACATCATGTATCTGTGGGAAAGCACAAATATACACTTTCCTGTGACATCAACGATGAATCAGTTATGTGTGGTAGCTAAAATTATGCTTGTTTATATAAGTTGCCAGATGAAAGGAGTACTTTCCCTTGCATATTAATTCCATTTTCAATCTCAATTAAACATAGAGTAATCAAGTTCACCTGCATTTTGTCAGGGATTGGAAGTGTTGCTTCAGACTGTGTGTTTGAGGGTATTTGTGGTAAAAACAACTGTATAGACTGGCAGGGAAAACTCACTGACCTAGTAATAATGCATTATTATGACACTGCTAATTGACACCAACCAATATATGTAAGAAACACCACAATTAATAATTCCTATTTAAAAGGAGAAAAACAAGCTTAACTTGTTCTCATATGAATCTAATTAATTTTTCTTCTACCTCTAGATGATTATTGGAGGGGGTCACCTATGAAGAAACATTTCAAGTAAGCTCTGAACCTACTTTGTAAAGCAGGGCAAAGGATCTTCCTTAGATTCAGCAAAAGAATGAAGAACTAACTGACACGTTTCTGCTTGATAAACAAAACTGTAATGAATTTAAATTAAATGATAGGTTTTATCGTCTTATGAAAAGTCCACTGATGAGCATCTGGGTTTTGATGGCATACTGATTATTGATAGTCCAAACTTATTAAGCTTTCCAGTCTCTTTGTTCACAGAAGTAAATCAGCACAGCAGAAGGAATTAAAAAGAACACTTAAATTACTTTGTGTGGTTTTACTGAAATGCTTTGGGCAGATGGAACGATTCAAAGGTCTTATTTTCTAAAGGTATCTCCTTATTTTATTGCTTATGAAAACTCCCTGCCTTTCACAAATAGTCAGCAAGGAAAGATTTTGATGTGTTCTGTGAACTACTGAGGATGACTCCCAAGCGGCAGAGAAAGACAGAAATATAAACACCTCACAATGGTAATGTCTCGATGGTGCTTTCATAGTTTCAGATGTCACACGTGAAATGACATTTCACACAAGGTACTTTAAACATTTTTTAAAGCTAATACATATGAATGCACTGGAAGTCAAAATTAAAAAACATGGGTTTTTTTTGCGTAAGCCATTCTGTTTGAGAAAAGTCCCGCAAGTTATATCATGAGCTGTTCAAAAAATCCCAATCTTCTTCTTTGAGTATTTTCCCAAAAACATTACACTATTTTCGCATTTCTTGATTAAAAAAAAAAAAAAATATATGATTGAAGGCCCATGACTCTCAAAAATTTTAATTTTCCTTCCTCAAGACCATGGCTAAAGTTGCACTTTTTATCTAATTTCCAGAAGGTTTCCTGCTTCAGCAGGAATCTTGCTGCTCAGGTGACCAAGACATGATGAACAGTATACCTGAATGCAACTGGCTGAAGCATGGATTCCTGAAACATAAAAATTAATCACCCGAGTACAAGAAGGAGCCTAGAAAAGTACTCTGCAGGTCAGAAACAGCACTGAGAACCCATAGCAGTAAAAAGTTTCTTTTACAGAAAAGACTTCTTACCCAAACAGATACTATGCTTTCCCTTCCATTATTTCAGGTCTTAAACCCAATTTTATTCCATTTTCCTGTTCTGAAGTGATTTTCCATCACTTCTATCATAAACTCTGAACCTTCTGTCCCTTGTTATTTCTGATTCTATTACTCTGTGACATTTTGCTGTACATTTTCATTTTCTTTATGTTTCCATCAAAATATTATGACACCAGACACCCGGCCTCTCAAGAATTAAACTATCTATCTTCTCTAGAGAGAAGACTGTAGCAACTGAGCAGGTGACCAGGTATTCAAAAAACAGTGTTATATATAAGCAAGAAGATCCCTGGCATGGTAGTAGAAAGGTCATGGGAACCCTCCTCAAGGAGTGGTGTTTGGATACTTAGGAGTCCCATTTCATTTCTTGCATCAGCAGCCAACCCAAAGACACTGCCCTAGATTGGGACTTCTGGTTTACTCATATCTGGACTCTTGACGTGATAGATAAGAGGATAATCTTTCTGCATTCAGTTTACTCTGATCCAGTCTACCATCTCCGGGAAAAAAATCACTGGGTGAGGTATGTCCCTTAAAATAAAAGGATTAAAAGATAAACATAATTAAAGACCTTATTTTTTGAAAAAGAGGAGAGTAATAACTTTTTTTTCCTGCTGCATTTCTTTCCTACCAATGGCACTTTGTATGAAATTATGGGTTATTTGTGTTTCCTTATTTAGCTAGTACAGGACTGCACTGAGCTACTCTGTGTCACACTGGAATGTGCTGTACCTAATGGCAGCACATAATATGATTCAATGTGGCATTTTTCTCTAGGCTCTCTGCTGGCGTTTCAGACAAACCTGAAGTAACCACAGAATGTTTAAGCTTTATACACAGGTAGTGCAGCCTTGAAACTAGTGAGGAAAAGCACAGTGGGAAAGCAGTGAGAAATACCTTTTTGTGACACTAACTGCATCTGTTTTCTTTGAATTCAGATGGTCAGTCTGACAGCTTTCTAAACGTTGGTGTTCATAGAGTTTTCCAGTTTCCTAGAAAATAGCCTATTAGAGAACAAGAGGGTACAGACTGAACTCATGGAAGTCTTGCTAAAGATGCAATTTCTAAGATATTGCCATGATACACAGACCAGACCTGTGGCTCTTCTGCCTGAGTGGACAGTGTCAACAGTTTCTAAAATCCCTCTGGTCATATTGAACGAAAATAGAAATGTTATCTTCTGATTTTCAGATCAGGTTTTTTTCTCCATTTTGGATAGATTTATAACTGACTTTAAAACTGCTCTAAAGAACTGGACATTTACAGTAGATGCTCCAAGATAACTGTTCTGTGTAAGTAAAAAAGCTATACCAAGTCATTGGATATAAAATTCAATCTGCTAATACCTCAGTTTATACCTCAGTGCTTGTTGTTTGCCCAGAAAACTAGGCTTTACCCAGAAGTACTTTCCTGAAAATTCTGTAATTCCCTCTTTATACCTTCCACACCGTTCTGTGATCCTCTTACCCATGACTGGAGATAAACCCAGCAAACTTACAGCAGTCTGCTTGTGGATTCCCAAAAGTTATCTCCCAAAGAACAGTGTGGATGACCTTGGAGGTTATGAACTACATTATGATTTTGGCAGAACAGGAGAGTACACAGGGTTGATCTTAAATGACACTGGGGTCACATCTCGAGGCCTTAGTGGAACAAAGCATCAAAGGGGGTGTGGTTATGCTTGTTTCTGTCCAAGAAGTATAAAGGATCAGAAGTGGAGCAACTATACAGCTTTTGGACACTTCTGCAGTGCCTGTTTAGAGCTTGAAACATTGATTGAGGCTGTTGAGAGTATAACAACAACAAAACAAATGCAATCATAGAACAGGCCTAAGACCATGATTTGACCTACTAATAACACATCAAAAAGTGCTTGTTATTGCCACATAAGCTAACAAGGATTACATAAGCTGGTGCTAGTTCCCATCATTTTTCAAGAGAAAATCAAGCTTTCTTGGCATAGACTTTTTTTCCTTAGTATTCTTTATTTTTTCCAACTTCTTTACTTATAACAGATCAAACCTCTCTGGAGCAATACAAAAACTATCATATTACATTCAAAGAAAGAAAAACTTTTTTTTTATCATATGGATACCCTTGTATTAAAAAAAACCCCACACAGATTGTTGTTCATTCTGTGAGTTTATTTACCTCAATTAAATAAATATAAAATTACTAGCACTTTTTTTTTAATGTGAAAGCATTATAGAGGCAAAAGTGCAGAATATACTTTTATTGAAAAAATTTTTCTATTTTACAGTGAACGACTATGAATCATTAGGAGAATTAATACTAATTTGCCATTCAGCTACATAGATGTGAAGTCTTCTTCCTCATGAAGCAAATATTTGTTATTATGAAACAT
This sequence comes from Oxyruncus cristatus, assembly GCA_013399855.1. Classification (NCBI taxonomy): domain Eukaryota; kingdom Metazoa; phylum Chordata; class Aves; order Passeriformes; family Cotingidae; genus Oxyruncus; species Oxyruncus cristatus. Next base: position 3,465,595 of record VXAY01012530.1, on the reverse strand, counting down.
TTACAATTTTCTAATATTGAAGTATATGAGCAGATGTCTACACTTAGTCAGAATAATGAAGGATGTACTTTTAGGACAGTTGTTTTCTGCAGAATAATCTCTGGGGTTTATAGAGATACCTGGCAAAGACTTTAAGGGCAACCTGAAGTCCAAAATTAGTTTTTATGTAATTAAGTGTGGGGAAAAGATCACTTTGGAACAAGATTTCTAGAAATAAAGCCATAATTATACCTTTGAGACAAAGTAGACAGCCAAGACAGAGGTTAAGACTGGAATCAATAAAATCAGCTGTAACTTACAAGTATCAAATATATCTATCATTTATTGAATTATGTATCTTTTTTCATAGATGGAGCTTTGTTCTCAATAAGAAATACAAATATGTTGAAATCTCTGTAAATAACACAAGACCAATAGGTAAGTTATCCTCTAAAGGTCTGAACACATTAAAAGAAAAGTGAATGGAGTTTGTACACTTTCATAATGATAAGTAACTTCCCATTTTAAATGCTTTATTCACCTCTGAAAATATTTAATGTATTTTGATGGTCACCTTTCAGGTATAGCATTTATAGCCTAGTAAAATAAAGGTAAAATAAAGTCTCCACAACATGTAGACTTCCTCTTGACTCACTATCATTGCATTACTTTTGATTGACTCCTTCATTACTTTCTATGAATATGACAAGGATACATGGTCTTCTGGGCGCAGTGACTACTCACACCTCCAGTTAATTAACACAAGAGCAGATGGGTGCACAAAGAGTAAGGGTTCAGTAAGCCTTTCTAGACTAAATGACTAGAGGTTGGCTGCCTGAATGCTTAAGGTTGGACTGTAAAATGTCCAAAGTGTCTTCTCAGAAGGCCTAGTCTGTGAATTTTCTTGGTTTTATCAAAAAGGTAGTACTTGCTACTGCTCTCTGTTCAACATAGAATAGATTGTCAAACACACTGACTTTTTCTCTATTCTCCATGCAGTCACGGGACGGAGCTATTTACTTCATCTATCCTTTGTGCACCTCCTACAGTGATTCCACGAAATGCAGAATGAGAAAGTCTTAGGGAAGATACATCAGGGTGATAAGTGCACCAGGTAGAGTCACCAATTTTATTTTTTATCACTTCCTCAAAGAAAAGACATGTCTCTTTAAATAAAGAGAACAGAGAAGTGCATGCAGGGCAGCAAGCAGCAGGTAAGCAAGGCACTGCAATGTTTTGAGCCGGGATGTATTTCAGTACAGAGCACTGCCACTCATCAGTCCAGAACCACCAACTAAAAGATCTACATTTCCATGATGTACATCAGAGCAAATATTTCTTTATTTTCAAATATAAATTCCCTGTCTAAAGTCACATTTGTTATATTAAAATGTTAAACATTAGAAACTGAGGTAATAAATTTTCTGTTCAAAGTCTTTTATGTCCATGATTGAATTTTACTCTTAGGAAGCCAGGGTTAGAGTTTCTCATCTGGCCTTCCTGGCGTGAACCATCCAGGATGTTCTGCAGTTTCTGAAGAGCGCTAATACATCTAGTCACATATGTATTCTGGAAACATTTTTATCATATGAAAAATATGTAAATCATTCAGAGTTTTACATACAAGAATAAAAAAGCAATGACAATATGAGCTCTATTTCCAAAATAAAGGAGTAATCTTAGGCAAGTCACTGATGGATCTTGCAGAGATCTTTAAGTAACCACCATGCAGGGTACATCCATGCTGCAGCATACCTCAAGGCAGAGACACTATCTTGGGTTCAGAACAAATCTACTGCTCACTTCATTTACACTAAATATGCTACATGTAACAGGAGAGGCATGGCAGGAAGGAAACAGGTGTTTTTAAATGGTTCGGAAAAAGTCAAGGAGCTCGGTTGAACCCTTGTGTCTCAGGTTAACCAGGCCATCTAACTCCTCTCGGCCAGCCCAAAATGTTATTCCTAGTAAAGAGTTTAGATGTGATCATTTGAACTTGAAAAGACCAGACAACAGCCTGTCTGTGATGGCAAAAGTTAATCTAACAGAATATGTGAGGGATGTGGGTAGGTGATGTCATAGTTACTCAAATATTTATCCGTGTGTTCACTCTTAGGTCAGCTTGCCTGTCTAAACTTTCCCTGGTTAACTTTTTTTCAATTATAACTCATTACAGAGTCAATGCATACACTGAACCTGTTTTGCCAATCAATTTATTTGTCAGTGAATGATTATTTGTTTACATTTGCTAAATATATGAACAGCTGTATCCTGCAGCAATCGAATTTAAGAACACAAAAAAAAAAGTTCATACTCCTAACACAAGAAACCAAAATCTGTACTACTTCTTAATTAACGTTTGTGTAGTTGTTGCTTAAACTTATCCAAAAAAAGAAATACAGTGACAAACAGAATGGGAGGAGGATTTGGTTTAGAAAAAAAAAGAGGAATTCCATAATGCAAAAAGAAAATAACATATATCCCTGTAATGTGTCCCACCTGCCACTGAATGCTGCCATGGTTTCAGGGTCTGAACATCATAAAAGGCACTGTCCCTTGGCACATACCTGGAAGGCAGGCAGCCAAGAAGCACAGGTGGATCATAGAATCACAAAATCATAGGATGGTTTGGGTTGGAAGGGATGTTAAAGATCATCTGGTTCCAACCCCCTTGCCACGGGAACACCTTCCACTAGACCACGTTGCTCGAAGCCCCGTCCAACCTGGCCTTCAACACTTCCAGGGATGCAACATCCACAGCTTCTCTGGGAAACCTGTTCCAATGTCTCATCATCCTCACAGTCAAGAATTTCTTCCTAAGATCTAATTTAACCTAACACTAGCCGTCATGCTAAAGTTATTTGCTTCTGACATCATTTCTGTGTCTTGGTGATCCCCAGAGATGGTTGGGAATTTAGACATGTTTCCATGCAATCCCCGGCTACAATCCCTATTGTCAACCTCCTCTGGACTTCAAACTGTATATAGAGGCTCCTTGAAAACCCATTCCCATTTGTTTTGGGAATATTATAAGTGCCCTGTTTGCATGCAGTTTCATGCAGTGTATGTTTTCTTTATGGCTATGACAAATACTAGAGCCATGTGATCTACAAACAGGCTGCCCCCACCTCTATGTACTTTGCCTGAGAGCTGCAAGAGTGGGTGGAAATACAAAGAATAAGGGTTCAGTAAGCCTTTCTGCACTAAATGGCTAGAGTTTGGCTGCCTGCAAGGTTGACACTACATAGATCATACATATAGTCCTCTACCTGGAAATGAACATAAGTGGCATATTTGCTGCATGCTGTTGCCTTCTAGATTTGCAAGCTGTTGTTTCTAAAGTTGCCAGGTAGAACACATTTAATGTATGACTAAGCCTCATTCATGCAGTTTTAGATCAATTCAGTTTCTGTGAAAACATTCTCTTTCCTACTGCACTGATGTTCTGTCCTCTGAGCTAAGACAGATTGGGCACTCATTTCAGTGCTCACTGACACCAGGGCAACCGAGCCAGTTCTCTCACTTCTGCACTAAAACAGCCTGCTCAAGGCCAGGTGTCGTATCAAGTGCTCACAAAAGCACAAAGCATCTGAAGCCAAAATTAACTAGATAGTGTGGAAGGCAACTGATATCAAGTGGAAATGAAAAAGGAAAATCTGATGACCACCGAGTCAGAAACTCAGTAGTATAATGGTATTCTCCAAGTGCCCAGCTTGTTACAGATGGATAGTTGCTGTTAGAAGAACACAGCTAACACATTTTTTTTCCTATAGGAAATAATTTCTTTGATTAAAAACACTGGCTGTCTGATAATAGAATGCCTACTCCAACACCCTCAGACCAGGAATGGACAGCTGTACTTGTCTCATAGCACTGCTAATCAGGTTCCTGTAACTGCCAAGATCTTTGAGGTTGAGGGGACAGGCTGCTACCATGCTTTTAAAGTCTGTTTTCCTCTTTACTTACTGCTTTAGTCTGAGTTCCTCCCTAACCTTTTACCACTCCAAAATACGTTGTCGGCAGTAATAGCAAATACAGAGAAGAGAAACTACCAGATAACCAACTGATATAAATTAGTGTATTATTAGATTCAGTATATACAAAATGAAAATTAACCCTGAATCTGATCAAAAGTTAATTAGTATTTGCTATTATCTGCAATGATCGTGTAAGAAACAAAATCCACAAAGGAAATTGCAGACTAGACTAACCTATCATCCTTAGGGTAGCAGTTGTTGGCTACCCAGTGCCCCTTCTCAGCTAAGACAGACATTTAAACATGCATGTATTTCTGGTTGTGTTCACTTCATTTTCAAGCATAATAAAAGTACAGATAAGTACTTTTTTTAAATAGGATGGAAATGACGAAAGAAAAAAAAATCACTTTCTTCTACAAACAATATGTGCTGTACTGAAGGATTTTATAATATAATAAAATGGACCAACATCAAGAGCAAAAGTATTCTCACCTTAATTAATACGATTGAAAGCTAAATGTGACGGCAATAGCCTTCACAGACCCTGTACATCAAATGAACAGCAAGCTTTCTCTAAAGGCCTTGTGGAAGTATAGCATTATTCAGTGTATGTAAGTTTTTCCCTAGAATAGAAATCTCCAGGGAGGATTAGTATTATCAATTGCACACACAACTGCATTGTTTTACTTTCTTCTACAGACAGGTGGAGTGCTGTTTAAATTCATGTAGTTGGCTCCTATAGTATAACGATGAATCATGCTTCTAAATAATGATGTGTGCTGGTGTTGACTGGGATAGAGTTAATTCTTCCCAGTAACTGATATGCAGCTGTGTTTTGGATTTGTGCTAGAACCATGGGATGTTTTCATTATTGCTGAGCAGCCCTTGTACAGATTCAAGGCTGTTTATGCTCCTCACCCCATGCCAGCAGTGAGTGGGCTGGGGGTGCACAAGAAGCTGGGAGGGGACACAGCTGGGACAGCTGACCTCAGTTGACCCAAGGGATATTCCATACCACATGGCATCATGCTCATATAAAGCAGGTAGAAGAAGGAAGAGGGATGTTAGGAGTGATGGCACCTGTCTTCCCAAGTCACTGTTAAAGGTGATGGATCTATGCTTACCTGGAGATGGCTGAACACCTGCCTGCCCATGGGAAGTGGTGAATGAATTTCTTGTTTTCCTTTGCTTAAATGTGCAGCTTTTGCTTTCCCTATTAAACTGTCTTGACCTCATCCCACGAGTTTTCTCTCTTTTAGTTTTCCAGTTCTCTCCTCCAGCCCGGTACAGGTGTGGGTGAGTGAGCAGCTGTGTAGGGCTGAGATGCTGGCTGGGGTTAAACCACAACATTGTGAGAGTTCATAAGGACAGGCATTCTGTACTTTGAGAACTTTATAGAAACATTTCCCATATAAAAGATTTGGCAATTTGAATGACTTCTATTGTTTTAAAATTCAATATGGATCTTGATTAGAAGGCAGTCAGTCAAATAATCATTTGTAGGGAACTGAAGAGGAACCTTGAAGAGTCAGTTAAGATTTTCTGCAGAGCACAATAAAGTCATGAATTTATTAAAGTTAAATGGCATTTCTCAGCATCCTAGACATTGAAAAAGACAGATACAACACTTGAAATGTGGTTTAACCTGGTGACAATTACATTTCTGTAACAGAACCAGGAAAGTACATATTTATTATATGCCCTGTGCTCTACTATTCTGTTTTCTTTCTCACCCAGCTGCATCTGAAACTTTGAGGCCATGAATCTCCGTCATGTATGGCCAACGGTTAGAGACATTCCCTGTGAATCTAACGTGGTTGCCATCTATTTTAGAGGATTTCTTTGCCTCATTCTCTTCTGAGATCTAATTCAATATGGTGCAAAATCATCAGGTACATAACACTGTGATTGGGGCATGCTTTAACCTACACTAGCCTTTGCAATTATGTTGCAGAGAAATAAAGATAGACAAGTTTAATTTTCCCTCCTCCCCCTTCCTAAATAACTTTAAAACCAATTCATAGAGTACATTACTGCCATATGACCCTTGGAATACTCTCCTTGTTTCTCATGTCTTTTTCATTATATTCTTTTGCAGGAGGAAGTTGACACTGCTGCTCAGTGTCATCTCTCCATAAGAAATGTAAAATGTGGCCCATCCAGGGAGGAGAATAAGAAAGGTTCAGACAGGTATTTAAGTTCATATACTTTTTACAGTCATGTTTTGGTGCACCCATATGTATCACAGTATAGGATAGGGACTCGTACAGCCAAGAGGAAGGGTAGGACTTCATCCCTCTATTTTCAGATAAGATTCCTGAAGACTGTCTGGTTTCCCCTCTTGAAGAGGCCTCAAGGAGGTCATGAGCAGCTGGGAAAGCAAGAGAGGGACACAGGTAACACAAAGTCTGCAAGCACATGGCTCATTTGAATATGGTTGTTAGGCTTTCCCACTAAAATGTGAAAATTGAAGGAAGTTCACAGAATCAAAAACCTGCAATATTTCCATTAGGAAACCCTAAATGTGTGGAAAGGGTTTCAAAACCTGGGCCGCTAATGAGGCTAAAACACCTAAATTTAGGACTCTCAAAGTAGATGCTTTTCTGTGAGTTAGGTGGGTTAGCTGCTGGAACAGTCACAGCTGACATGCTGAAACATTGGTGACTTGGTTTGTTGTTAACACAGCTATGGAATGACCAGGTCTCTTCAATGAAGCTGAGTCATCACTGTCCACCTTGAGATGAGCTGCTCCCCAGGCCATGCAGTCAGTCTTCACCAGAGACAAAATTCATGTGTCTGAAGCCATTTCAGATGCTCAAGAGAAATCCTTCTGATCTCCAGCTACTGCCCCAAGGACACGGAGCTGCTGTAGGAACTGTGTTGTATCTGACAGGATTCTGCTGGTGTCTTGCTTGCAAACACGATGCTTACCTTAGTCCTTGTTTTCCCCTAGTGATCCATATGGAATGGTACTAACAAGATCTATTAATTTGAGTCTTTGTTTTTGTGATAGAAAATGACATGCTGACAGTACAAGCTGAATGCTCCAGAAATGAATACCCCAGGCTTCAAGACCCATTTGATTCCTCAGGCTCAAACACAGGTTTCCCAGGACATGTTTGAGACAAGGGAGATGTAGCAAGACATGCCACAGATGCGGAAGCTTACCTCTGGAAACATGCCTTCAAACTCTTTCGGGGGCTGATATTTGGGCACTGTGCCTCAGGCTGTGGGAGCTGAATAGATGGAGAAACCAGATGGTCTGGGCTTCCACACTTGGGATTATTGTGCAGAGTGGTTGTAACAGATCTCAGAAATTAAGTGATTCAGAGGTTCTCCTCTTACCTGTGTAACTGCAGAGGCAGACCCACACGTGTTGCACGAGCCTAGCCAGAACTGGAGACCTGCCTAGGTCACACATTGTGAAGTACAATTGTTCCCATTACAATTTCCAAAAGAAAAAATTTCATGGAAATGTTTTGCCCTTTTTAGGTCCCAGTCTTCCCATTAAAAATCCCATTTCTCTGTACAAGGTCTAACGAGGTCCAGATCTGCTGAGAAATGAAAATCAAACTCCTATTTGCAAATAGTGGGATGAATGGCACAGCTATTTAAGGCATGGTTCAAAATATGTGGGTGAGAGTTACCTATGAGAAACATCTATTTTAATTAATAGGATGTGTAATAGTTCCATGTAATGAAGGAACCCACAACCAGACTTACTGGTTGTTAAATATTTCAGAAAGTTTCTAAATTAACAACCGATTTTGCTTATAATCTGTTCCGACAGAATATTTTGTTTTATTTACGTAGTGGTAGATACCTAGGAATGTACAAACAGTGGTCTCAGCACCACATTATTTGGCAATATAAGGATATTAATTTGGGGTTTAGGACTAGTGAGCAAACTATTAATTTTTTTCCATTCAACTTTAGTTTCTAGGGAAATATGAAAATATCACAAGACTAAAGCTAATAAAGCAAATGTTTTGATTCAAAATGGAGATGTGATTGTCTTGTCTTCCCCTTCTCCATCAGCCAAGTTTTTCATTTCTTACAGGTGGTGATCATACATATTGTTCTTCCTCTTTCTAGAAATTTGGGGAAAGGATTTATCCTTTTTAAATGAGCATCCTTTTGGTTCTCCATACATCACTTCTTTATTAAACACAGATTCCACCAATCCGTGATATGATCAAGGAAAATGATCAAATAATTTATGAGGCAGCCTTTGAAATGCATCAGATAACATATTTGAAAAAATAGGCTCATCTAAGATAGGGCCCTTGTTAGTCAAATAGCACTCTATCCAAAGACAACTGGGCAACAGAAAATATCGAGCATTTCTCTGGGCTAGTATAAGTATGCTTCCTCACCTCAATTTACACATACTATCATTGGAAGAGGTAGAAGTTTTGGGGATTTGAATAGCCTGACTTTTGAAACCAGCTTTTTGAAATTCACAAATTGAGTCAACATCAGTGAGCTTCTACCCTCTTGGCAGCAAATGAGGAAATCTGCCTGAAACTCTGAAACAGCTGAAAAAGACAAATGTTTTTTGTGCAATGATTGTCTGAAAGGGCATGGTTTAAGGGGCTTCAGTGCTCAATGCTGGTGGGCAGAGAAATTTTGTGACACTGAAAAGCCAGTGCAGACATCTCTGTGAGAGCAGAAGGTACGGAGTGAAGCCAAAATAAGAAAGATCAGAATACGTTTACAAAGATTCACAAAGTCCCTCCAATTGTTTTTTCCTGCATATTGAAGAAGATAAAGTTCAGGTGCTGATAGCACTGTCACTGAATCTGAAAATAATAATTTTATGCTCAATGATGCTCATGATTAGATAAAATGTCTCAAAGGGAAGTTTTGAAACTTTGAGTAATATTTAAGATTATGTAGAAAACTACTAAGTATTCAAAAGCATTTTTTTTTGCTTTCAAAGCTTTCCTTAGTTTAACTTTGTAGTTTCACATAAAAGACATGCTCTGGAGTAGAGCTACAGGAATAATGGTGGGGTTTGCTGTTTATAACTCCAGTTACATAAAATTTTGCACTCACAGCACTATGAAAAGTGGAACATTCTGATCTTTTTCTCTTTCTCTTCTCTTTCTCTTTTTTTTTTGACTGGTTCACTCCCCTTGTGGACCACCACATGGTGGCCAGACTCTTATGCTGCCCCTAGAATAAATCTCCTAGTGCCACTGCCAGAGGTAGAGCACTACTGATGGTGGATCAAGGTCTAAACCAATAGACCATTACTTAAATTCTTAAGTCTAGGATAGGTCTTATTCCTAATGCCTGTCCCATTGCAGTGGGCAGGCAGGAACATCTATTTTTTTTGCTTTCTTTGATTTGTGAAAATGTGGTGTAATACGGACATTTGGAGGATCCAAAGATGAAGGCAGTCAAATAAAAAATAAAAATGCTAATATTTCCCGAAGAACATAAGTACTGTCAAGCACAGTCCTATAGATCAAACTGCATTTTAAGAACCTTTACAATCTCTCCAAACACCAGCCTACCATATGTCAGAAAAGTTATTTTAAAAAGCCTCTCTGCCTTTGATGTTCTAACAAAGGGAGAAATGACAATAGATAGGGGAAAAAAAAGTGGTGGGTCAGTCCAGAATTCAAGAGTACTGAATGGTATAAAAATGGTATAAAAGAATTGCTGAAAAGTTTTGCTGGGAAATACAGATAATATTTTAATTGCACAATAATGTGAAAAGTAACAAGGAACAGGGGAGAAGGTAAATCCCACAGTGGCAAATATCAGCTGAGACTCTGTGAAAATAAGCAATTACTTGCACTATGTAGGAAAGGAAAATCACAGCCCTGAAATCTCTTCTAGCTGGGAAGAACAAAACGTGTTTCAGCTGAAAGAGGGTGAGAGAAACAACTGTGAGAAAATAATCAGGAAAGACAGAAAATTCTCTTTATGATACTTTTACAAGGTTCTTAAGGCGGGAGAGGGCAGGTCATTAAAAAAGTCTGCATATTCAAATCCTGTTTTACCTATGAAAAGATGTGTCTAGGGATAGGCCACTGGCAGGGAGGTATCCAAGTGAACAGAAGGGATTTCTACTACTGCTGGGGAATGTTAAGCCTAGGCATCATTAGCTCAAGTATAGTTTTCATCTGCTCTCTGCACAAAGTATCTCACAGTGCTTGGAGGAAATCGTGCTCTGCCCAAACCTGAGTTGCCAGAGGAGTGCCTCTGGATGGGAGTGCACCACAGGACAGCTTCAAGCCTTCTCAACCTCTCCAGACTAACCAAGAAATCAGCCCTTGGAGTAATGCACATTCTGTTCCCAAAACTTTACACAAAAAAATATAACTATAAATGAAGTTGTACTAATAGCACCCCATCAGATAGTTCTAATCAGCACTATAAAATTAAAAACATCCCATTCATTCACCATTTAAAAATTATGGGGCCAAGATTCCAATACAAACAAAAGTGGATATACAAGTTTTAATCATTGGAAAATACGATTATGCTATCAAAACAACAATAAAAAATCTTTAACTAATAAAACATAACCAATTCTGCTATATTTACAAATATTAGGAAGCATAAGAGACTGCATCAAGTGAAGAACTAAGAGAAGAGGTATTATAACTCCTGCTGTTTCTGCAAGAATTTTTATTAACTCAAGAAGCAATGGAATTAGACCAAAGGGAATCAGTTTCTAGAAGCTATTTACCAACTATAAACCAGCAAAGGAACAGGGAGTTCTAGTTACATTGCAAGCTGTTAAAGTGTTTTTTTCTCATTCTCTTTTTTCCCCCAAATGGCTGTTCAATATGAAAAATTACTCTCTGTCAGCAGACATTCTTCATAACCCAACCTGATCAGCAGCCTTCATTGCTTTGTTGAGACAAACGGGCAGTAAGTACCTTAAACATTTAATTTAAATGGATTTAAAAATGCAGAAAAAAGGTTTCATCATGTGAGAACAGAATCCAAAGAACAAACATGGATACACCCTGTCAAATAAATTAGCAATGAGCAGTCTGTTCTGAACTATCCCTTGATTCAATTCCTCTCAGGTGAAGCTGTGCAAAATGATTTACAGACTAAAAACTTCTAAATTGCTCTAGCCAGTGATGATTGTTATTGTGAACACTAATTGTTCCAACAGTTCTCTAGTATAAACACTATTTCTTGGTTGTATATGATAAACAGAGAATGGTCATCACCATTTTTCAGTGTTCTGTTTTCCTCTCATGAAAAAAGAGGCATAAAAGCTTATTCTCTTAATTTCAGGCTTACTAAATAAACATTCTGCACACAATTTTTATAGAGTTATATTTTCATTGGAAAAGTTTTTCTCAAAACTGAAGCATTTTATAATATAGCGTCAAATTTTACAAAATGTTTAAATCAAAATAATGTGAAATACAGTTAGTACCATGCTTTTTTTCTAATTTTGCTAGATATTTTCTAATTTTAACACCCCAAAAAAGTCATTTGCTGACCATGATATTTTGTTTCTTCATAGTAAAGACTTTGATAACACGTCCTATCCCATTCCTGAATTAAAGTTGTTGGAATGTCTTTCCATGACATTTAAATAGTTCAGTCTTTCAGTGATAGCCAATAAGTGTCTCCATCATAAGTCTCTAAAACACTCAGAGCGCTGGGCTCAGTGATTTCTCAACAGATTCCCAAATCCTCTCTGCCCATGATAGGACCCACTAAATTGCTGACTTTCCTTAATTTATTCTGTTCCTTCAAATATTTTGCTTAAATCCTTGCTTTGAGACTGGCAGAGCAACTACGAACCTGGATTCCCAGCTTCCAGCACAATGCTGTATCTCCCTTACAGGGGCTGAGCAGAGTCCTTCCCCATGCTACTGCAGGCAGCTGATGTGGATTCAGCTTTCCTGAGAGGCCAGTGAATCACAATCTTCTACTGCTGCACACTGTAGTTTTAACACCAGGACACGGGATAAAGACATACCCTTCTACCCTTGCTACCATTTTTGCAGCTAAGTCTTCTTGACCACCATTAATGTGCACTTTAATGTTTTCTTTTTTCTCCATCACCAGCCACCTTGCATTTTAAATCTTGTTATTCTTTTGGGCTGGTTTTGAATGCTTTTTTTCTTCTCTCTTCATAATCTGCTTAAAATTTCATGTCAGATTAAATGGTGGAGGGGTTGTTTCAGAAGAAGGAAAATCAGGAAGTTTTATCATCTCTTTGAGTCTGTTTTCCCTCCTCAAATGAACAGAAAAAAATCAATTATTAGCTAGCAGTATACAACAATTTTTGCTTCTGTAATGATCCAGGCCTTCAATGACAAAGAAAAAAATAACCTGCTAAGCTACACACAGTAGAGCAAACCTGTAATCATTAGCTCCAGAAGCACTGAATCTTCTCAGCTGGGCTAAATGGAGGATCTCCATTAGTTGTCACTGGGGAGGTACATATTCTCTTTGCAGGACAGCAAATTCAAATGGAATAGCTACAAAAACAAGAGAAGGACTGAAACAGCATGCAGAGAAAGGTGACTGAGTCTGTTTTCCAGATTCTTATTTCCTGTCTTCCCATTAGGGACTTCTGCTAAAGAATATGTGTTCTGGATGAAAAAAAGTCCTTTCCACCCTGTGGGAAGATTGCAGAATAAATGATCTGTGTCAATTTGCTGTCAAAACCTTCTTACCAGAGCCCTTCTTCCACCAGCTATTTTCCCCACAGACCAAAGATTTCCAGTCCCCTGTTAACCACAGGAGAGAATGGTCATGAATGTTTGTGCCTGCATAGAAATTCACTGTTTCTAATGTCAGGCAGACAGAAATACACAAAAATACATATCTTGCATAAGAAGAGCATCTTTTCATCCCTTTGAAAAACAGTGTTGTACTGGAATAAAGGTTTTCCCTTATTAAGACCTTTTACTTAAGAAGATATTCTGTGTCATAACCAGTGAAATAATACCAGTATGCCATAGACAACCAAAACTATTCCTGCCCAGATGAATCAGCGTGAGGGTGAGAACAGCTAGTCCTCAAAGGGAAAGAAGCGTCAGAACACCAACTGTGTTATGCTGAGGTCTCTAATGGCAGATTTGTATCCTGTGCAGATGGGCACAGCCCATTCTTCATCTCCCCACCAAATCTTGCCCCTGCTGCCCCTTCCTCTTGGGGTCCTGACTGTGAGCTCTGCCCTCAGCCAGTGCTTCCCTTTGCCTCCGCCTCATGCCACCATATACTATCCAGCCTTTCCTTCCCAACCATGAGCTCCTTCCCTGCCTCCACTTCCATTCCCCACAGCCTCAGATTTCTTCTATGAGTCCTTCTCCATTCTCTTCCCTACATGTGAACATGGGGTTTGTATTTTTGGCACACCAATCGCTATATTCCATTTCTTCACCAAAAATCAGTTCATCGTAGATTATAAGTATAGAAGCACAGAATATTATTCAACAAAGCATACTAGTTCTGGCTGCTTTCCAGCAGAAAAATACAAATTTCCAGTATATTATATAGGCTTGTAGAAAAGTTACAACACCCTGTTGGGAATCCAGTATGGCTTCTCTCTATATAATTTTTTTTCCCGGACTGCAATAAATTGCATTATGTGAAAAAATATAGAACTCTCCAGTACTTTGATATAAATCTATCTGAAGGAAGTTAATATACGTCTGACCACATGTATACCAGATGCATACAGCTACAGAACTACTTCCACTTCGGGGTAAAAAGAATGAAGTTAAAGAGATTAAAACTGAGTGGGCATTTGCTCCTTAGGAATAAGAATGAGAAATTAAAATTACGTGGGTAAAGAAGCAGGTCACGACTTTAATTATATGCTTCCAGATTTATTTGTGCTTCCTTATTTTGTAAGTAGTATTTTTTACAAGAAATGTTATATTTTCACAGATGGAAATGTTTGTGGGAGGGCCTGCAGAATTAAGATGGGTGAAGACTCTTGCTGATTTTAGTATGCACAGTTTCAGCTTTCATGTTCTGCTGACCTTTATTTTTATCATCTACAGCTAGTGATGTACAAGCTTGCTTTACCTTTCCTTCAATTCCAGACACCAAATCCATGAAGAGTCACAAACACTGTCAGAAATGTAAGCCTTCCAGAACAATTTCAGGCGTGGGAGTTAGCTAACATGAGTACTCTGCTAGTAGAAGTCACTGCTTCTGTCTAACTATAGTTTACATGTTTTCTGGTTTGTGTTTGATGGGGAATAAAGAGATGAAATTTGCTAGCAACAGCACCTGTTATTAACAGTAACATCCCTACGGAAGGTGCTGGCAATTTTACTGTCAGCATCTTCTCACACAGGTATCTCTGTGAAGGACCCCAAAGAAAAGTCTGCAGTTATGCACACTATAAATTGGTGCAGTTTTATTCTTGGAACCATTCTCAAATCTCAGAATTCTCCATAGCTCTCTTGCAAACTTTACAGTGATAAATAAGGCTAATTTGCTGAACCTCATTGTCTTTAAAAATCCTTTCAGACACAGCATCCTTCACAATTTCCAGGTGTCTTCTCTCTCCAATAATAATATCAACCTACACAGCCACATCAGTTAACTGTGCCCATTGGTTAAAACTTCTTAAGTAAAAGGTCAGAGAAAGGAGATCTTCACAGCTGCAGGATGACAAGCTGAAGGTGTTGACAAAGAAGATAAAACCAGCAATTTTCTCAGTTCCTGCTTCTGTCAACCTGACAAGATGTAGTATAAGATCCAGGGGCATTGTTTTCCACTCTTGTCTTGGGGAGACATTGAAATTCCTTTCACTTTATTGGGAAAATATGTGTATGTGGTTAATCTGTAATGTTATGTAGTTAAATTGTTTGTTCAGCCTCACTCTCTCCCTCCCCTCTGCTAATGTCTTAGAAACTGTTCTCAGCCAGAGTCACACAGGAGTTCTCAATGCACCATGTTCATGACAAATTCCCTCTTGCCCATATATACATACGTAAGCTCTGACAATTAGCCAGGGGGCCTGCCCCACAGGTGGGACTATACTGATTTCCATCACAGCTTCTGCACAATACTGAGTTTTGTCACAGAGATATTCCATCAGTTCTGGTGAATGATTAACGTGTGTTAAAAAGGAGAACATCCCTATGGGAATTATTTCCTTGAAAACATGAAATCATTCAATAATGCTTAGACAAGGCGCCATCACAAACACTTTCCATGTCTCTTCTCATAATGTTGGTGGGAAAAGCAAGCCACAAACATTCTGACAATATTTCTCGGTTCAGAAATAGCAGCTCCAGCCTGACCAACCACCCTGCATGTGCTGGTTGGCTGTAGATGAAGATGTATGTACTGGTCTGACAGTGTGTGGTGCCATGCCCTGCCTTGCTAATGGGCTTCCCTGCCACTTCCCCTGTTTGCTGGGTGGCCTCTGAGGCAGGGAGGTACCATGCCCATCCAAGACACCAGGCTGAGAAGTTCAAGGCTGGCGGGTGCTCTCCAGCTACCCCAGAGCTGAGTGGTCCCAAGCCCACGGACCCAGAGCAGCCCACCTGACATCAGGACCCCCAGGCACTCCCAGACACATAGTTTTCCCTGTCCAGAGAATGAAGCAGGTGGGGTTTCCCACCACTCATTCAGCCACCCCTGCAGTCTGGGCTTTTATTGGGAATTTTTTTGGTGCCTCCTAGGGTTGGGATCTGACTAGGAACAACCCCAAAAGAATGAACACCTGGCAGAAAGAGGAGATGATGTATCTTACTGAACCGTGTTATTTCCTTTTGTGAAAAACAGCAATTACTCTGTTTGGAAATGAAACAGTATCTTGAATGCTTGGATATTCTTGTAAAAGAGAAGCTTGTTCTCCACCATTCTCTGTAAAAAGAGAGCATAATAGCAAATTGAGGTCTCACAGCTATGATGGGCTGACTGAAAAGTGTTTTGACAAAATGATTTTCAAGGGAAACACCATTTCCTCTTCTTTCTAAATAAAATTGGTGTTTTCTCTTGCGAAGTCAGGCATCCAAAACATTTCTAGTTTTGCATCTGGCTTACCAGGATTTCTGGATCATGTGTTTCACTTGCTTATATTCTTCCAGAGCTTGGCCTGCTTTTCCATGTCTTCCATGCTTTTGACTAAAAGTTTTAGTACTTGAAGGCCCTGAGAGGTGCTCTCCATGCAGGGTAACCTGTCAGTGCTGCATTTATCACATGCCTCAGGACATCAACATTCACAGTATGACATTACTATGGTGTATAATCACTTTCGGTGTCAGGGTTGCTGCCATGGCATATAGAGCTGTTGGACATATGACTCATATGCAACCCTATGAACCCGTGTCCACAGGGGTTCACGTGGGTCCATTATTACCATTAGATATCTTTAGTAACTTTGCTTTATTAGCTTCTCATCAGTAAGGTTGATCCCAGGTAGAAAATGTTGTCAGGCTCATCGTGGCTTGCTGTGTATTTACCAGTGTGTGCAAAGGGGAAGGTTATCCTGCTTGTCCAAGTGCTCCAGCTTGCCTGGCCCATGGCTAGAGATAGCACGGAAGGAAGGCTGTGAATGAGACCATCTGTGTCTACCTTGACATGATTGCCTGGTACCCAAGCACTTTGATTATTTAAGTGTCTGGTTTTGGTTCCTCTAAAACACTTCAATCCTTATCCCCCTGTACAGTCATATTTCTTTTCCACTGTAAGCTATTATCTCCTACATTTTGTCCTCCAGCCTTATAGCCAACTTACTTTTCTAACCAGTAACAAACACCAGATTGTCCTGCCACCTTTTATCATAAACAGAAATTATTCAGGAAAAATAAACAAAACCTTCTGGGATTTGGGTCTTTTTTTTCTTATTTTCTTCCCTCTGGACAAAGCAACAGAATAGCCTCTTTCTATGCACTCCTAACAGTATAACTGATGTGTGTAAGAAGCTGGTCTTCCTCCTGGGATGAAGTCAAAATATGCAGAGTCTAGAGTGAGGCATTATCTTCAAAGAGGCCACCCATGTTTTCCAGGATAAGCTTGTTACTGTCACAGGGCACTGACAGAAAGCTGACAAGGAATGAACTAAACCCTTCAAAGTCCACTCAGAATAAAAGTATTTTTAAAGACCTTTTCTTAGGAGTGCCCTGGTGCTGATGGCTCAGAGAAATATTGTTAAAAAAGCAGCTGAAACAGTTGTTCTTACAGTAAACATGAATTAAGTTTAACAGCCTTTTGCCCTTCATTTCAGGCCTCAAATGCTCTCAGAAGGTCAATAAAACATTCTCTATATTATAGTCTGTCAAATAATGCAGACAGTGCAGGTGAAAGGTTGTCAAATGAGTGAAGAGAAATATTGTGCTAAGCAAATAGACAGGAACAAACCAAAGGCATTTGACCATACATGCTTCTGAGAATCTTTGCTTCCCAAATACTGTGCAGGGCTGCCATGGTTCGTCCTGCCCTGATAATGGAGTCATCCTCTCAGATTGTTCCTCACAGCTACAAACCACGCAGCTGGGCTCCACATTCACAGGCCTGTGGGAGACTGGTCTGGGCAATGCCTGTGGATCATGTTGGCCCTTAGAGGAACCCTTGGGCTGCCCACCTGTGGCTGGGGCAATCTCACAGGATAGTTCAGGGTGGACGGGGCTGAAAAGAGGCTTCCAGTCCAACCTCCTGCTCAAAGTAGGGTCAGATATGAGATCAGACCAGGCTGGTTCAGGCATTATCTATTTGAGTCTTGAAAAATTTCATAGACAAAGATAGCAAAACATCTCTGGGCAACCCCTTCTTTGCCCCAGCTGTCTTCATAGGGAACAAGTTTCTCCATAGATCTATTCTATACATCTCTTGTTAAAGTGCATGCCAATTTTAACCTTATGACCCTGTAATACAGTAACAAGCCATTGCCAGTAGCAAGCCATAAGCTTTGCACTGAATTTTCAAGGTCTCAGGATTGAGGCTTTCATGTTTGCTCTCTGAACTTTCCCTGAGGTACTTGCAGCTTTCTTTTACTTGTTTTAGCTGTAACAGCATTTTTGCTCGTTCATCAGGAGTCTGTGGCTAATTTGTTTTACTTTTCATAGAATCATGGAACAGTTGGGTTGGAAGGAACCTTGAAGATCATCTAGTTCCAAACCCCCTGCCATGGGCAAGGACTTCCACTAGCCCAGGTTGCTCAAAGCACCATCCAGCCAGACCTCGAACACTCACACGAGTGGGGGATGCACAGCTTCTCTGAGCAACCCGTTCCTTTTTTTGGACTTTTTACAGTTCCGCCATGGGTTTATGGCACTAAAAGAATGGATAAGTCTAGCGAAATACAGGCCAGGTGTGATAGAGGAGACATTAAAACACGGAGAGAGTAGATGTGGTTCACAGGAGAACAGGCATGATGTGACAACAAATGGAGCATGAATTGGATCTGGAGGCGCTGTGCCTGTAGACGGCACATCTATGGTCAGTTAAAGAAATGCAAACCTGGAGCACAGAACTGATTTTAGGGTAAGTAAAGAGAATAAAGAAATAGTAATTAGTATACATAAAAAGCATGATATATAACAAATTCAAATTTAACTTGGATCTACAGACCAATGAAGAATGGGTAAAGGTGTAAAAACTTGTCAGCAAACATATAAGAAAGACACCAAGTTGATTCTAGAATGAGGAAAAAGAAACTATCAATGTGTACATCATATTCTTAAAAGAGAAGCACCCTGTATGTTAATGACATTCAGTAATACAACCATAACTACCAAAAAGTGAAACTACCATCTGCAAGACTCTGAAGGGTGAGAAAAAGGGGTAGAAACTAGGCAGCATGTGTACATTAATTTTAACTGAATTATCATGATTATTCTTTTTTGTTCTTTTATCTCCTTTATTCTTCTCTAATAAGAGATCTAGACTAGTAATGAATAATCCATTAAAATAATTAGTTCTTGGTGTAAGGTGTGCTTTCTCTTTGCCTATAAACAAGATTTTGAGTTTAACCCCACTGTCTGTCATCCTTCTACCATATAATAGTGTGAAGAACACCTCTCCATCTTCAGAATAACCTCTTAGTAGGTTCTGGATAGCAACTACTGGGTTCCCCTGAATATGTCTCTTCCCCAGGCTGAGCAAAGCTTGGACTGTCAGCCTCTCCTCACAGGCCATGCCACAGCCATATCAGGTGCCCTGTGTTGAACTCACAGGTTTGTCTGTGCCTGCCTGGTGCTGAAGGGCCCTGCACTGGCCTCAGTAACTACGATGTGGTCTAACAAGTTCTGAGCAGAGGGGAGTGATCACATCGCTGAATGTGTAGCCCAGGGTGCTGTTGATCCTCACTGCTGCAGGGTCATGGGCATTTGTGCAGCTGCTTTGTGCCACATCTGCCTGTGGACCTGCCCTTGCACAGTTATTACAATGTGTAGCATTGTGGTGGAGGTGGGAGGCTTAATCCCAGTTTCTGGGCTTTGTATTTCTCCATGCTGAATTGCATGAAGTTTCCACCCTTCTTCCCCCCACTCCCAGGATATACCCCTGTAGCACTTCACTTCTACAGATCCTACCTCACTTGAACAGGTTTTTACTAAGATAGTTTTCTACCGATTTAGACTGTAAAGTCTTAGCTTCAATTAAAAAAAAAGATACCATGAAAGACTGTTGGAAAACTTGATAAGCCCAAGCTTAATGACATTCAATGTTCTTCTCTCATCCACAAATCCAGACACTTTGTCATAAAAGGGCTGATCAGGCAAGGTCTTGGCACAACTATGATGACTGTTCCTGAGTAAAACTGCCTTTGTGCTCTCAGAAATGTGCTTCAAGAGGACACACTCCATGATGTTTTTAAGAATCAAAAGGAAGGTGACAAATTTGGATCAGTCACAGAATTTTCTTTTTGACTTGTTTTTAAGATGGGAATAATATCTACACAGTTTTCAGGGTCTCCCCACCCTTCTCAGTCATGATTGAGAAGAGCTGTGCATGATACCAATCAGCTCTTCCAGTGACCTTACCCCGGTTGGAGATGAGAGATGAGTTTACGGAGTTCTTGGTGAAGCTGACAGGTGAAGTCTCAGTCTTCACTTCTGATGGGCTTTCAGTGCCACCAGTCTTTATGTTCCTGCAGGTTTTATGAAAGCAGAACAAAATTTTGCTGCATTTGTTTCAGGAATTCCTACTACAGAAGTTCACTTTCGGAGATTAGCCACATTGAACCTGAACCTCATGAAGGAGGAGCTGTAAGAAATTTAGAGGGGGCAAGAATTGATGGAAACCACTTCAAGGGTCTCTGACTGCCTTCTGGAACAATTACATGGAGAATGTGCTGGTGTACTTAAATGGCCAGAGGGTCACACCTGATTTACATGCACAGGATTGCTGGGCAAACATGCTTTGCTTGCAGAGAACAAATTCCTCTAGTGCTCATCGATGAGTGCTCGTCGAGGTGTGGCTATGACTTTATCACAGCTCAATACTATGTCTCTAAGCTTTAGTTGAGGGATGATGGGAGAGGGAAAGGAAAGAAGTGACAGCACTGCTCAGACATCTGTTCCAAGTTTGTTTCTGGGAGAACGTTTTGACCCAACAGCTCTTGGGAAATTGGTATTTCTAAGCTGTTCCACACTGAGTCTTTCTTGATCCCTTAGCTGAGATTTCCTCCATCCAAACGGTGATAAGGTTGCTGGTATATTGCTTGTAAGAACCTGGGCAGATCTAATAAAAATACAAGCGAAGTAATTGTGATTAAATCCTTCCACTTGGGCCTCATTGATACTGCTTTGGGGATTATTAAGTTTGTTGTGTATGTTTCTATTTTAAACTACTATTTCACAAATACTTGTACTTTCGTTTCAATTTGATAAACCAGAAACTACATATTGGAAACTTATATTCAGGAAGTTTTTTATCAGACTGATTCTAGCAGGATTTCATTAGGAAGAAGTAGAAAAAAAGAGGTCTTATGGGGCAGAGCATTGTCATAAAATCATGAATTTGAATGGTTTTGAAGGAACTAATAGGCTTTGTCAATGCAAGCAGTGGTAGAATGATAAAAAAAGGAAAAATCAAATAGCAGCCTTCAGAAAAGAAAAAAAAAAAAAGAGTAGCAATGTAATGCTTTAAGCTGTACATAGGGTAATAAGTGTGCACTTGAAGTCCCTGGGGAAATTCCACCTCTGCTTTATGACAGTATAGTATTTCCAAACATTCGCTTTCTTGTGAAAAGGCATTTTTTCTAAATTACCGCATGAGTGACTCCTGGGGTATGAGTAGAAGCCCCTGTGATTCAGCAGAAGTGCTCAGGTATTAAGAGTAAATGTAACAGGAAGCTGACTTTCATCCAGCAGGTCTGTTTTGATTTCAGCATAAACTGGAATTCTATTCAAGTAGAAACTCCTCCTTCTGCCTCTTCCATTGATATTGTCGTCTGAGACAGCAGGTTGTCCAAGAACTTAGTCTCAAGGAATGATACTTTTAGAGTTTTGGATTATCTGTGTGTGGTTTTCCTGTGTGGAAACACAACAACTACTTGAAGGAAAGTTAGTTCCTCTATATAGTGCTGGAGTAGTTACAGTACATACATGGAGCTGGAGTGAGCTGTATGACTATTTACACCTGCTGAGTCCTTTATTTGCCAAAATATTCACAGAATCATGCCCAGAAGCCCTATGGACTTTTTAAAATTTGATGTAGACCAATTCCCAAATAGTTACCCTTTCTGCCACAGTTCTCTCTGGGTGTCACCAACCCAGTTCCCTTCACAGGAGAAAGAGACCATCCACAGGGCAAATTTTTCCCAGGAGCCCAGGCCTTCTCTCTGTTCAACTGAGTAGTGCCATGCATATGTTACAAACGCTTTTCAATATTTTCTCTTTCCATAATGTCATTGAACTTTGACAAATAAAATCTATTGAAAAGTAATCAAAGTTCATATGAAGGATGAAATGTGGACTCAAACTAAGAACAAAGACAGTACTTATTTAATTGCATTAGCAGGCGTTAGGACAGAAAATACTATTTTCTGAATTATCCAGGATAGCAAAAGCTCCTGGGCTTCTATCTTCTAAAATCCTTTAAAATTTACCTTTTTTATTAAGGTATTCTAACTGTATGTTGGAAAACCAGGTGAGGTTGCATAACCAAAGCTTTATTATGTAAAACAAAGACTGTCCTTTAAACCATTCTGTCAACAGTTTCCAGAGAAGAGCTGCATGAATTCCTTTCTTGACTGGTCCTGTCACTCCTTACAGTGGACATTGCAAGCCACATGCCCATATAAAACTAGGCAAAGTAGCATGGAATTAGGATGATCATGAATTGACACACATGCATCTGCCAGACACTCCTCTTAGTATTTTTCTATAAAAGAGAACAAAGACAGTTTCCATAATTTAAGTGAGTTGAAGCCAGTATGATGGTGATGATTTTTCAGACTCCAAAGACAGTTAAATTCAATTAGGTGATACCTATAACTCAAGGGACACTATAACCTAGTTTCAAGAAATCTCCCATAAAAAGATTTCTTCAACACAGCTAACACTAGCAAAACCTGTCAGGCAAGACTTCAAGGGAAAAAACTTAATCCTAATCCAATGAAACAATGTATCTGAGTAGTTATATTAGAAGCTGACAAAACACTAAACCACTTGATTTGCTAGAATGGAAAACACTGGAAACGTGCAGTCATTCGCTTTCCTGAAAAAATATAGCATATTTGTACCAAAATACTAATTTCAAAGCTAGTTTTCTCAGGAGTTTATTAAAAATATATTCCATACAATCTGAAGTTCACAGTGCTGGACCCAATCAAATTGGAAATCCCATTAGTCAGAATGCCTTTCCCCCCCCCGACACAGAACACAACTGACTTATGCAAATAATTGACATATTTGACATCTTGCCATATATAGCACTAAGATGTTAGCAAGATTCCCAAAGACTGAAGTATTTCCACAGGTGAAAGGAAAATCCAATTACCAAAAAAAAATCCCCAAAGTAACTGAATAGGTGTATAAGTATCCCACTGTAAGACAAAGCCAATAAAAAGCATAGAAGGTAAGGAAGAAATCTGCTCAGCAAGTAGTTTTCTTTGATTTTCCAATATATTCATTTATCTACTCTGATGTATTTGGTGTTGATCATTACTGGAGGGAGAATGCCAGCCTGGATGGTCTATGTTCTATCTGCACTTCAACTCTTATGTGCATTCAAATAATTCATTACTTTTTTCTATAGGGACATTAAAACTTTACAGCAATTTTTATTAGCGAAGCTTTTTGACAAGCTACTTGGCAGTATAGAATGAAAAATGAGAAGTATTTCATGCTACTGTCAGGATGCCTTCATGTCATGCATTGAATGAATAGACACATCATACATATGCTAATCTTATATTGCAAAAAATAAGCCTATTAATAAAAATTAGTTTGTCATCTCAATAACAAACTAGGCTACTGCAATCCTCTAAATTAGTGCTTTAAATTAAAATACACCAAAATGCTTATAACTGGAAAATCCTTTTGTTACTGATCACTGGGTGACTGAGCCAGGAACACCTCCCCAGATCTCAATCTGAAATCTCAGCAGACACTCCACTGCCCACACCACTGGGAATAAAGCAGTACAGCTGGATTAATGTCATCAGGTACTGTAGCTGTCTCTAGCTTGTAAAGTGTCCTAACTGACTGGAGCATAAACTCTCATAGCAAAAGAGAAGCAAAATACATCTTTCACACAAAAAGGTTCATAAGATTTTGACCTTGGTGCTGACAGAAGGTATTTCAGTAACACAGAGATATGTTTTCCTCTGTGTGCTATAATCATGGCTCTCAGTCACTCTGGTTCTCACTAAGGTCCTGTCTTTGGACCTGAAAAACCTTTAGTAATTTCATGCAAGATGGGACTGATTTAAGAGGATGTAGTAGGAGTTCTTCCTCTTGGGAATTACGAATCTGAATTTGACCTTCCTCTGGCAAAGAGGAACATGATCATTTGTTCCATTCTAAATCTGACAGGAAAGTTTAAAGAAACAAGATTAGCTTGAATGGACAAACTGGGAATATTCTTTCATAGATTATTTTAACAGAAGTAAATAAGTTTAAATTGAGAGAAATTACAACACAGGTCTAGTTACTTGGAAACCTGGACTGTATGAATTGAACATCAATTAGAGCCTATAAAGAGTTGTCTGAGTTTATCAGCAGATTATTAACTGGTCTCACCAGTGTAAAACAACCCAGTTTGCACAAGACTTGCCTCTAAATTAGCTATCACTAAGTAGGAAAGAAATCCTAAAATTATTGTTTTCTGAAATCTACCCCACTAAGTGCATGTTGAGTGACTGGTAGACTAAAAGAGTAGGGATGATTAAGAAATGCATAGAGAATGAAACAGAAAACATCACTGTGTTACTGCAGTTTGCCCACATCTTAAATGCTACATGAAGTTCTTGGCAACCCTCTACTAAAAACTCTACAGTGGAGTTAGAAAGGAACAGAGAAAGGCAACAAATACTATCAGATATGTGGAATACATTCCACTTTAGATGAAACTATAAATATAAGGACTTTATGGCTCTAAAAAGCCATTGAAGAAGAATATGATGTTGCTTAATAAAATTAGGAATTCTAGGGAGAAGGACATTTATTGTTCCCCAGAGTAAGGGGAAGAAATGGAAATCAGTTGTTGCAAAATCATCCGGTAGCACATCTACAATAAGAACTATATTTTTCATATGAATATATTTAAATTGGAAACTCATTGCCACTGAATTTCCACAGAATTTCACAGAGACTGGTAGGAGAAATGGTTTCAAACTATATAAAACAAATTTACAGAAGTTAAGGTCATTAGAAGCTTTTAAAAACAATGTTCTAAATGTTATTTCAAGCTCAAGCAGGTCTTTAACTGCCAATTGCCATAAATACATTTTTAAAACATGTAAAGGTCACCTTATTATTATTAGAGTGCTCTGATCTGATAATGTGCTCTAAAAGTGCTTGTTTTATTGATCTTAGCATTTCCAAGATACATATTAATCACTGAGTCATGACAACATTGAGTTACTCCTGAGCATACACACAGATACCTGAAGAACTTTAATGTGAAAAATAGAGACAGTTCCTCAATAAAACAGTATTTTATTTACTAAGTGCCTCATACACTCATTTGAAATGCCCTAGTCATATATTAGATATCACAGGTCTTTTTAATAGTGAGACTGAGGGATCAGATTTTAGTTTAAAAGAAATCTGCAAACTCTCCATGAGAAAAAAATCACAAAACAGTTCACTCCAAAAAGCATGCAGAAAAAGGTCGCAGTCTTAGATATTTCTGTTGAATAAGTTAATCATAGTTTTAAATGGTTTTACAGTTTTTGTGCAGAGGTCATAGTTGAGAAGTGTTTTCTTTCCTCCAGTCTCCATCCCTGTAATGAGCTTACAAAAATTCATTTCTTGTGAAAAGTTGTAATTGTAAACTTCTCCATCACTGGATCTTTTCTTACTTTATTTGAAAGAAATTCAGTCTTTAAAATCTTCTCACAGAAAAAAAAAGAAACCCTTTCATCAACTAAGGTTCATATACCGGCTCTGCAGCTGAAGCCGATATTTTTACACCTTTTCCAGGCACATGATACAGCATCCTGAAATACAATTCAAACACATGTTTATCTAGAAAACCAAAAATTTATTGGAAAAAAAGCTTTATGTATTTTATTAAAAGAAAAGACAGCACAGAATCTTAGAATCAGTTTGGAAGTCATCTTTGGAGAATGGCTAGTACAACCCTTTGCTCAAGTAGGTTCAACTAGATACAGTTGCCCAGTACCTTGTCCAAGCAGATT
This sequence comes from Oxyruncus cristatus, assembly GCA_013399855.1. Classification (NCBI taxonomy): domain Eukaryota; kingdom Metazoa; phylum Chordata; class Aves; order Passeriformes; family Cotingidae; genus Oxyruncus; species Oxyruncus cristatus. Next base: position 3,439,867 of record VXAY01012530.1, on the reverse strand, counting down.
TTGAATCCCTTCAAGGATGAAGACTCTACTGACTTTCTGGGCAACATGCACCAGTGCTTGATCACCCTGAGCAAAAAGTTTTGTCTTATGTTTAACAATTCCCCCTTTTTTCAGTTTGTGACCATTGTCTCTTCATCCTGTCACCAGACACCACTGAGAAGAGGATCTTCTGTATTTTCCTCCATCAGGTACCCACAGAGATGGTTAAGACCCCTCGAGCCTTCTCTTTTCTATGCTGAGCACTCCCTGCTCTCTCACCCTCTCTTTGAACATCAGATGCTGCAGTCCCTTGATCACCTTTGTGGCCTTTTCCTGAACTTGTTCCAGTGAGTCCATCTCTTTCCGGTAGTGAGGACACCAGAATTGGAGCCACATCTCCAGATGTCTTTCACTAGTGCTGAGTAGATGGGAAGAAACCCCTTCCTTGACTGCTAGTGATGCTCTTCCTAATGCAGCCCAGGAGGCTGTTGGCTTTCTTTGCTGCAAAAGAACATTCCTTGCTCATGTTCCACTCGGTGTCCACCAGGACCCCCAGGGCCCCTTCTTCAAAGCTGCTTTTCAGCTGTCTGGCCCCAGCCTGATGTAGGGACTGTATTTTCATCGATTCACATAATAAAGTTGGTAAGAAAAAGGAATTTCAAGAGAAAATGGAAAGAGATAAGAAAACTAGTAGAGGAGAGGGAAGGGAGGGAAGAAGGAAAAATGAAGTCAACACAACCTTGTCTCATGCTCCTGAAATACAAAACCCAGAAATTATTCTTCTTTCTAGATGTTCACCCTTTTTGATCTAACTGTGCATCTGATACTATTAATTTCTTACCAAGTTCTACTTTATTCATCTATTTGTGGATATTTTTTTTTGTTTTCTCAAATCATGTCTGCCTGTTACTCATTCATTTCTCATTTGGTATTTCTTCCTCCACTACAGTTCTCTGCTGGCTTTATTTTCCCCTCTGAGCTGCAGACTGAATTCTGTGATTTCTGTGATCATGTTTCGATTCCTCTGCTTTTTAACTCTCATTAATTCTAACCTATAGTAACACTTGTATGTGCTTCTCTATCCCTTTATGTGGTGCCCTGGCAATGGATATTTCATCTCCAATCCAGATTATTTGTTCAAATGCTTATTTTTTACCCCTTAAAGAATCTAAGACTGGTTTTGGCTAGGAAAAAAAAATATTAATATTCTTTCTTTCTTTCTTTTTTCTTTCTTTCTTTCTTTCTTTCTTTCTTTCTTTCTTTCCTTCTTTCTTTCTTTCTTTCCTTCTTTCTTTCTTTCTTTCCTTCTTTCTTTCCTTCTTTCTTTCCTTCTTTCCTTCTTTCTTTCCTTCTTTCCTTCTTTCCTTCTTTCCTTCTTTCTTTCTTTCTTTCTTTCTTTCTTTCTTTCTTTCTTTCTTTCTTTCTTTCTTTCTTTCTTTCCTTCTTTCCTTCTTTCTTTCTTTCTTTCTTTCTTTCTTTCTTTCTTTCTTTCTTTCTTTCTTTCTTTCTTTCTTTCTTTCTTTCTTTCTTTCTTTCTTTCTTTCCTTTCTTTCTTTCTTTCTTTCTTTCTTTCTTTTTCTTTTTTTCTTTTCAGCATGCGCTGAAGGTTGCATGCTGTGTGTAGGGGGAATTATCACGGTATATATTTCATGCATGCCAACCACATTTCACCCAGTAAGTAGCAACTCATTTCACCCTGTAATTTCCATAGTGTTATAACTTCTGTTAGAACGTGAATATAACTTCCTAGTTTTCTCTTATTTTACCCCCAATCATCTTCCTGCAATAAGTTAACTCACCATCTCTGACCACAACTGAGATGTAAATCAAGATTTTAAGAGTGGCTACATCTGTGAATGATCCAGGTGTGTCAGAGAACAGTCCTGCAAATGCTACTGTGTTTAGACTATTTGAAAATCACATTTGAAAAATACTATTTTTTTTCCTAATCTGGTTTCTTCATTTTCCTCTTTTATTTTTTTTTAATAGATTCAGGCATAGGAAATACACTTACTAAAGATCTGGAAAATAGAAGTAGAAGGTGAGATATAATTCAGAATACAATGGATTAAAAGTTTGAAATCTCTCACGTAAGATTGGAAGTCTTATAGAGAAATTGAAAAAAATTGAGATAACATTTGATGGACATTATACTATCCATATGGTGGCTGTTAGATTGCTATCTAGTAAATCAAGCTGATGAACTGGAAATGAGTTCATATTAGAAAATATTATATTGGTTCTGGGTCCTGAAAGCAAAATAACCAGAGAGGTTGAAATCTTCTGCAAAAGATTGTACATGGGCCAGGCATCAGATAAGTTTGAAATACATTTATAGTATTTCTTGGCTTTTCAGATTTTCTCCTACAAATGTCAATAGTACAGCATTTCAAACAACAGAGGAAAGTCTCAATCTGAATAAAAATGTAGTCTGCAAGGGTGATGAGCCACATTTTGTCTTGATGATTTTTGGTAATCAGTATCGATTTGGTAAAAATTAGGCTTTGAGAAATTAAGACAGGGAGATAGTAATAATTATGTCTAATATTAATTTTTCTCTGAAATCTGTGTGAAACTGAGAAATCATACAATACTAATCTTCTGGCAACTCCTATACCTATCACTAGGGCTTACTCTTATCACTACCTTTCCGGATCCTTACAGTATTATTTGGACCATGATACTTCGTCTCCTAGCTTTTGAACAGTCCAGGAGAAAAGATTTCATGCACACAGGCACACACATGTACATTTGAAAAATCTACAGGCAACTTTGAGAAATCACAAGGAAATCCTGAACTGGAGTGAGGTGGGATCTGCTCCTTGGATGGAGTCCAGCAGAGTTCTCTTGTGGTCTGAGCTCCTCTCATGTGGCTACAGCAATCTGTACCCATCCTTTACTTGAGAAAAAACCAAATATAACTAATTTATGCGCTCTTATGCCTCTTTTTATACAGTGCACCATACCTTGAACACGGCACTACGCAGGTCAAAATGGAATATGTCTCCCTGGTCATTCATACCAATGTCATTAGCACTACGGGGTCACAATTCCAGTCATGTTTTTTGGGTCTCAAATACTTTTTTTCTTTTGGTCAAAACATGAGAAGTTTTAGAAAAGTTTATTATTTGCCAAGATCCTCCTTGCCTCCCAGAACTTGGAAGCTAAAATAATTTATAACATTGACATTTCACCATCCATAATTTTCTACCCAATTTCCATTTGCCCTTTGCATTGCACTTATGAATAGTTGTTGGATTAAGTTTAGTTCTTGCCTACTCCACTAACTGCATGAACAGTGTTGAGCTGTAATTTGACTCACTGTTAATTGCTGACATATGGCATATTGAATAAGGAGGGGAGGGAAAAGCACTCCTGGGGAGTAAGTGATTAGCAGTCTAAACATGAGCATTACTGACATTCTGTGACTTTACATTTTCTGACTTTTCCTTCTAAAATCCTGGATTGCAGAATGTGCAGCTTTTCTGTTTATTTTGAAAGACTGTTCAGGAGGTGCTATGGTAAATTATTTTATAAGTCAGAAAAATCATAAATCCTGCAAGTAAAGCAAACTGCCAGAGATGATCATGCATATTTAAAACTATTTACAAATGTGGCAAAGCATAAACAGATGCATTCAGTACTTTAAAGTTCTCAGATGGAGAACAGATCGTTTACAAATACCAACGAGCATTGCCTGGGAAATATGCTGTATATCCAGAGTGGATACCCAAAGGAGAAACTCCTCATTTACCACTCACACCTCCTCTAATGGAGGAATTATTTGGAAATGAGAAAATAATGTATCACCTACAGTCTCATAATCAAAAAGGTTCCGTTTGAAATATCCACCCACTACTAGTCACATGAAGAATGCAATAATGTGAAAAGCCGAAAAAAACTTCTGCTCTTAATCAAGAAAGTCAGTAGCTAGAATATTTTAAAAAATGACTATTTGCTCAGACATTGCTTATATTTTTTGGTGATACAGTTTAAATGGTAAAAAATAGCAGAACCTTACAAACTACTGATACATCTTGAGCAATTCAGTCTTTAAGGAATGTGCTATATTAGTTCAGGAAGGATAAGATATACCTGTAATTAGGCAAGTATGGGTGTTTTACGACTATAGTAATCATCTATAATGTGAGTAGAAACCAAAATGGATTCTCTTCTGCCATAATAAAACTGTCCCAGATATTAACAGTACTGAAATATTATCAGATTTTTTCTTTGAAATAAATGTATCCCAAGTGTTAAGGAAATTTCCTCACCTCTGTAACTGCTTCTAATCTAGATTCTGTGGCCTTCAGTTTTGATTCCTGGTACATGAAGGTGTCCCTGCCCTGGGATATCCTAGCTCCTTACTGCCCTTTACCTTCCGCAGTGAGAAGAAAACAATGACCTGAGCAAGTCAGAGAGGAAAAAGTGCATCTGCAGGTGTGAAGTCTGTACTTTCACATCAACTAAATTTCATTAGCTTTAGTTCAAAATGGGAGATAAGAAGCCAGCCATTTACCCAAAATGAAAAACTAAGTTCTCGAGGTGTAATAGTTAATAGGTAATCTATCTCTGCTCCTTGTCAGGGAGAGACTTTGGGGTACGAAGAGAAGAATTGACATGATGTTCATCTGCATATACCAAGGAAACAAAAAACAAAGAAAAGAAAAAAACCAAATTAGGTATAAAGGGGAAAATACGTGAAGTTAATTTAGGGCTGTCATGAAATGCTTCTTACACTTATAAAGGGAAAGAGTTTTGTCTTGGTTTAAGCAAATGAGTATGATATGAACACAGAAAGCCTTCTGGGAACTCCATAGATTCACCTAGAATGAGATTTTTAAAAGCTGGAAAAATTCACTTTTTTTCCTGGCAGATTAAATATGTGTTTGCAATTATTCTTACTTCCTGGACTAAAAAATATTTCCAGCCAAACCATTCCTCAAATTTACTATTTTCTTATGAACAATTTGGACCATTTCAATTATTCCAAGCAGAAATTTATAATACATTGTCTCACAAATACTGTTATTTAATTATTCATTTATTTTTTAAATCTCACTTGTATGAAAGAATCTGCACAGGATCGCAGATGCTTAGATTTTTAGCACTGTGTCCCACACTACAACACAGCATGCTGGTGCTTTTGTCAAGAAAGCACCAGTCACCTGCAGGCCTGGTAGGCAAAGGTTGTGTCCTGATTGTGCTCAAGAGCAGTATCACCAGTGAAGGCACAAAAGAGTTAGAGAAGGTGTAATGGCCCCCACCCCATGTGAGTTACTTGAACTCATTTCTGGGAAGGCATCTGGCAAGACATGTTGCAAGAGCTTTATGCTGGGCTTTATAAGTCCTTTTTGGAGACAGCCTGAGTGCTTTACCCGTGTCAACTATTTCTGCCTGTTATCCTTTATGCCATAATTAGGAATATGGAGATAAACTGCTATGATTTTCAAGGTGTGGGTCACCCTAAATATGTTATTCAATTAAGAGGATTCAGCATCAGTAAACCCTATTCTGACTGGAGTTCAACTGGAAAAAAAACCCCTACTCCTGTCTATTTAACACAGCCTGAGTTGGATTTATTTGCCCTTTCAGTTGAAAAGCTATATCCAAAATATATAATGATATGACTATCTTGTCTTGAGTCTTCAGATGCAAAACATTAAGGGACACATATGGGAAAAAATGGAGGGTCTGCATCTAACTCCTTGTAGAGCTGAACCTGCCTCTTTCAAACAATGACATTCACAAAAATTTAGGAAGCAATATTGGGAAAGGGGAATAAGGCAAAACAGTCAAATGAGTGTCCCAGATCTATTAAACAAGCAACTGAGAGGAAACAACTGAAAGGAGATAAAGGCAATGGTAACTCTGACAGTTCTTTCTAAGCCTGTGCCAGCTACAGTCAAACTGAAACATCATTCCCAATCGTCTTGGATAACAGTAAAGGACTCAGATGCTGGGCTTTGAAAGATATTTCTTTAGCAGCAGGATCTGACTCAGTGGCAGACTTGTCAAACAGTTTAGCTGGCAACCTTGAAGCTGCCTCTGTATAGTAGCACACAGTTCAGGGCAGGATTATTTCCCTATACACCAATTCCTTGGACAATGATTATTCTTTCTGATGAAGATAAAGCATAAAACTGATTTACAGTTTGGACTTTTTTTCAATGAACAAAAGCCATTCTTTTATTAAAGTCTTTTTTTTGCAAAACTAGATATGATTTTTTTTCCACTTTCTTCACAGCTACATGCCATGTTGAGTTGTACAGTCAGACACACTGTGTACAGCAGTCTTGAACATAAAGTAAATGATGCAAAGTGTTATTCTTTAATGTTATTTTGGTAACAATCAATAAACTATGCAAGTAAGATTTGTGTCAGCTGCAATTTGCACATGGAGCAACTTCAAGCAAATCCATTATTTTTTTAATTACTGGAAACAAGTAAGAATGTGCATTGTATCATAAACAGTGTCCTCAAATAGCACTGCATGTCTAATTTACTTGGTTATTTTTCTAACATCAAAGCAAATATTTAGTTTTATGAAGACAAAGGGTGCTGCTGATTTGAGTTTACTAGAGGTGTATGAGCTTGCAATGGGAAAAACATGCAATCAGCAAAAAAAAATTAGAGTCTTTTCTATTCTTTGACTATGATCAGAGTTGAAGTTACTTCTTAGATTTAAAAAAAAAAAAATCAGCAATTTCTTTACATTTCTGTTTACCAAATGTAAGAAGAACGCAAATGTAAAGAAAGTAAACTCCATTGGTGCTCTTTCTTATGTCTCCTGTGCTACAAAGCAATAAACTGACAGACTCTAAATATTCTACACAGGATTAATTGTACAGTGTTATAGCTGGCTAAAAGCTAATTGCCTAGTCTAAGCTGGGCGGTCAGACTAGTTATCTCTGCTGTCCATAGAGTTATCAGTGAAAGACAGGTACACATCTGAGTGCCATTCATCTGTCTCTGAAATGTTTAACCTGGAATGGAGTGTCTGCTTCACTGCGGTTACTACAGAAGAAGCCTATGTAACTCAAGACAGGCACCTACATTTTATTTAGGCAGTCCTAGTCACACGAAAAAGCCACCAGCTTCTCTCAGCTGTGGTGAGCTAACTCGGATGCTGACATCAGAGGTACCAGCTAACAGAGTCTCATTTAATTATCAGGCCATGTACCAGGAAAGAAAGTGCTTCTCTCCTCATGGTCAGATGTTTTCCATTGCAAAATCCTGTCCCAGATGCTGGCTGTTTTATGAAGTGTGAAGTATTTGAAGTGTCCAATGCTACATTGCCTCAGGCAGATTGGTAAGTTGGTTTTGAAAACAGTAGGCAACTGTACTGCCTATTTCCAAGAGCAAAAAACCTACTTGCAGTTGGGGTAGAAAGACACTCAGCCATGGGCTTGGGCATGCATTCTAGCCACTCTTTTGTCTGATTTTAAAACCTATAATTCTCTCAGTACTAGTTAGTGTACTCCTTCTTGTCGCACTTCTTCCAAAAGGCTCAGCCAGTCACAGCCCACACCAAACAGCCCAGTGAGCTGGGCTGCTCAGAAATCCTCACATAGGGCTAGTAGCCCAAGCAGAATCTTCATAATCCTGAGCATGGTTTGCTAACAACCATGCAGGAGCAAGCTCCAGGCCTTATTATGTGCCCCAAGTTTTTGTTTGTTTCATTTCCATTGCAGTTTGGGCTCAGAGCTGTTATCATCCTGTGAATTCCTTGCATAATAACATTTTAGCACGAAACTTTTACATAATTGCTTTCTACTTTTACATTGAGCTCTGGCTCAGTTCCTAAAGCAATGCAATCACCACCTGAAAAAAGAGGGCATTCAAAAATGATTTTGTAATGACATTCCTTGAGTAAATGGGTTTTAGAAAAGGAAATCAAAAAAGGATTCTGGAAGAAAAGCCAAAAGTGAAGCAGCATCCTCCAAAAAAAAATAGGAAAAAACAATGGCCTCAAGACCATGGCCAAAAGACACACTGGAAAACAAGAAACGAGAAACAAAAACAGGCAAGCATGCTCAGAGAATAAGGATGAGAAAACAATTTCCTTACAGCTTTGAACTTTGACCTGCAAGAATCTTCTGCTGGACTGACACACCTGGCTACAACCTGTGCATTAAGGTAATGTGATGAAAACCAGATGAAAAGCAGCAGAGAACTAATAATTACTCCTGTTCTTGAACAGGAATCAACAAGGTTGTGGGAAATACCTCCAAGTAAAGAAATGCTTCTTCCAGCTTCACAAAACTGACAATATAAACTTAACCATGAAGTCTAAACTGTGGTACAATCCCAGATGATGAACAATCTGAACAACCCAAATCATACCAGTAACCAGAAGAAATTTCTGCAAAAGAGTAACATTAAAATGGATCAGTTGGATAAAGCAATACACATTTTGAAAATGCCTCTCTGCTTCAGAGAAAATAGGTTATCCTGTAGCAGATTTCCTGGACAGAGAATGTATTCAATGACTTCAAGAACCTTCACTGGAAAAGACCATAAAATCTTGCTGCTTTGACAGAAAAACCTGCACAGTGGTTGGGAACTGTCCAGACTGTCACACCATGGGCACTTGCAATATATTATGCAGCATCTATGAAAGACTTTAATCTTAAATGGGTCATCTCCAAATATGGAAAGAAAAACAAGAGTCTGTGCAACTCTGAACATAGTAATGAACACAGTATACCTCTGGACCTCTGGCTACTCCTTAATTTGATGAAACAGACACTCTAATTTATTTTATATAAAACCTATATGGCTTTTTCATGTTTTAGTTTTTCTCAGTGCTTATGAGCAGATTTGACCCTTAAAAGTCATCCTAAACTACATGCTGCCATATTTAGATCTCTAAAGGAACACTGATTTTTATCCATCCTGTGCAGTCACTCTTTCCACAGAAGTATTTCTTTCCTGGGCAAAGTGCCTGTATAGCTCTTCACCTGACACACACTCTCCACCTTACCTTGAACTGTCAAAAGGAAGGATTTAAAGCTAGGAACTAAACAAAACTACAAGTCTGCTTGGAAGGTATTATGAGATGTTCTTAAAACACCAATAATTAAAACAGCTACTGGGGGATTTTTCCATCAGTCCTTCTGGATACCCAATTTCAAGCTCTTTTTCCAGTCAGAAGGAATAAAAATGTTATGATGCTGAAAATGAAATCTGAGACTGGCACGTTATTACTTGGCTCCATAAGCTGTTAGAAGGTAATGAATACAAGAAAACTCTTGATAAAATCATGAGAGTTTGCAATATTGACAGTGAACCTGCAGCCCCTTGAATGTGGGGCTGGTCTTTGATAGCTGTGTAAGTGAGATGTCTCAAGCCTCTCTGCAAGAAAGAAATTATCAGCCTTGGCCTGTGCAGATTAGAGACTCATTGGATACTGAGGAGCCTTGCAGTGAGTCCAGTATATTTTGGTTTGAGTAGAATTGCAGCAATGATTTTCCTAACTGCCTTGTGGGGTTGCTTGTCCTGTCTTTCTACATCATCTTACTGCCCTTATACTCCAACTTTAGAGGGACAACTCAGAAATTCTTCTTTCTGGGTTTAAATATTTGGTCACCTTATAACTATTTGTCTCAAGGGAAACTGTGTTTGTGGAAAATATGAGATGACTGTGAGAAACATAAAAGAGTTTGAAGAGTACCCTCCCTGTTATAAAGCTGTGGCTTTGGACATGAAATGAGATTGGGAGATGTGAGACACATATTGTTCCTGTGCTGCAGAATTAGCTCCTTTTGTCTGTTCACATTTCCTTCCTGCTCAGCCACTCTGCAGTGAAGAATTACCTGTCTAGTTTGTAGCTGGATGCTGATGCTTAGCTTTCTTTATTCACATAGCAAATAGGTGTCAAGCAATTCTAATAGTTGGTGCAGAAGTTAGTTGCTATGCCAGGGACTTTCAGCTATTTTGTTAGTTTGCCTTTCTAGCTGGCAGGAACAGTAAAAATTGGTAGGTGATACACTTTCTATCCAGACAGGGATGATTATGGTCATCAATCATTGCTCTGTCAGACCAGCACCTACCACATCTTCTGCTGTGCCAGCCACAGAGAAAAATTATCTGACTGCTTTGTTGCATGCAATGGATGCTGTGAAAGAAAGATGCCAGGTGGCGAAATGGTTTAATAGACAATGACTATTAATGGAGTCAAGCTGACATTATGACATTAGTAAGAGGAGTGACATCATGTGAACTCAGCAAAAGTGAAAGAACAAAACACACTCCCCACTGACACTGCAACATAAGCAAATGTTCAAAAAATGAAAATAAAATCTCTCAGACCTTGAAGAACTGAGAGAAAAATCTTATTCGCCATTCCTTCCAAAATAAATCTTCTCCCTTATTGATGAAAGAACTGTATTCTTTTTCTAGTTAGAGGTACATCTTTATCTTCTGTTTGATTCGAAGCAGTAGAATGTTTCCCCAGTCTCCAATAGGAAATTTTATATCAAAAATCTCTCATCCTTACTGCAGCAAGAATCATCAGGCATTGGGCCCAGCAGTTATCTTCACTTTGGAAAGGAGGGATATTTTCTGCTACGTCTGCCAATTATGCATCCTCCACATGACACCAAAACCCAGCAATTAAATGGAAACACCAGCATCTTTGTCTATAGATGTATGTACTTCTATGGTTCTGCAGTGGTAGGCCAGAGCAGGCAGTACTAATTGCACTGCTTGCTGTAAGTCACTTGTTTTGGGATTCTGGTCATTCACATCCACCTGCAGGTTAAGGTTCTAGTTTAAGTGTCATTGCAGCAGCTATACTGGGCCAGGTTTGCAAAAAAACCAAGGCTTCTACATTTTTTTTTCTATTTGACCAAATTTTTCCCTTCTGCTTTACTTCCTTTTTATTCATCACAAAACCCAAAGCTTGATCACCTTAAGTCTTTTCATGACTGGACATAGATTCACCCTAGCCATCACACAGGCCTTTGACACTGGAGGGAGAGTGGGATAAACTGTTCTCCTAAATCTTCTTGCTCTTGGCCTAAACTCTTCTACTGTTTGACTGTTGACGAGAGAAAAAGCGTAGATTGCAATCCACATTTTAATTTGTTAAAGGAGTCCTTTACCTGCTGTTTGCAACCTGTTTCACTCTGTTTTGAGTAGCGATTTTAAAACTGATAGGATTTTTGAGGGATGAGATAGATACAGGGCTAGAAAAGAAGTAAAAAACATAGCTGATAAAGATTAGGTCTTGAGTCTGCTGAGGTGCTGGTGAGAAAACAAAAACCCAGGCTTCTCTGCTTCCACCTCCAGCAGTCTTAAATTATTCATGAACAGTCATGAGTTAAGTTATTAAAAACATGTCTATTAAGGAGGGCAACATATGGTAACATAATTAAATATGCCTAGAGTTCACCAGAGGTGGTATGTGTAGGAAGAGGAACGTCTTAATAAAGGATAGCCTCTACTATATTATTTTTCACCTCAGAGTTACTCTGAACTGGCAAAATACTTATAGTTACAGCCTCCTTTCTGTTTCAGTGAATCTGCACCACTGTGTCAGCTGAGCATCTGACCCATGCTGAGTTATTTTCCTTAGGCAGTCAGGAAGACAAACTTATCATAATCAGCTAATGTGCAGTGCTTTATTATTTTGCATGAGACCCATTTAGCCTGCTGTTTGGTTTGTATTTCATCTGAACAACCACACAAAGAAAAAGGGTATGTTTGATGTTATATAGTGCAACAACCAGAAACTGGGGAAACCACGTTAAAAAAAAAATCACACAGTCTTACTTAACTTCAAAAAAATAAATGACATACCTATGCATCCTTGTGCATACCATTTCTTCTGCTCTGCTTAATGTGTCATGGCTACAGTACCAGTCAGTATTAGAAACCATGGATATTACTGTCACAGACCATTAATAATTTCCTACTTGGGTCTAGCTCTCATTCACCATCAACGCACTCACAGAAGTTACCTGAACTCAGAAGTGTCAAGAACCTGCTCTCAGCGAAGGGACTCTGACACATCCAGCACTATCGAAAATGGCTTAAGTTGCACAGGTGGCCATGGAACTGGCTTTTGAGTGCAGAGGGAACATATTAGCAGACAGCAATCTTTAAGGCAGCTGATGGTAGGGTGATGGAGCATTTGTCAGGAATATGGCAGGAGAGAATCGGTAATTTAGTTCTGACATGTCTCTTTCTGCTCCTAGATGCAAACTCCAGCTTTTCCTTGTAGTTCCATTGCCAGCAAATGAGATGGAGCATTCCCCTGGACTGCTGCCTCTGCAAGTGACAAAAGCTTTTGGAACTCATCTGAGTATTTGAGTGAGAGCTAGCTATCATTTTATAATCATTTTCTTTTACCTGGATCCAAAGTGTGCTATCCTTTTTCAGCTCTCCTTCCACATTTCTTTCTTGTTTTCCTTGTGATCTTTTTGTGATGTTCTTACAGAACTGTAACTGCATATCAGATCAGTGAAATTCAGCAGACTGAATATTCTGCATAAAACACAGTTGGTGAGTTTGCCTAAGTAATAAAGATAACTGAATTATTCAGGATATAATTGTAGTTTATATATTAATTAAAATAGCATTATAATATTTAAAATCAAATTCAAGCACATCATAAAAATGTATTTCATAAACAAGTCAAACTATGGGAAAAAAAAAAAATGTCTCAGCCCCTGCTTTTTTTGGAAGGTGAAAGGAACTCTTTTACTTCAAGCAGCCAGAGTCCACTATTACTAGTGGTAAAATAATGTTTTTTAGAGATTAGTATAAGGAATAAGAGTTTTGCTGCTGCTTATGAACCTAAAAACTAGATGGCAGCAAGAGAGAGAGAGAGACTTTTGAAAAAGAAGTTTGGTCATTTTCCTTCAAATTGCTGTTCTCATAACAAAGACTTAAACCATAACATGGGGATATTACAGAGTGGAATGAGAAAGAACCATTACCCTCTCAATAAATCTGAGAGAAGTCTCTTCAGTTCTCTACTGGTTCTGCTAAAACATTAATTTTAGCCATCTGTGACTCTCTTCTTAAAAACTCACTGTTAGAAAAGGTGGTGCATCTTGAGAGGTTTTGATGACAATATAAATTTGGCTGGTAGAATGAACAGGAATGATATTGAAAGTTTCTCTAGGACATGTGGTTTGGTATCATGCAATCTTTGATCAAGATATGAAGGGAACACAAAAGAAACAGGCCAGACATTAATGTATTAAAATCTGATGAATTGGTCTCAAACCAGTCAGGAATTATTGTCACGCACAAAAACTGTAGGAAAGCATTTGTTATTTTCTTCTATTTGTTAGAAATAAAATCATAGCGTCACAGGATTGTACATGTTGGAAGGGACCACAATAGATCATCTGCTCCAATCTTTTATTGAGAGCAGTGTCAGCTGTGAAATCAGAAATGCTGCTACTGATGAGTGTTGGACAAATATGTAGAACTTGAAAGCACTTAGACACTGGGAGCAAGCAGCTCACTTAGATCAATGTAAAGGAAGGAAGGAAGGAAGGAAGAAAGGAAGGATGATACAAAACTGGGGGGAGTGGCCCGGAACACCTGAGGGTTGTGCTGCCATTCAGCAGGATCTTGAAAGGCTTGGAGAGTCAGGCAGAGAGAAACCTAAAGAGGTTCAAAAAGGGCAAGTGTAGGGTACTGCACCTGAGGAGAAATAACCCCAAGTACCAGTATAGGTTGGGGGCTGACCTACCATAGAGCAGTTCTACTGAGAAGGACCTGGGAGTCTTGGTGTATGACAAGCTGACCGTGAGCCAGCAGTATCCTTGTGTCCAAGAGGTCCCGTGATATCTGGGGGTGCATCAGGAAGAGTGTGGTCAGCTATATTGCGGGTCACATCTGGAATGCTGTGTCCAGTTCTGGGCTCCTCAGCACAAGAAAGACAAAGAGCTACTTAAAAGGGTCCAGTGGAGGGCCACAAAGATTAGGGTTCTGGAGCATCTCTCAGTCTTTTCGGTGGTGCCCAGTGACAGGATGAGGAGCAAAGGCTATAAATTAAAACAAGTTTCATCTCAACGTGAGGAAGAACTTCTTTTCTTTGAGCGTGGCAGAGCACTGGAACGGCTGCCCAGGGAGGTCATGGAGTCTCCCTCTCTGGAGAGATTCAAAACCCACCTGGATGTGTTCCTCTGTCACCTGCTCTAGGTGACTCTGCCTTGACAGAGGGTTGGACTAGATGATCTCCAGAGGCCCCTTGGAACCCTAATGATTCTGTGATTTTGTCCTGTTAAATACAATTACATGCTGCTATATAACAAAACATTTTACTATGTAAAATATTCAGCAGCATATTGTATCCAGCTCTTTCAGACTTATCACCTATTACTCCAGCGGTTAAGAGACCAGGTTTTCATTAATTTTTAAAGCAACTAGCTAAATAGGTATCAAAAACTATTTCTGCAGATGATTTGGAATCAGTTCTTTTACTCTCCACAAAATTCTGAAGTTTCATGTTGTACAGGAAAAAAAAATTGAAAACAAATAAGCATCTGAGAAGAATTTGATTAATTAACAAAAGGCAGGAATGTAGACAGAATCTGCAGTTGATGTGGAGGTACAGCTGAACCTGAGCTGTAAGTGGTCTCAGTGCAAGATTAGCCTGACAGGCTGATCATCACCTCACAAGTGTAGACATCAGAATACTGATTATTCAAAAATCTATATTTGCTACCAAGATATCAAGTGCTCTGCTGACTTCTGTTGTTTTCAATTCAGAAAAGGTTCAGCGAAATCGGAAGTAAACCAAGAACAATTTTTATGAGAAAGCTGAAATTGTCAATTAAAAAAAAGAAAAGAGCCAAAGATATCAGACTATTTAGTTTAAGAAAGGGTAAATTAAATGGTGGCATTATCCCAATCCATAACACTGACCTGGAGAATAGAAATTTTTTTTAGTCTAACAATCAAAACCAGAAAAAACCCCACAGTGGCTGGAGACCGAGGGAAAATAGCTTTGCATTGGCAACAAGGCACAAATTCACACCACTGAAAGTATTTATAATTGGCAATATAGCATAATTTATAGTGGTTTTGCCATATTAAATCACATTCTAACCACTAGGCTTTTGTAAAAACAGGAATTGCTTTACTGACATTCTGTTATGTAAAGGACTCAGCTGGAGGATTGTAGCCAGCTTTCTGATTTGTAATCTATTACTACAGTGTTTAAGAAAGAGAGTTAATAATTTTTAAATTAACTAGCTAAGCAGGCATTAGAAGTTATTTTTGTACTTGAGTTGGAATTAGCTCCTTCATTCCACAAGGAATTCTGAAATTTCATATTGTTCAGTAAAATGAAGACAAATAAGCATCTCAGAAGAATTCAATTAATTAACAAAACATTGCTTTTCAATATTGTCAAAGTACCTCAGACTTCAGCATTCTGGTTCATTTCATTTAAACTCTTATATTAAAGTGTATTATCCTTAGTAAGTCACATCAAACTGATATAAATATTTCAACACTGTCAAAGAGAAACATTAGACATTTCCATTCTCCCATCAGAGAAGTCCCATGAAATATTAGATTTCAAAAGAACTATTGTTCTGGAGAAAGCTATTCTCCCTCAATCCTGATGCAGTTAGTTAACAGCTTCAATTCTTGCCCAGTCAATGCTTTCCAAACCTAACCACCGTTAATGTAGTGAGACACTAAGTCCAAGAGGAAATTGAAACATTAACAGGACAACAGAAAAACAATAGACCGGGTCATGGCTACAGTGAACTGAGTAATTCTAGTGTCACTTAGTCATTCGCCCGATTTCTCCATTTCTGCCTTTTCCCATTTTCTAGTGTTTTTTCTTTCATCTGTAATTTTTTCCTGTTTGCCATTTCTCTGTTCTCTAATTATGCAATCCATCCTAACACATTCTATATTTTTGTTGTGCCTTCCTCTCTTTTCCAAACACCATTTCCATCTCACCTTTTTCCAAATCTTGCTAGGCTTTTGCCTTCCCCCAACTGTCCACACTGTCATTCCAGCATTTTACTTAGATTCCTTCCTCTCTTACTGTCATCCCACAGGCTAAGATGGCATTCCATGGGTTTTACCTCCTTCCATGCCAGCTAGTTTCTCTTTTGCTTCCCATTTTCTAGAAGAACAAGCCTGACTCTCGTGGTGGGCAGCAGCATTTCTGCAAAAGAAGATGCACATAACAGAGCTGGTCAGTGACTAGGATAAATACAGTGCTCCCACAGCACAACTGCCTGCCCTAATCTGGCATTTATAAGCTGACAACCAGGACAGAGCAAGGAGACAGACGGTCTGTTTTCAGGAGCATCGGGCAACAGTTTTATTGGGGATTTTTTGTTGGAGTTCTTTATGCAGTGTTGAATGTGAGCACTTTCCTTGCTGTGAATTTTGGTACCTGTAGCCCCACGCACAAGAACTTGCAAAGTAGTGTGGGAAGGGCAGCATCAGCTGATCACATACCAGATTGCTGTGAGGAGCACAGTAAGGGAGACTGGGAGTCAGAAATTATTGTGGAAGACACACTGTGTAGGTAAAAGCAGAAAGGAAGCTTCTGCCATTATTTCAGAAGTACCTAAGGAATAAGAGACTCAGCAAGACTTGAGAATGGAAGGTGCAAAGAGCTCCTGGACAGTATAGGAAAGATTTGGCACTCGTCTTTTTGAGGAGGATGCTAAAACCCAGGTCAAAACTACACTACAGTGTTTTGGTGGAGGCTGACCTGGGACATAGGAGACATGAATAGAGAGAGCTGCAGCACAAGTTGAAGTATTGAGAGCAAAACCTGAGCTGTGGGCTAGCGGTGTTTCTGGGTTTGTCTGTAGCTAAGTGTCCAGCAGGCTCTTAAGATTTGGTGGTAGCTTGCCCTAGAGGTAGAATGTTTGAAAGGGACTGATACCAACCTTCTAAAGAGCACAACCAGACCCTGAATAGCTGTTTAGTGCAGTCTGACATTAACTGTCAGAGATTCATAATCCAGTGATAGATATCACCAAAATGAGCAAGGAAGAGCAGAAGCTGAACCACTGTCCTGCTGCTCCTCCCTCAAAGGCAGGGGAACAGGGCCAGAGTAGAAGCAATTTCAGTTACATCACTGTTAAAGCAAGCTAAAGATCGAGCAGCAGGTCAAATCAGAACACACTGTTTTAGTGCCTTATACTTCTCTCTGGCAGAAAAAACAAAACAAAACCAAACCAAAACAAAACCAAAACCAAAAAAACAAAACATTTATTTATGTCTAGGGAGTCTGAGTTTTAATCCAAAGCCTTGGATTAAAATTCTTATCAATAGAACAGAGGAATAAGGTGAAATGAGCTATAAATAATGCCTTGGGCTTTCTTTTACTTTAATTCATTTCCTCAGCTTTCTCCTGGGAATTGGCACTCCCTGGAATTGGCTCCTGGGTGCTTTTGGCATAGGGTGAGCCCAAAGACTTATCAGAAAAAAAAAGAGAATAGATGAATGTTAAAACCAGAAGTCAAGAAAATGGTTTCATAATATAAGTTGAGGCCATTAAAAGCAGATCCCAGATTAATTCACAGGTATTCATGCCCTCCCCTAGCATCTAGCAAAGAGAAGCTGTCTCAGGAAATTTCTTCATTAATGGATTTCAATTGTCATGTAAAGTTGACGAGCAATTTCAGATTTGAAAGCAAGACTTAAAACACAACGCATTTTTTTGTAATGGAAGAGTTTCTTCCACCTCCCACTCAGCCCCCCTGGCAGACAACTAATGTTACTTACAAAATATTTTACTTCAAAGAATTTTTTTTTTAAAAAGATCATTATAAGTCAGTGTACCATTAATAATAAAATATCCTTTAAGTTTTGCAATTTCTCTCTTTTGCTATGTAATACCATGCAATATATTCATATTTCAGGCAGAAACAAACACTGAAGAAAGTTAATAAATTATTATCTACAAAAAATAATAATTTATAAGATCCTAGATATACTTTATTTGTGAAAGCACTAGATGCCATAATCTGTAGTTTCTGGCTAATATTTATTGCTTTCAGACAGTTTAGGTAGCATCTTTTAGTCAACTTGGTTGAATTTTCTGTAAATATTTGAATTATTTCTCATAGACCAGGTCAAAAATATCTGTATTAATTTTACTCTTTGCACTTTAGCTCTATAGCACTCACTTTTAAAAAGTTGATTGAAACAAAATGGAAGATGAATTGGCCTGCTGGAAATAAATCTCAGTATAGAAACCCACAGATTAAGGCACCTTCAGAAAAAAAGATCAAGCAAATTGAAGGCTTCCCTTTTTGCAGTCTTGATCCAGTTGGCATCTATTAATCAAGAAATTGAATTAAGCAAAGCTATTGTTCAAATTTCTGAAACAAACTACACGCTGATCAATCTTAATAAACTGCAATAGTGCTACCAGCTGTACTTGTGGACCCAGCTAAGGCCAAAGGAGAGCGTCACTTACGGTGTGTAAAGGCTGTAGAATTTTTTTTAAGAATCTGGATTAAAATATATGAGTTAGAAAGCATTGGAAGAAAAAGTCAAACTAACATATCAAAATGAGCAAGTGGTAATTTTTAATGGTAAATCACATCATATTTCAGAATGTGATAGGTCAAATTTAAATTTTCATCCACTGAAATCAGTCATCTCCTCCTGTGGAGAGCTGAACAGTCTCTTTTTCACTTCAAATTTCTTTTATTTATGCAGCAACTCTCTGTAACCACCAATCTTCTGCAGTCACCTTCCAGTATCTTTTTGGCAAACTGGTAAGGCTGAACTCTGTGAACTTCACAAGCCATCACAAGGCTTGTTTCCCAGGTCCTGGATCCTTTCTTTACCTGACTATTTACTGAGTGTTTTTCAGTATTTCTGTGTCTTTCTTAAAGGCTGGTAAAAAACTTCATCTTATTAAGGTTGGATACAATAGGGATAAATCACTTCAGAATCAAATGCCATATTACTGCAAGGGAGTTTACAGGCCTGATAGTGCAAGCCTACCATTCTGCTTGAACACTTTTCATGTGCATGATGTACACATTTCATGATGCAATTTTTTTCTCCCCTTTGGTCCAAGAGTGTGACACAGACTAGTATTCATACATTGTTTACCTACAGTACTTGATTACAGAAAATAAAAGCATCCAGAAATCCAGCCTCAGATCCCAACAGGTCACATTCAGGCGTAGTGGTTCAATTTTGATGTTCAGCTGGCTGAACGAAGCTGTTTGGTAATCTTTAGCCAAACATAAAATTTATGTTCTGGACTTTTAAAATGCCGAATTTTAATGGCAACATTGTAAGCAAAATGAAAAGTTTTAGATTTTTTATCAAATTCTAGAAGTTTTGTGTTTGGGGTTTTTTTTCTTATCAAAACAATACAAATACCAAACATTTCCCTCTGAGTGAAAGAGCTGGTTTCTATTTACGGCTTGTTCCAACCAAATATAGTTTAAAGTGACAGCTACAGTAAATTACACACCCTGCCCTTTACACAGCTGGGATGAAGCAGCACTCCTGTGGACAACTGGTTCAGGAAAGCTGCAGTATCAATGGGCATAGGGATCAAATTACCATTCTATTTCCAGAGAGTCTGCAAAAAGTCAAGGCTGTAGCACATGGTAGATACTGTGAATAGAAACTCATGTTCTCTGCTTGCTCTATACCTATTCCAGTGAAAAAGCAGAAGACCTCAGATTTCAGAACTCTCAACATATTTCAGTGTTACTAAATTCAGTCTCAAAGGGCGAATAAGAAGAGTAAAGAGGGTCCAATCTCTGTGTCAGTGCATTGGGTTTGTGTGGCAAGCTTTTGGTAGTGGGCAATGTACAGGGATGGCCTCTGTAGAGAAGCTGCCAGAAGCTTCCCCTGTGTCAGACAAAGCCAATGCCAGCTGGTTCCAAGACAAACCCAGCGCTGGCCAAGGCCAAATCCATCAGCAACAGTGTCAGTGCTTGTAGAATAGTGTGTTTAAGGCGGGGGTAAAACTGCTGCACAATAGGAGCTGCATCCAGATGAGAGAGCAGTGAGAATATGTGAGGAAAACAACTCTACAGACACCAGGGTCAGTGTCTTCGGCTGGTACAGCCGAGAAAGGAACTGATAAATTGGCTCTGGTGAGCCCTGGCATCCAGACAGGGTCAACACACCACAGCCAGCAATTGCACACCAATGTCATCCGCTTCAGACATGATCACATCTGTGTAGACTGACTTGCACACCAAAAAGGGTGTTTGAAGAGCAGGGTAAAAAAGGACAAAACAGAGCATTTGAAACGGGTGCTGAAGCACAACTAATGTCAAGTGCCTGGGGATTTTGTAAGAACATGAGTAACAAAAGCTGTATCTGATGTACAAGAAAATCTGCGATACCATCAGCCCAAAAAATTAAAAATTGCATCTTTAACTTGAAAATCACTTTTTTAATTGGAGAGTTAGACCAACAACCAGAGAGGTCACAGTGCAAAGTTATCCAAGTTCTTCCCATTTGGTACTATTCTAGAAGAACAAAAAAATGTGGTGAAAAAAACCGAACAAGTGATTGCACATCACCATTGCTTTGGGGTTTTTTTGATAGGTTTGCTCCACTCCCACTGTCTAAAAGCATTCAATTGAAAAACAAACCAGTTTTCCAAGATGTCCAAATTCACTGGAAAGAAATGCTGTAGTTTTTCACTAAGGAAAAGATTAGCTTTGCGGTATAATTTTTCAACAATATTATTTGGGCTAAAGCCTTGCCAATGGCATAATCTTTCTACTACTGCTTAGACGTAGCAATAGCTTATGTCTGCAACGAGCTGAACTCAGTGGTGTTCAGAATTCTCTCTCCTTTTTTTTTTTTTTTAATTTCTTCTTTTAATACCTGGGCATTCCATCTATTTCTGTATTCCCAAGAAGAGGAACATCCATACATCTAGCTCTCTGACACACAAACCTATGTAGAGCAACCATGGCTCTACTGTTATATAGAATCCCACAAGCAACACTTCTGAAAGCATGTAAGTTGTTAAATAACATTTATTTATATGACACTATATAACATGAATTACCAGTGTGCAAGGGAATCCTGCATATGGAATAGACACCATACAGCTAATGCCAAGCATGAAGCAGTCATGTTAATTTGTATGCACACAGTATTTCAGTCTTCCTTATGCCATCAAAGAATACCCTGAGCACATACTTGGATGCATCAGATGAGGATGCTAACAATTGATGGGATTGTTAGTCTGTTAGTCTATTTCCAGATATCCCTGACGTAGGGTTGTCTGGTCAAAAGTAGAACTCCTTCATCATCAGACTTAATGGTTTAAACCAACAATCCCGTTAATGAATTTATTTCTGCTAACATAGCATCACAATTTTCATTTTAAGAAAACATGTTCTCTAAAAAACCAAATAATAACAGTGTTATCATATCAACAAGACAACAGTCCTCTGGCCCCTGCTTGGTTTAAAAAAGAAATACAAACTCTCCTGTGCCTTCTGGAGTGGTGTAGTGTAGCTTCTATTTAATTTTAGTATTACCTCTGCAGAATCTATCAAAACTCAAACGTCCTTTTCCATTTTTGAAGTAAGTTTTCCACAAGTTCAAAATACAAAAATTTTTCACTGTTTTTACAGGTTTTTTCATTCCACAGGCAGATTAGTGGTTTTTGTCAACCTAAAATCAGAAGCACTTATGCTTGCTCTGTGCAGATTGCTTCTCTCCAGGAGCTTATTGTGTACACCACAGAGGTTATTCCACCAACATCAGGTTATTCCACCAACATCAGGTTATTCCACCAACATCAGGCAGAGCTGCAGCTGATATTCTTCCACTCTGTTAACAACCCATTTCAAGGTAAAAATTAGACCTTCATCTCCTTGCCAATTCAAAAGCAACATTAATTAAACAAAAAGTGAAGTTCCTTCTCCTTTTGCAACTTGGGCAGAAGTAGTGTTATAAAAATTTACTATGAAGAGGGCTATTGTGTGACTTCAGTCCTCTGATTCCATTGCTTTCCTGCACAGATCAAGTACCTGAAGGTTGCTCTAAACTGGGACAACCAGTGGGACATGGGGAAGGTTGATCTGGGGGAACTTTGCCTCCAGACTGGAAGCAAAAAGGAACAACAGAGGTAAGACTGGTCCTTGCAGTGGAAACAACCTTTCCCACCTGAAGGTATACATCGCTGTCCAGATCTACCAGATGTAAAATTAGGATAGCTGGGTAGGTTGGCACAACACAGAATGCAATTCTAGAGCCAGTTTCATGGAACATGGATATGCCAGGACAAGGGGACTGGTCTTAATTTGTCTTTTTTTCCCCTTTCCTGTGGTGTTTTGGTGGGGTTTTTTATATAACAAACATCTGTGATACTTTCCATTGCAAATGTGTTAAAAAGATTCGGAAATGTTGGTACTCAGACTGTGGGGCTCCTTTTCCTGAGCCAGCTTGCTTTCTGCTCCCATACCGCCTCAAGGATTTTAGCCACAAAATTTGTGATCCAGGACAGGGCATGTGCCAGAAAAAAGGCCAAGCAAAACAAGACTGGGCAAAATCTGCAATTTGTGAATAAAAAGGTGTGAGAAAATGATAAAGCCCATGAAAATGATGCAAATATTGAAATGTTAAATAGAAGCTAACAATTTTTTTTATCAAATTAAAAAGTTAACCTCAAATACTGTGTTTTGTGAAGAGAAATTTTATTCACACAGGGGCATTTTATTTAATTTGTCCAACTAAAATTTTATTCACATATTAGAAATAGAGTTCTATCAGTATTTACTAAGCAGAAACATTTTAATGTTGTTTCAGAAATTTAAAAAGAGGGCATTCATACAGAAATTCATGTATAATCATAGTATTTAATTCTACAGTATTTTATACCCTGTTGAGTACACACATATGCTGTGTTTCCCCCAGAGGAAAGAGAGGACCTGGGAGACCTTGCTGCTGCACTGTCCAGGAGTGGGACAGGAGGTCAGGACACACCTCTGGGATCAGATCTCTGGTCCATGGCAGCCCAACCCAGTGCAGGGAATGAGGATGTTCTAAGTGGGCGACACTGTGGGTCTCAAAATGAACAAAAAAAATAGCCAAATATCAAACTCTGTCCCATCACTTCACAGAGCTTGGAAGCAGACACCAATTCATTTTGCAGTCACCACAGACACAGATGTGCCTTACGTGATTGTGGCTAAGCAGGTCTGCTGGAAGGGGTTGCCGAGCTTGGCACAGCACCCCATGTTCTCACCACGGTAAAGATGGATAAACACATCATGTGGTGGGTGAGCAATTGGCTCATGGATCGAGCACAGAGGGTACTAGTGAATGGGGTGACATCAGACTGGTGACCTGTCACTAGTGGGGTTCTGCAGGGCTCCATCTTGGGCACTGGGCTCTTCAACATCTTTGTAAATTACTTGAACACAGGACTGGAAGGGATACTAAGCAAGTTTGCAGATGACACAAAACTCGGAAGAGCTGTTGATTCTCTTGAAGGCAAGGAAGCCCTACAGAGAGGCCTCAACAAATCAGAGGACTGGGCAATCACCAACAATAGGAAGGTCAATGAGGGAAAGTGCCGGATTCTGCATCTGGGATGGGGCAACCCTGGATGTGTGTGCAGACTGGGGAATGAGATGATGGAAAGCAGTGCCAGGGAAAGGGACCTGGGGGTCCTGGTCAATGGCAAGTTGAATCTTAGTCAGCAGTGCCCTGGCAGCCAGGAGGGCCAACCGTGTCCTGGGGGCGTCAGGCAAAGCATCTCCTGCTGGATGAGGGAGGGGATTGTTTCGCTCTGTTCTGCACTGGTGCAGCCCCACCTTGAATATTGTAGCAGTTTTGGGCACTGCAGTATAAGAAAGATATTAAGCTGTTAGACGGTGTCCAAGGGAGGGCAACAAAGATGGTGAAGGGCCTTGAGGGGAAGCCGTGTGAGGAGCGACTGAGGTCACTTAGTGTGTTCAGCCTGGACAAGAGGAGACTGAGGGGAGATCTCACTGCAGTTATAACTTCCTTGTGAGGGGAAGAGGAGGGGCAGGCACTGATCTCTTCAGTGTGGTGACCAGTGACAGGACTTGAGGGAATGGCTTTACGTCGCGTCAGGTGAGGTTTAGTTTGGATATTAGAAAACTGTTCTTCCCCCAGAGGGTGGTTGGGCACTGGAACAGGTTCCCCAGGGAAGTGGTCACAGCACCAAGTCTGACAGAGTTCAAGAAGCATTTGGATGAATCTCTCAGGCACAGGGAGTGGCTCTCGGGAATGGTCCTGTGCATGTCTAAGAGCTAAATTCAATGATCCCTGTGGGTCCCTTCCAACTCAGCATGTTCTGTGATTCTGTGGTTATTATTGCAGTTTTTCTCTGATGAGAAAAATAAAATATGGAGAACTCCTACAGCACATTTCAAAAAATAGCAATTTAGGATAGTATATATCTGGCTTTTTAATAATCTGCTTTAGTCCACTGAGACACATAGAATCTTTTGCTTTGTAAATAACGGCATTAAAAAATGAGAGATTAACACAAGCTTTCATTCCAAAAAGAGCTAAAAACTTTTTTCATATGCAGACAGTGTATCTAAAGGAAAGGTTTGTCTATTTGTAGCTCTTGACCTTTAAGCTGAGTTACCATTTTGTTTTTAAAAAGTATTGTGATAATGATGATAAAATAGCTAGAAATTTGAAAGAAACTATTCAGACATTGGCAATGCAAAACAGCTTTTTTCATACAGAATTTTCAGAACACCACTGTTTCTCAATAAGCTTTATTTTACATGTTATTATGCTATCCATCATGGTTGTTTTTTATTAGTTACCTTAGTCATTTATACTTAAAAGCTAGTCTTGGATTGCTTGCAGTTTTATCTCTGACATTTTTACTGAGAGAGAAAATCAGAGTTGCTCTGATTACTTATATTCATGTGAGCAGACCCATAGAATGATAGGATAATGTAGTGGTGATTATAAATATTTTAAAGACTGCTGAGATTTGTCTTTCATTTACTAATTGATAAAAAATTGGTCATGATTGATAGTCAACAGTGAATTGTTTATAAATTTAAGAAGATAATATTTCAAGAAATTCACTGTTTTCTTATATTGTATTGATGATGAAAAATAAAATCTCAATACACATGCTCTCATTATTCCACCAATATTCAGTTGCAAACAAATGCCTCTCTGGTTTACTGCAAGATTAAGGGTCCACTAGGGTAAGTTTGCCATACTCAGAACACCCATCCATTTCAGTGGCAGCTCCATACAGAAAGCATTTCCAGGATTAGCCTTTAATTATTTATCAAAACCGTGCCCTGGAGCTCTGAGTGCGGTGCAAAGACAAATGGAAGGATTCAAGCAGTAGATAATGGGGTGCATTTTTCTGCCTTCATGAAATATGTGGATGCTTTTGTATAAGCAACTCACCTATGGCCTTGTGGAAAAGGAGTTTATTGCTGAATAAATTGACCCGGACAGGGTGGAAGAGTGGGCTAGCAAGAACACTATGAAGTTTTAAAAAAGACAAGTGCAAAGTCCTGAACCTGGGATTGAATAACCAAAAGCCTCAGTACAGGTTAGGATCTGCGTGGATCAGCCTTGCTAAAAGTGACATGTGGGTGCTGATTGGTAACAAGCTGAACACGAGTCAAGAGTGCACCACTACAGCAACAAAAGCAAATTAGACCCTGGGCTGCACCTGCAGGAGGGTTACTAGCAAGGATAGAAATGTGATCACCCCACTCTACCCAGTGCTTGTCAGGCTATATTGGGAGTACTGTGTCCACTTCTGGTCCACAGAATTCAAGAAAGATGCAGACAGACTAGACAAGGTCCAAATGAGGGCCACAAAGATGATCAAAGGGATGGGTGATCAAAGAGATGGGGAACCTGAGGAAATGCTAAAGGTTTTGGTCTTTCCTCCCTGAGGAAGTGAAGCCTCAGGGAGGACCTGCCACAGTTTTCTCGTAGCTACAGGGCAGCTCCAAAGAGGACAGATGCTTTATCTTCTTGAGGATTCACATGGAGAAGATGATGGGTAAGTACAGGTTGCTCAAGGAGAAGTTTCATCTCAATACATTAATTTTTTTTGCCACAAGAACAGTTGATCATACTGATGCAATCTCCCCAGGGAGGGGGTAGAGTCCCATCACTGTGAGTTTTCAAGATGCAATTATATATGATACCAGATAATCTCATCTAGGCTCTCTTTCCCAGGAAAGGTTGGACCCGATGATCTTTTGATCCTTTCAAACTGGGGCTGTTCTCTGATTTTGTGAAGCTTATTTCTGAATATGCAAAATGCAGTAATGTGCCAGACATTTGAAAGTGCCAGTCAAGGTCCATACTCCCTCCAATGTGTTTACAGAGATAAGGCAGGTTTTTTAAATTTTTTTATTCGACAACTGTCTTTTTACTCCTCATCAGACTCTCTGCTGGAACATAGTTTAAAGAAACAGGACAGGCAGGAACATTTAAAGTAGGGTTTGAATGCTATCATGGGGACACAGATTTTCTTTACTCAGGTCAATCACTTCACTAGCTACCTCAGAGTAGGACCTTTCTTGAAAAGCAGCTGCATCTACAACTTAGAGAAACTCTGACTTTCTGAAATGTTTAAACAAGCCATTTTATTACGAGGTTTGCATTAAGAGTTTGCATGAGGATGTACTATTGATGTCTGTAATACATCTAAAACCAAAAACTTACTGCACACAAGTGTTTACAATTCAGTTTAAAATAATGCCTTTCCAGAATGAATATGAGGAAATGTAAATTATCTAGACCTTAATGCCTTGATTCCTGTCATCACCATGGAAATTGAGAGTATTTAGAAGAGCACACAACTCATCAGCACCAGGCAGGACTGGATTACCAGCACCCAGTCTTCAAAGGCCATTACTGTCACTTGATCTTCTCTGGAGCAATGGTAAAGGCGTCTGCATTTTTTGGTAGTTAAAGATGTCAGAGAAAGAAATTTAAAATCTTTTGAACCAGATTACAGACTCTTTACTTTTTCAGATTCATTTTCAGAACTTATGTACATGCTAAAGCACTGGCTTGCTGTGTTGAAAGAGACAGAAAAGATCCCCAGGGATTCTCTCCACAAAACAGCAAGTAATAGCAGTAGACAGAACTGTATACCCAAGATATGGAAAATAAAGCATCATTTCCAGCTGTCAATCATGCCAGACACAGGCTCTTTAATTATTATGAAAAGTACTGCATGTTCAGTTCACTTGTCTCATGAGAACAATTTGTCAATACACAGTAGCCAGATCAGATGTCTCTCACTTTGCTGAATTACACATTTTAAACAGAGAACACTGACTTACATTTACACCGTATCCTTACTTTACTGGACAAGTACATACACACCAGAATGGGTAATACTAACCTGTGGATGCTGATGCACTACACAGTACACTAGCACAGTAATTCACCCTTCTTTAGTTATTCATTGAGAAGAAATCAACCCTCACAACACAGTGATTTGTGGGTCTATATCTTGAGAACTGCAAAGATCTTCCTTCCTAGATAGGAGAAATTCAACTTAAGTTTGTTAACTTAGACCACTCTTCTTTCTTGCTTATTATTCAAGCTTATTATCCTCAGAGTACATCCACGGAGGACATTCTGATTCCTACTCTATGTGTACTTTCTCAAAGATGTTTCCCTCTCCAACATTAGCTGTAATAGATTTTTTTTATAGTCAGGCTCTTTTGGAGTCAGTTTCATCTCTCTAGGCTGTCATGTGCTTCATAAAGTCAGGCTGACATGAAGTACTGCATTCCCATTTACATCTCTAGATGTGGTCCCAGTCAAAACATAGGTGAAGTAAAAGGAAAGCTCTAATTTGGCCTCAGTGGGCATTGGATCAGATCCCACCTACAGTACTTCACTTTTCCAGCAAAGGTCACTGAGCTAAAAGAGACTGCATGAGCTACCAAATGTCAGGTCAGATTACGTGTGCAGAACCGCATGCTGCTGCTATTTATTTATATATTAAATTCAGTATCTATAGATTTAGCCAAAGAAGAAAAGAATCCGAGGACTCCATCCCCCAGTCATGCCTTGAAAACTCTACACTTTACTCATTAGCAGCAGCAAGGGCAGGTAACATTTGCTTGTAGGAAACAATGGCACAGTTTCCTACATGCAGGGCACATGCATGTAGGAAAACAGTGGCATAAAGAAACTAGCCTTAGGATTGTTTACTGCTAGAATCTGAGAAGGATTTGTGTGAGTGGGCATGTGCATGTGTCAGGAGTTCCAATATAAAATAGCCAACAAATGTTTTGAAAAGCGTCATGTTCTTCCCTTGTCCCAGTGGATCAGTTGTGAAGTGATCAGCTGCAGGACTAGAAAAGTGCCTTAATGCTCATCAAAGGAAATATCGGTATGTTGGTTAAGCAATTAAAGCAATTAATTCTAACATGGATTTTGTAGGAACTGAAGGCAAGGCCTAATAAATTACTCACTTAGCTTTCTTGTAACAGCCATCCCCAGAATTTGATTCTGTTTCTTTATCAATAGTCTCATGCATAGAAGGATCACAGAAATGCAGATATTTAAGTAAGCGTCTTTGGATCTTTTGCTTCTATTCCTAAATTATTCTAATGCCATCATAAGCCAAACAGCTAATTCAGAACAATAATCTATGCCCTTTCTATGGTAAATAAAATATTTTTGCAAGACATTAAACCATGCTTTAAACAATTTTCAGGTGGCTCATGATACAATTTTTTTGTTGTCCCATGGCTAAATCCTACAAGAAGTTAATCAAATACCAATCCTTTGATACAAATTTTACTCACTGAACTGGGATTTTTTTTCTCCCAGAAACCAGCCCCTTCTAAGGAAAAATCCCTGGGTTTGCTTCTTTTGGAAGGGACAGTTCTCTCTGGGAATACTTTTCCCTTTATGCATTGAAGATTTTTGGCCCAAGGTCTACATTTGAGCACATCTTTATTTACATTCCTCAAAAAATGGCAGTATGGCCTGAAGACAATTTACTTTGCATCTTGTCCTCTCTAGAATCTCTTCCCTGGGAAACACAGGAGAGGTTGAAACCTGAGAAATTTCCGGATCTCTCATTAGGTTTCAGTGCAGTAGCAGGGATCCTCAGATAATTTCTGCCAGCAGCCATTTAATATGCTCAGCTTTTGTAAAAAACCATCATTTTGTTGTTTTCTCAGGGGAGGAGGGAAGGAGAAGATTATGTAAGTATAGACGTGCTTTGTTCAGTTGCAAAGTATGTAAAGGGGAAAACCTAGAAAAAAAAGATAAGAGAATGATGGTAGTCTAATAAATAATTATTCTAACACCAAGTTGCCATCCAAAACCACTGCATGCTAAACATTAATTTTTAAATTGAGTAGATATGGACTTAATCTGTTCCCTGTGCCATTTATACTAAATGATGCAGATATTTTTATACTGAACAGTCTTTATTAGGAGACATCACTGTAGAAGTTCTGTTAAGCCTTGTAGAATTCTAAGACTTATACCTCAAACACAACACTGGAAGTTCTGAAGGAAAAAAGGAAAGAGCAGAAAAAATATGATCTTTTTCTAGGTACCAGAAGATTTTGAATGAATTCCAGGGAGAACGAGCCATGTTTTCTGAATAGCATGAAATCCTGAAAATCATTTTCTCAAATAACAAGTGGGTAAATCACTACTCAGCCCAAGTAACAATGATTCTGGTATTAATTAGCTGATTTGAATAACAAACATGTTAATGTTCTTGACATGCCGGTAACACAATGCAAAGAGACTAGAGAAAACCTACGTCAATTTATTAAAAAAAAATACTTTGGCTTCAAGGAAACCTACATGGGAGGGATACAGGCATCCTTTTGCAAATAGGCTGATGCACTTTCAGATGCTCCCATCCTTAGACACCTGCCACAAGCTGGTTGCTGACCTCAGGGGCAGACAGCAGAGGAGATTTACGTCTATTAGTGATTTATTCACCTGCATTTTCTTTATATGGCTTTTGCGCCAATACAAAAAATGACAAACTAAAAAGCCTACAAAGGATGAGAGGCTGGGTTAGGGAACCACTTCAGCTCTTATAATTAAAGACTGACAAAAAGAATAACAGATATGAATAAATAAAAATGACATTAAACCAAAGCAGTTAATTGATCACTCAGATTTAGGGTCGAGAAGAGATTTTCTCACAGTGCAGACTGACATGTTTCTTGAGCATTGTTCACCCCTCCCTGAAGGTTGTGAAAAAACTGCTCAAATCCTGTAATTTCAAGGCTTATAACCCATGCGATACATCCCCCATTACATGCTTTTAGCCTTCTAGCACCACTTAATCTAACCTGGTGACAAACGAAGTGGATAAATATCATGGGATGCATACAGGAGCTGAATGCAGAGATGTACTATTGTTTGCTGTCTTAGGTATCTGGAAGTGTCAAATTAAAAAAACTGTGATGGAATCTGTGGCAATCAGCAAATGTTCCCACCAATCATATAATTCTAAAATATCATTTCAAAATCAAAGTATTTTCTAATTTAATAGCAACAATTGGTTTATTAGAATTGGTCTTTGTCTCCTCTTCCCACAATTTTCTATCAGATAAAAATTTTGGTAGAAAGTATTTGACCAACCAGTCTCTAGACTGACACTTTCATCATGGAAAACTCCTTTCCCCCCATTTCTCTTCTGTTTCCTGATATCCACTATTGAGCTATGGAAAGATGTTCTGGTTTTATTTCACACACACACAGAGCAATTTCTTACTATATTCAATGCACCCTCCTTGTAAAGGCTTAGAGATTTAAATTTTAAACTGTCATGCCATTTTGGCATATATTTCCTGGTAGGACTGGGTGCATCCTCGTGTCCTGCTTCCTCAGCAGGCAGGAACCATTCAGAAAAGCTCCTGCAATGTCTCAGGACACTGGATGGTTGAAAAATATGTTGATATCACTAAACTGGCATGTTTCATGGAATTTTTTTTTTCCCAAGTCTTTTTCCATATTTTTCTCTGGGCAAATTAAGAAAAAGATTTTCCCTCCCAGAACAGATGATTATCTAGAAGTAAGGACACTCATGTAGGACTCAGAAGCCTCATGTCCATCACCAGCAGACCAAGCAAAGGATGAAACTTGGCTCACCTACATCTCATCACCCCTTAAGCATCACAGGAATTCCTAGAAATGCTGTATTATCCACAAGCAAGCTGATATTGTCCACTGATTGTATTATGTGGAACAGCCATAGTTGCCCTATACTGCTGCCTCTACAATTGGTTTGGGCTTTGAGGTGGAAACCTGGACATTTAACTCTGGTTCAGCCTTCCTTTATATTCACAGACCTGATTTCTAAAGACAGAATACAGATTTCTTCCTTTTAACATTTCTTTGTAAATCAGCTTCATTTCATAGGACTCAAATTTTCTGTCCATTAACTCCAAAATGCTGAATGTTTCAGAAGAAGCCTGATGATTTGTCAGGCACTTCTGATCACCTTCTTCAAGATTGTAACATTTTAATTATAACACCATAAAAACATCCACAAGAGGAAGCTTCATCAGCGCTGTAAGGCAACGGAGGAGCGATTTTGTTAATTGTCCTTCTCAATTCAAATTTGGAAAAAAAAAAAATCCCAACATCAGTTTTAACCACAACATGCCAACATAGTTAAGCATGAATATGTGTGCCCACATGTGTAAAAAAATTTGCATATTGATTGATTTATATGTGACTGTGTTTATATATGTTATTATATATATGTTTATAAATATCCATTTTATATTTATGTAGATACACACAGAATTATGTGTGTTTATAGCAAGCTTGTTAAACATGGATCTATTTCTGCCTGGCCACCTCCTTGAGAAAAAGCTGTACAGCTGTGGGCTTCATTCCCTGAGATGTGCATATATTTCCTACCGTGCAACAGGACAGGACAGTCCCCTACATCCCACATGGCTTTTGTGGTGGGAATTCCACATCCAGTAACTGTCAGGAGCTGTTAGAGAGGGCATGACATCCATGCTGCATCTGACAGCACAGCAAGGCTTCAGATAGCTGGAATTGCAATCGATAGCTAACAAATGGCCATTCCACTTACAGTATAATGAGCCCTGCCTGAGCCTGCTTTTCCCACAGAGATGCAGGCACTAATTCTAACACCATTAGCTCCTTTAGCTGGTCATAATGACAGCTAAAACATGTAATAACATTTAAAACACAGACTGTAATTTCTTTTTCTCTGTTCAGAATTTGTACTTGGCCACCAAATGGCTTAATGAACCAGTTTTGGAGACTTTCTAATTACCAGCTGTCTCTGGAAGATTTATTTTATTTTATTATTCAAAAAGTCACTAAACTAGCATATATTTTGGCTGCTCTTAGAAGCATTCTTCCTTCTAGCTGAAAGAGACTGCATCTTGCACTAGGTACTAAGGCAGCACTCTAAACAGACTCAGAGTCACTCTCACTAGCTTTCTCATAAGTCTCTGTAGCTCTGTCAGACTGGAGTTGGATCAGTTCACTAGGCTGAACTAATTGCTTTTCTTTGGTAGTATTTTAGTTCTGCGTCAGAAAATGTACTTGCAATCTCCAGTTTCTCTGGTTTCAAATACAGACCTTTCAATTCTGGGAGATGAATCAGTACATATGGTACATTAGATCTATTTTAAACCTGATTCCTTTTATAGGATCAGACTGAACCCTGGCTTTTAATTTGAGCCTATTTTTTTTTTTTTTAGTTAGTTAGTTAGTTGCTAACCTTAACACATAAAATGTAAAATTAAAGTCCTAATCTCTTTGTGATTAGGATCAAATCACAATCATTTTATAAGAGTAACAGCAACTTTCTTTCTTTTCTTTTCTTTTCTTTTCTTTTCTTTTCTTTTTTTTTCTTTTCTTTTCTTTTCTTTTTTTCTTTTCTTTTCTTTTCTTTTCTTTTCTTTTCTTTTCTTTTCTTTTCTTTTCTTTTCTTTTCTTTTCTTTTCTTTTCTTTTCTTTTCTTTTCTTTTCTTTTCTTTTCTTTTCTTTTCCTTTCTTTTCCTTTCTTTTCTTTTCCTTTCTTTTCTCTTCCTGCTTGATGCTGAATATCTGCTTGTTCTTGGAATGCAGGCTCTGCCCTTTTCAGGCTCCAGAGGGCTGGAGCACAGGTTTCACCTCTTGTGTACACTTATGTCTGTAGCCTCCCACCAGGACTGGGGCTGGGGAGATGGGCCCCTGGCCTGCAGAAAGAGTGTGCTGGGCAAGCATCTGTGTAGGAGTTGCACAAAGGAGCAGCAGGAGGTCAGCAGGTTACACAACATCAGGAATGCCAAAAAGAAGGTTGGATCTTCTCTGAGACCCTGAAGATTCACCAGCTCAAGCCTCAAAGTGTACTGAAGGAGGGCCAGGCAAAGCCGGTGCTTACCGTGTTGGAAAATGCAGACTTCTCTTATGGAGAAGGCTGAGAACTTGTGGCTTTTGGCATTGGAGGATGTTTGTGCAATGAACAGGAGGATTTCTGCATGCAGTTACAGGGCTATCTTTTTGGGATCACAGACATGTGGGTGAACTCACATGACCAGAGTGCTGCCATGAATGGATACAGGTTCTTTAGGAAGGACAGGACAGTACGGGGAACAGGGTGAGTTGCACTTTACGTGACAGAGCAGAGAGGATGCATGGAACTCTGCCTTGGGACTGCTGATGAGCCAGATGAGACTGATGCCACTATTGTGGCATCTGTCACAGACCTCCTGATCAGGAATAAGTAGGTAAGGATTTTTCAGACAGCTGGAGGAAGCCTCTTGCTCTCAGGCTCTGATTCTTGTGGGGAACTTTAACCACTCAATGTCAGCTGAAAGGTCAGCACAGCAGGGCACAGGCACTCCTCGTGGTTTCTGGGCTGTGTTGATGGCAACTTCCTGACACAAGTGATTAAGAAGCTGGTGAGGGGAGTTGTTCTGCTAAACGTCAGACTTATAAATAAGGAAGAACTAGGTAGACATGTGAAGGCTGGGGGTGGTCTTGGCTGCAGTAGTCATGAGATGATGGAATTCAGAATCCTAAGAGCAGAGAACAGGGGGGAAAAAAATGCATCACCATTCTCTACTTCTGGAGAGCAGATTTCATGAATCTTCTGACATACAGACTCAGAAAGATGTGAGGCTCAGTACAGCTGGTTGATTTTCAAAGGTGCCTCTTCACAGCTCAGTAACTGTTTATCCCAATGAGCAGCAAAGTCAGGAGGCCAAGGTGGATGAGCAAGGATCTCCTAACTATAGTGAAACATTAAAAATAAGTGTACAAGACATGGAAGCAGGGTCAGATCACCCAGGAGCAGTATAAAGATATTGTCTCTGTGGGCAGGAAACTGTAATTGCTACCAACTAGGACTCAGTAAAGAGTCTGCTTCTTCTTTCTGGACTGAGCAGTGCATCATAATAATATTAATTATAGGTCCATATCCTCACTATTTTTCTGCAGTCTACTGTAGCCTTGAAACAGGATTGTATAACTACAGCCTTGGTTGACATAGGTGACCAATGTTGTCTCAGGTAGCTAATCATCCTCAAACGCTATGGCTGGAATATCCAGAGCATATTGACAGTCTATTGTTTCAACTGTTCCTTTGCAAAGCTGCAGTGGTTTTTTAATTTCATATTCCACCTAAACCCACAACTCTTTCCTCTTGAGTTCAAATACCTCACCAACTATTACTACAAACATTATCTAATTAAATTATTTTAGAAATAAGCAGTGAGGTGCTAGTGCTGAATGCCATTAACATTAATTTCAAGGAGTGTGACAGACCATAGAAATGTCCCTGCTAAACTGTGAATATGCTTTGGTTACATCCTACATTGTATTGTAATACTACATAAACCTAGGATTTGTAGAGTTCGTTAGACTAATTGATATTGTTGGAAAAATTATAAGCTTTGCAGCAAACAAGATTGTTGTCTTCTGCTTCTGTAAATTCTGACACTGTTCAAAATATCTTACAATGCAAGAAAATCAAACAGTTCCTTCTTCCCCACTTCACTAAGGAAGTAAAATTCCCACTGATTAAAACGGGTAATGTCAATTAAACTAGAAGTAGTCTGTGCAGCCTCACTGGCACATCTATGTCCCAAACAGTGCATATAGCCTGGAAAGGCTTCTTTGCCTCTTCCAGTGCCAAGAAACGTTATGAAGCAGTGTCTTAAGAGTCTGATAAATCATTTGAGGCCAGACTTGCATTTTGTAGTTGTTTCTTAATTTCAGTTTGCATTTTGATTGACAGACCACTGTGTGAGCTTGGAGAATGGCTTGTATCAGCCAATGTTAATAATTGTACAGGAAGAAGAATTAGGGACAACAGGTATGACCATGACTTCGGGTAATTGCCTGGTGATGCTAAAGAAGAAACTCTGCAGGAAGGTCAAGAGTTCCCCAAACTCTGATACCTTCAGATTATTTTCAGTAGGATAATTTATTTATGGCTGTTGATCGAGGGCCAATTTTTTTACAAAGGATGGAATTTCCTTTTTATTCATGGTCTCTACAATTTGGTGAAGCTGGAGCTGGATACCTGCAACATAAGAGACATAAATTCAAAGACAATATTTAGAAGGCTGTAAAAAGGTGACCCTGAGACTCTCTCATGGCCCATGAATAACAAGTTAAGTGTTTGTACCATATTTAATATGAAGATTGTGACCAAGCCATTAACCTTTAGTATCGGCCACTGAGTAAATGTGTCACATAGTACAGAAGGCACAGTAAATCTGGGCAAAGAGTGCTCAGTATGTGGAGCGGCTTCTAAGCTGCAAGCTAAGAAAAATGAAAAAATATTTATCAGTTCTATCTCTATTCCTTCTAAGTTTGGGACTCAATAAAGTGCACTTTCTGAATCTTGTCTCATATCTTTACCCTTATGATGGTTTTTCTTTACTTGTTTTTGCTTGGTAAAATTTTATATCAAATGGTGTAATGCTGTGGGGTTTTATCATTAAACTTTAACTTATTTTAATTTCCACTGATTCCACATAACTGCAATGGCTATTGCTCAAGTACTGACTGCTGCTGAAAAGCACACTATGGCAGAGCTGAAAATTGAGAATTTAATATGCAAATATCTATTCTAACACCGTGGCCCAGGAAATCTGGTGTTACATGGTTTGACGTCCAAATTCAACAGTTTCTTCTCTCAGACTGTTACGTATATTTACAAACTTTCCATTCACACTTCTGTTTCTAAACTGAGATCTGAAGGCAGCCTCAGATCCAGTTCTCTTTTGAATGTATAGTGTACTAATTTCATGGACAAGATAATCAGTCAGTTAAGGTACTGCACATTCCATGTGAATGATTATTGTCAAAAATTTAGGAAACGTTCAAAAGCATAACACTGAAATTCAGCCTGTTGTTCTGAGACTTAAATTTGCATCTCAGAAATGTAACAAAATTGTCCTCTTGTAGCCTATAGGCAAGTCCCCAAAATTTCCTTTTTTTTATGTCCATCTAAGTTCCCTCCAGATCAACACATCAAAATTTTTTCTTCTGTAAAACAGATTAATTGATACATTCCATAAATGTATGAACTCACTTAAATGAGCAAGTTACAATGCCGAATGACAGGCTTTATAGTTACCTATGTTGCAGGAATACTGTATTTCTAATTCAGTTTTTGTCAGGGAGCAGGCAGATTACTGCTTCTTTTTTGAATCCTTTTGCTTACACTCTCCAAAGGCCATGTCTCACCACTCAGCAACATTTGCTAGAAACAAAAGTCCATTTTGACTGTGACTTTTACTCATAAATGGATGGAAAACTTTTTACAATTGTACTTAATTCTAGCAAATCTTAAATACATCATCATAGACAAGGTACTTTAACTGGAAAGATGAAGTTAACCTTTTTGGAGAGAAATAAGCTTGTTTAGATGCAGAAGGACACTCCTATATTTACCAGCACTGAACAAAGGGTAACAATGGTCTGGCTCATCAAATGCATTCACTTGTCTGAAGGCTTCAGTCTGATTTAAGAAACTTAGAGTTGCAGAGCAGACTTTTCTCTGATGTTTGTCAGATTCCAGGGGGACTCTCGGCAGTCAGTGTTTCTGGGTAGGAACAGGCTCTTAAATGAGATCCTATGTACAATATCTTCTGCATACATACTTTGCTGTATTTCCTCCATTTGGTCATTCTGATCAAAAATGAGAACTACAGAAAGACTTCTGCATATCAGATCTGAGCTTTGGCTGTCACTACCTTATAAAAACTCCAAGATAGGCCACTAAACCCGCATAGAACTTAGAACAGAATGCATAAAAGCACATATGTGAAGTGTGAGACACATTATTTAATTATTAGGAAGAAAGCTGTGGCCAAGATGACAAAAAAATCCTTGGGATTCTTTCCTTGGTCTGAACAGCAGGGAACTGCTGTAAAATCCAGACTCACAGAGCCAGGCAATTCATCTCACAAAGATCTTTCCTTGCTCCCCCCTTTGAAATGTCAGCTCCTTTCTAGCCCTTGCTCAAGTCTGATGTATTTCAAAGTTTACAAACCTAACTTTTCAAGCAAGAAATGTAAACCAATCCCAGGTGCTATGATATGAAGTTCAAATGACGCAATTCAGTGTTCACTACCACAAATTGTTCAAATGCATGTTGTTATGATTCAAGTTGGGTTTAAAATTATTTTATTTGCAATTAGCTATTTGCTATTTTGTGATTTTTACCATTTTACGTTCAAGCGAGTGGCAAACGATCCTTTCGCTTAAGTCCTGCTTAACAGAAAGTTTAGCATGAAATTTATGTTCTGTTTCCTACAAAGTGCTTGGGAACATAAACCTACTTCATACAATAGCCTATGCAAAAACTGGGATTTGAATAGAATATTTTGTACCTAACATAGATCCACAGCTAAGAATGCTGTAAAGGCCACACCATGCCCTTTGAATCCCTTCTAAATTCATATCAGATTATACAATTTGAAAATGCAAAAATAAAAATCCCATACGTCTCACCTGGCATGAATGCTCAGCTGAGAATTCTTGTAAAGGAGAAAGCAGTGTTAGAAGGTCAATTGTAATACAGAAAGATTAAAAAAGAATAATAAAACAGACACCTGCCCTTTCTAAAGTGGTTCATTAAAACAATAGAAGGTAAAAGAAGGATAGAAATGTCATGAGATATACTTGCTTGGATTTCACACTCTACTACCATTAGATATAATGTAAATGCCATAAATTTATTTTGTGAGATGAAATTGAGTTAGCAGTGACTAGGAGAAAAAAATTACATTGATGAAGAGTCCCCACATTAAATGTAAACAATTAAGGAAGACCTTGACCTGAGGTCAGATAGAACTTCACATTAAAAATTATAGAAACTGGATCAAAACTGAAAAGGTACCTTTGATAAATGTTCCATTAGTAATATTAATAGAATTATTGTAGATAGAAATATCGCAATTATTCATAATGTCATGAAAGTTATTTCTTAAAATATGTCCCTTCCACTGTACAGCCTGACTAGGCAAAAAATATCCACATGAAGGAAACATGAAGACAAAAACACAAAAATAGCCATACATGGCCAGATATAATCCTCAATGACCAGTGACATAAGTTTATCAAAAGGTGGAAGTATTAGACGACCATCCACTGGAAATTCCCTGTTATGTCAACCCACCATTCAGCACAGTATGGTTTCAGATGTCCCTGATCCAAAGATTCAATCTGGATACAATCTAGCCACCTATTTTTGATGACTCCCGCTGGATTGCTCTTTGTGAATTTGTTTCGTTCATTGCTGTGCTCATGTATATTTTCAGTATCAAAACCTTTAGGTTCTTCTCCTTAATGATGTTTTATGTGGAAAACCACTCCTTTTCATCTTGTTTCTGACAAGCCTACTTGTATTTTTATACAACGCCATCTTCTGAACACATCGACTTTCTCCATGCAGTTAGTTACTTTTGAGTTTTCAAAGTCAAAAAATTTTAGTCTGTTTTGTTTTCCTTGCTCCATGTTTCTGTTCAAATTTTCCAAGGATTGTTTACTCTTTTCTGGACCAACAGTATGTATATGTTCATTATCAAATTTTTAATCTGGAAGTGAACAGTCTCTATTTACAGCTCCATTTCCTTTAGTCTTCAGTGAGTGAAAAGATTTTTTTAAATCCAGATCTCCTCAATGCCTACCATTTAATTAATTCCTTACCTCAAATATTGTTAAGATTCATGGATAAGTGACATCTGTTTAGGGGAGGAAAAAAAAAAAAAGAAAAACAAATAATTATATTAGTTATATAATTTCTCTGTGTGATTTTATTCTCTGCTTGCAGCCCAGAGAGCCAATGGAATCCTGGGCTGCATTAAAAGGAGTGTGGCCAGCAGGTAACAGGAGGTGATTCTGCCCCTCTACTCTGCTCTTGTAAGAGCCCACCTAGAGTGTTGTGTACAGTTTTGGTGTCCCTAACATAAGAAGCCAGGCTGAAGATGGGGCTGTTCAGCCTGGAAAAGAGAAGGTTGTATGGAGACCTCATAGCAACCTTCCAATGTCTGCAGAGGGCCTACAGGGAAGCCAAAGTAGGAATCTTCTTCTGGAAATGTAGTGGTAAGACAGAATCACAGAATATGCTGAGTTGGAAGGGACCCACAAGGATCATCAAGTTCAACTCCTGACCCTGCACAGGACCCAAGAGTTACACCATGTTCCTGAGAGCATCATCCAAATGCTTCTTGAATTCTGTCAGGTTTGGTGTTGTGACCAGTTCCCTGGGGAGCATATTCCAGTGCCCAAACACCCTCTGAGTGAAGAACCTTTTCCTAATACCCAACCTAAACCTCCCCTCACAAGGAAGTTGGAACTGCAATGAGGTCTCCCCTCAGTCTCCTCTTCTCCTGGTTGAACAGTCCAAGACCCCTCAGCTGCTTCCCATTAAGGCCCTTCCCCATCTCCATTGCCCTCCTTCAGATGATCTCTAACAGCTTAGTGTCTTTCTCACATCACAGAGACCAAAACTGCACACAACATTCAAGGTGGGGCTGCACCAGTGCAAAGTAGAGAGGGACAATCACCTCCCTCAACCAGCTGGCAATGCTGGAAGGAATTCTGTACTGTGAGGGTCGTGAGATACTGGAACAGGTTGCCCAGGATGTTTGTGGATGCCCCAATTCTGGCAGTGTTCAAAAATAGGTTGGATAAGGCCTTGAGCAACATAGTCCAGTGGGAGATGTTCCTGGCCATGGCGGCAGGGTTGGGACTTGATGATCTTTAAGGTCCCTTCCAACTCTGAACATTCCATGAGTCTATGATTTTTTTATATGACCTTATTTCTTTATATCTCAACAAGGAATCCACAGTACAAGCTGGTAAAATCCCTACATTTATTATTTCTGAGAAACTTTTAGTATTTTTTAATGTTTTAAGCAAGTTCTTTGTCAAAATAATTTTTGACCTCCCCTACTACGGCCTTATGTTCAGCTAGAGGGTATGTGTGCTCCTTTCAAATTTTCTCATTTGGACAAGTCTTCCTTTTATTTCCTAAGTGTGAATTTTAATTCTAACAGACTATGTGGTTAATGATGATAGAATTTTGCTAATCATTTTGATTTTATACAGTTCTTTCATTTCAAATCTTTTCTTTTGTTAAGCAATATGTATTTACCCAACGGTTCCACTGTGGTATCTGAAATCTTCATGTCACCTGCAAGAATTTCATGCTTTTCCACACTCTTATTCAATCCGTTTTAATCAAACCATACACTTTTTTTCTCTTCCAATAAGGCTATTGAATTTTAGTGTATTTTTATACTAATGTTATAGAAAAATTTTTGTGATTATGCCTTGAGCTTTGTTCTACCTGTCATTCATGACTTCATCAGAAATAATTAGCTTTTCTGTTGTAGCTTTTTTGAAATAACTCTTCCAAGAAACAGTTGTTCATGATGCCGAAAATTATTCTCTGTGACACACTCTACTTATGCATAAATGAAATTTCCTGCTATTAGTGGGGGTTCTCCTCTTCAAGCACACAGATTTCCTTTAATTTACCATAAGTATTGTCCCGATTATAATTGGGTTATAATAATAACCTCAATAATAGTGTGGGCTAATACCATATTCATTCTCCTTATCTCTGAGAATTCAATCCTGATAATTTAGTCTGTAAAGAATCTGTCATTATGATGTTACTCAGATTTGTTTTCTCTGAAGTACAATGTCTCTTTTATATCAATATGATTTATCATATGGTCAAAAGGTTTAAAACAACCAGTCAGATACAGGAATTGCAATAGCTAGAGCTCAGGATTAGAGCTGATGTCAAATTCTAAAGTATGATTTCTAATATAAACTGCAATTTTTTGTCATTTATTTCATTTATTAGAATGTTTAATGAACTGTTTATTGAAAGTTCTCAGTTTCTAAATTTCTGACTAGTTGCAGGTGAAAAAAAGGTAAAATGTTAGTTCACAATGATCAAGACAAGCACATAAAACTGGCTGCCCTAAGCCTTGCTGTATCTAATAAATGTCAGCATACCTACTTCAGACCCAAGTCATACACACTGGTGTTCTGTAACTCACATACGTGTCTTAGTTCACCTCCTGGCTCTTCTATTGCACCTCGTTATACAACAGGGGAAAAAATGAAATGTCACACTTGAAAATTGGTTCTTACTTTGGTCTTTCTAGGTTTTGATTCCTAGATACTCTACTGATGCCCTCTGCCTTTCCCCCTTGATTCTGCCTTTCAGGCCTTTGAATCAGACTCTGTATGAGGTAGAGAGAGCAGAAAACTGCTTAGATTGTTGTAGAGAATAATAAATAGAATGAGTCACAGGAAGTGTCAACAACTCTACATTTCTGGAGAGGGTTTTGGAGGTTGGCCTAACAGTCTTAACTACTTATTACTGCAAAGGAATGTGGTGGCAATATTTACTTGGGAAAAATTAAGTTCTGTTTTATTGCTTGTATATGACTCATATAGATACTAATAACATTCATCCCCTCATTTCTGCAGGTGATCTGTTTTACAAAACATTTTAATACCTCAATGGGAATTAAGAAAAAATGTTTCTGCAATTTGTTCCTACCGGGAAAAACACAATCCTGCTTAGTCATTGGCTTATAGTTTCTCTAGACATTTTGAGCAACTGCAAAATAAGTGTAAAATGTTCCCAAGTCAGAATTAAGTCTACCCTTTTATTCACTAGATACTATGGAGACCATCAATTTCACTTCTTGACTAGAAACTCGGAGAGGAAAATGGAATAGGTACTTCCAGATCTAGGAGGATTTCATGAGTCAGTGTTGATGGGTAGTACAAGGACTCCATTAATAGAACCAGGAAAGGTCAAGACTGTCAGAAGTCTTAAATCGGATTTTTGAAAGGAGAGTTGGTGATCAACATGAAGCACGTGCTCTGATCACTAAATCTGCTGTGGGTGATGCTGGCAGTTTCATGCTATTTAAAATGTAATATTTAACACAGGCACAGAAAAGAATCAAGATTGCCTTTTACATATTTCTTCAATATAGATTGTAATGTGGTTGTTCTTTTAAGTTCTGCCCAGAATCTTTTTCAATATAATAAATCAAAATAAATTTATAAGGTATCATGAGGTTAATTTCAGCTAATAATATGACATTAATATGACACA
This sequence comes from Oxyruncus cristatus, assembly GCA_013399855.1. Classification (NCBI taxonomy): domain Eukaryota; kingdom Metazoa; phylum Chordata; class Aves; order Passeriformes; family Cotingidae; genus Oxyruncus; species Oxyruncus cristatus. The sequence continues at coordinate 3,397,311 of VXAY01012530.1, read as the reverse complement.
ATTCATTTTGTACATGAACTCTAAATCAGCGAATTTCACAAATGTGGTTCTTTGTATATGCCCATTCAGGAAAATTCTCGAGTCATATGCTCAATTATGCTTAGCCATAACTATGCAGTACAATCCTTCATAACAGTAGGCAGTGAATATATGCATTATGCTTTCCTGAAAAGGATTGAATTTCCAAATTTGATGCTGTAATGTATTACTCAAGATAAATAAGCATCTGGTTCATAAATGTCTATTTAAAAAAATGTCAATGTTGGTAAGTATTAAGTGAAGAAATGAAGGTCCTCTGCAAGTAAAACATTTATTTTTAAAAATGCATTGTTAGGAAAAAAACAAACCTCATTACCTGCCTTCTATGAAGTGTTCCAAATTGTGTTATTTAATCCCCTCTTAAGGCCCATTAACCCCAAACCAAAAATTTTAGTAATTAACATTAACTTTTTCTTATCTGAAACCAGAAAATAAAATACCTAATCCTTCTTTAGGTTTAGTAATCAGTCCCCTTCTGCATAGGAGTTTTTTTGCTAGAGATACCCGGCGATGGGGTGAGGCTGTTTTGTAAAGCCTCAGGTGAGAAAGCTGCTCTCCTCTCTTTGCATGTCTGGGCAGACCCTTTTCCTGCCCAGCCCCTGGTGGGTTTCTGACTGGGAAGCCTCTGAAGGCTGCCTTCAACCTTGGTTCTCATCTGAAAGCAATCCCAGATCTTGAAAGCGCTTTGGAAAATATTTGGCACCTTTAGGTACAATTAGGAGCAACTAGGTTTACTCCTTTGTGGAGTAAGATAGCTAGAAATAGGCTTGGGAATTGTGAGTAGGGGAGCCTTCTACTGTTTTCCTCCTCCCACAGGAGAAGCAAGGCCTTTTGTGTACACCCATTGTGCAGTATCAGCACCAAGAAAAATGCCTGGCTTGTGTTATCAGTTCTCAAGGAGAACAAGCTGGCAAGATCCCAGCTAGTGACTAGCTAGCCAGGTCAGAGACATCAGTACACTAATACTGTAGCTTTTGAAAATGCTTACTGGGCTCTGCTGCTTCAGTTTCCAAAATACAATTCAAAAAATTAAAGTGAGATTTTGACAATTCATGTTTATGTGCTGAAGTACAGTAATGCACAAAGAGGACCCAGCTCCTCAGAGAGAGAAATCAGCTTTGATAGCAAGAAGTACATTCTCCATCTAAAATTCAGCAGTTATGATGGAAAACACAATAAACTGAGGAAAGATGAATGAGTACTTGAGAAGCTATAGCTTTCCAAGAAGAAGTTTTTTAGCAGCAATACTGTCTTAAAGTGTTTCTTCCATCAGTGTCTCCCTTTCAGCTATGCTGGCACTATAAACCTTATTTGAGAAGCGAGAAGGCTAAAATTAAACAAAAAAAAGTAATCTCCTTGTCTGAGAATTCTCATGCGAGAAATTTTCTGATCCTCAGTCCAGCTCAAAGAAAGAATCCATTTTCTGCATACCAGATTTTAATCAACAGTGCAATTTGTAGATCTCCCCAAACTCATGCAAATCCAAATGGCTTCCTGTGAGCAGAGATCCTTTACCCTAAACGTTACTTTGATCAATGAAGAAATTAATGCATGAAATACCCCAATATATTGTATTACTAAGTGGTTAATAGGTACACTGACTGCAAGGCTCAGTGTTACTCTATAGCTGTCTGATATCCCTCAAGACAAAAACATCGTGAGAATAAGAGTTTGCATTATATATTAGAAATTATATACTGGCAGTACAGGAAGCCTGTTTTAAAGTTATATTTGGCTATATTTTAATGTGTTATATATTCAGTATGCATTTCATTATACATGCTATATACCACAGAAACCCTGAAGGAATAAGTTGTGGCAATGCCAGCATCGATTCTTTTTCTTTTCAAATTGAAAAAATACCATAATTTCAGGGAACAGGGTACCCAACACTGGGAAAGACACACCTGAATTCCAAGAATACTGCTTGTAAAAAACCCATTCGTGTCACTTCTGTCAAATTTCTAGCTTGATTTGTTGGCTTGAATTTGGGACAGATCGCAGTGTGAGTAAAGAGAGGACAGCTCCATCAAGGAAAAAGCAGAAGAGGAATTCAGGATTAAAACCGTCAAGTTTTAAGAGACACCTTGAAAACGTGATCCCAACTGAGTGTCTAAGGTGCATTCTGCTGACTGGGTGGAGAAGAAGAACAGGAGACCAAAACAGTGAACTAGAAGATGGCATTTGTGCATTTGTAATCTGATACTCCTCTGTTGTTCTTATAACCTTAGATAAAGTTTTGGAGGTCCAGCTGCACTGGGAAATATTAACAAGGTTTTGCAATTTTATATTGCAAGATGGCAAGCAATCTTACGGCAGAATGGTGATAGGAAAATGTCAGCCTGTGAGGAGACCACCACCTTGGCTCCCATTCTGGATCCAAGGAAATTAAAATCTTCCACATTTAGAAATTGAATTCAACTCTTCTGGCAGCCTGAAAGTGTTTTGTAACAGTGCTGTTGATATTATAGGCCCCTAAAATCTTAAAGATTAGGCAATTTTTAAGAACTTCAGAGCAGCAAGAACAGCACCGCCTCTCGGTAGGGTTACTGAACCCTTTTACATTCTGCCTTCTGACATATTTGGGCTGCTAGTGCTGCAGTGAGATGGCAGGTGGTTTTGGTCTGAATTATGTTTTATGTTAACATCAAAATACTTTTACATAAATCAGTTTTTATCTTTACTCCTAAAAGAACATAAATTTTGAAGGTGAGATATCGGAAACCAAGAGAATAAATAATACAGATGACAGTCTTCAGCAGGGAGTAATGCCTGAAAATGGAAGTGAAGGGACTATTCTGCATCTTATAACTTAAGTTCACACCACCAGAGTATAGGTTTTTGGTCTTATGAAATGGAAGATGACATGCCTCTGGACAGCAGGACTCACCTGTAAACAATTTGGCTTTTTGCCACAATTTGACTTTTTATGGATATTTTTGATAGTAAATTTCACTGCTCCAAAGAGGGAAAAATTACTTTCTGCAGAATAACTTTTTATTAGCTACATTCCCTTACACTGTTTTGTGTGTGATCTCTCATCCAAATCAATACATTCATAAGTTCTTTCAGTGTTTGCAAGACTATAAACAACTGGTCGATGAAAAAGTCAGTCATATGATTCCAAAAATTGTACTAAATAGAAGACAGGAAATATCACTATTTATAACTTGAAAATAATACTTTTCCCTTACTATTTTCTGTCAATGTGCAATACCCTTGAAACCAGAAATATTGATCACATTTTGCAAGTGATACTGAAAAGTGGGTTTCTTTCTACGTCATTCAGGGCTGTTATGGGTCCAGACTACAGGAGTAATCCATAATGGACATCCTACGGATATGAGTTCCCTGACCAAAACACTGTACCTGAGTGAGGTGAGCAGAGCGGGTCAGGTGACCGTGACAGACCCCATCAACAATCCAATAACCACCAGAGAAAAACAGGATGGGAGATGAAGGATTATCAGCCCCAGGCAACAAGCCAGGTTCACTTACCACTGCTTTGGGCAGGGCCCTGAGACCACATCTCTAGAAACAGATGTTCCTCAGTCCCACCCCACCACCTCTGTCCCATGCAGCCAGCAACCCATCTTGTGCAGCCGGGGGAAAACAGCAGGGTCCAGGTGGTTTGGAGGCAATGCCTGGACCTGCTTCCAATCTAAGCAATGGATGGTACTCATAGCCTCCAGGTTCTTGCTGTAGGTCAAAATGAAGCCTAAACTACACCCAGAAGACAACAAAGCTACTCTGTACTGGCAGAGCTGAAACTTCACTGACATGCAAGTGTCAGCTGTTGCTGTCAATTCTTTAGTCTTCAGTCATGAAGATGTCACTGCCAAAACAGGGGGAGCAATGTAAGAGTTGTCATGAAATGTTGTGCTGGGAGGTATAAGGAACTGTTCAGTGTCCTTAAGTCCCACTGGAAGCTAAAAGAACTTTATCACTTTTGAAGGAAATACTGCAGGACCTCCCAGTCAAGTCAAAGAACTACATGAAGACAAAAATGCATTTTCTGTCCAAAACTAGAGCAGGTGAGAAAGAAGCTTTTGCTCATACCAAAACATTGAGTTGAACTTTGATTTTTTTGACTCTCTGAAACACTGAAGAATGAATTAACGATGCTGTCACAAAGGACACTCAACTTCTTATTCTCTGGTTTCACAGGCAAGAGTAGCAGTTTGTGAGTCTAGGCTGAATGAAAGTGTACCTGGTTACCAATAGTCCCTAAATAAGTCCAGCTGGATACTGCAGGATGACTGAAGAACGTGCACCATGTAGTAGCCTATTAGTCCTTCAGGCCATAAAGAAAGGGTGATGGAAGGAGCATTTTGAAAGGCCTCTATGTTCTTCCTGCTCCTGAGCCTGGCAATACCTGAACTCATCTTTGGTGTAAACCGAAATCTTCTTGCAGTTTCTTTGACTTTTGTGAAGTTGCTCACAAGCCACAGAATAACAGTTCAAATCACAACTCTTTTTCCAATTTTTTTCCATCTGCCTACTCTAGATGAATCTTCCTCACAAAACTTGGACCAGCCCCAAATTATGTGCGACTGAAGCCACAGGTACTGTCTGCATTGGTTTCATTGGCAAATATTACATAGCTCCAGAGCAAACAAACAGACAAAAGCAATTAAAAAAAATTAAAAGGCCTAACCAAAAGCAAAAGTACTTTGTTCTGCCTAGAATGGAAAAAAGGAAGATGATTTGGAGGTAGGTAGAAAATAGTGAACAGAGCCAAAACAGTTGCTTCCCAGGCCTTGCAGGCAGTCCACAGTTAGAGATGCAAACAAGCACAATGATCCAGCTCTTCAGTCCCAGCTACTACTCGTACCAGATTATAATGTTTGCAAACACAGCACAGAGTTAGAAACTGTGTGGGAAATAAGGTTGCTACTTACACCCAGAAGAAATCACAAGCTTCTCACTGATCACTCAAGAGCAGAAATAGAAGCAAAATTTCCTATGAATTTGTCATTCGGCTCCAGTTAACAGTATGACAGCATATTAGTAATGGCTGCTTTGCTCATTTCTGCCAAGGGAATTCCGCAATCTGTTCTACATGGGCCTCAGAGTCCTCCAGGTTAATCTAATGCATGATCTCCAGCCTGAAAAGCTTAAATACTCACAGCTCTTCTCCCCAAGAAACAAACATATAATCAAATCTTATGCTTCAGGGAATAAGCTTATGGCTGCAGGCTCGGCAAGGAATACTTCTGTTTTATGGCTTTGCACAAATTGTGGGGTTTGCCTTTCCTCTGAAGCATGACACATTAGCTGCTCTTGGATGCAGAATACCAGGCTTAATAAAGCAATGTTCAGAGCTGGCTAGCAGAGTCTGCGTTTTTATGTTTTTGTCAGCAGCACTCTGTTTTTTCCTCTAAATTTTGAGACAAAGGAGAACTATTAATTGGCAGCACAGTTTGCAGTGGTATGTCTGAGAGCAGATGCACCAAAAATGGCATTACCTGTAAAGCAAATGTGACCGACTCCATGAGGTTCATACCTATGCTTGGGATCTCCTTCAGGATCAGAGGGTCTTCTGCATGTAAATAGAAACACAGCTTTCATGAATTTTCTCAATTGAGCAGATCTCTTGGAGGATTTGTTATAGCTCTCCCATTATTATTTTATGGGCGAGCAACAAGGCTGTCCTTGTAGCACAGAAAGTAATATAGTTGTTTTTTGGCTTGCAGACATCTGACCCAGTACAAGCAAAAGGCTTTTCCATGGGAATAGGAATGCAGTTGTAAAAATACCTGCAGCACAAGTGAGCTTTCCTCACTGAGGCTGTCAACCCTGTATGTTTCACAATTGATGCTCAGAAGATAGCAATTCTGACTCATTTCCACAAAATTAGGTTTCATTCCATCTTTACTCCTTCCCTATAAATTCCACACAGTGTCAGGACAAAATGTGGAGCCCAGGAAAGATGCTGAAGCTAAATTATCTAGAGCAAGGGAAAAGCCTTGAATAATTTTCAGGACTGAGTGGCCCTCCAGATTGTGTTAGTCATAAACAAGCACAATGCAAGCTCACATCTGGGTTCTCAGCTTCTAAATATACTGAAACTGCCAAGGCAACAGATGATATTTTCCCATCAATAGCCATTGAGCAGACATTTATTCTGTGATCAGTTTTAGACTAAGAAGAAGTAATATGGCCTTGTCACATGTAAAGCTTGCGATTAGAAATAAACAGCCTCCATTTTATGCCAATCTTCTTAAAGAAGCAAGGTCACTTAATCTGACAGCCACAACAAAAGAGCAGAGAAATGAGGTGACCTGCAGGTTTGCTTAATAGTTGAGTAAATGTAGGGGAGTTTTCTTGCTAGAAAGCCAAGTTTGCTAAAAGAAAACTGCAACTACACGTATTCAAACTATCTCTTTTAAATTAATTCCAGTTCTTTGAAATTGATTCTTGTTTTAAATTCTAAATGTTTGGTGCAGTTAGTCATCTTCTAGCTCAGTTTCAGTTGGCTGATAATCTCAGAAGATTTTCTAATAATCTTCACACCCTCTAGGTGATTACTGGGGACCCTCTGAAAGTGTGCTATTACAAACCAGAGATATGGCACAATAGCACCTCTCTGCAACAGCCAGAACAGCCATCAGGAACCTTAGCTCAGGGACTGCTTCATCAGGAAGAGATTACCTTGCATTTCCCTGTCTAGCTCTTTCACATGTCTAATGCCTCTCATCCCACATTTCATGCTGGAAATTGTACAGGACAGGTGAGGTTCCCACAGTAGATGTGAGCAGTGCCAGCCACAGAGCAGCTCTGGCACTGGAGTGGAGGTCTGCAGTAAGCAGGACAGAGATAATAACAACAGCAAAGAGAAACGATGGAGTAAATTGTCAAAATACCCATTTGAGAGCAAAATGCAGTGGACAACACTAAGTGCTTCATGCAGCATAAGAGTAAGAAAATGTATAAGAATTAAAAAACACAGTTTCTAATCTACCAGTTAATAGCTGAGAGAGGAGGAGGTGGACTTAAGACAACATCATGCTGAAGATGGAATGCAATTCCAATAGCAGGACCCAGGATGTGAAAAAAAAAACTGAATGATTTATGGTTCTGATTCCCAAGTGATAAGAATGAATGTAATAAAGGTAGGATATTAAAACTAGTTAGACAGGAGAACAAATCACCTTGATACCAATTTGTAAAATAAATAACTTTTCAATAAAAATTGAAACTTGAAAAAAAGTGCATTTTTGCACATAGCTCAGAGATCACATAAATGCCAAGTGGCATGACAGTTGCTGAAATAAATGCTCTTTTTATGAACAGCAGAGTAGTAAAGCAAGCAAAGTAGATGCATAAAATGGGTAAATTTCCAGTGTATTAGTTATTGCTGCCTCTGAGCTGCAGTAAATTACAAACTCATTTTGAACTTTTTTTTGTGTTCATGAATGCATTTTTGGGACTGGTTTTCCACCCCCTTCTTTCACAACTCCATTTTTCAGAGATTTATATTCTTCTTTAAAGTCTATAAATAAGAAGTGTCCAGGTCCTTCCTATATGAAGGGAGAGGACTGAAAACTCAGAACAACCTATTTATTATGCATTTCTGAACTTTTGTTGCATAAATTCTGCTATCTGTGAACACACTGCTTCCATAAAACTTGTTTTTGTCTGGATATTTTTCCCCTTACAAATGAAATCTAAAATAAGTTTTCTGAAAAAAATTGTGGACCTATCCACCCTACAGTTTTCTCCTTTGTTTTTGTTTCTTGTTTATAGTGAAAAATCACAGTATGTTCTCTTTATTTACTACTCACTATACCCATAAATAAAGGATGTAAAATTATCAAGACAGAATGGACTGAAACCAAAAGATTTTTTTGAAATACAAGTTGGCTGTTCCCAGTTGAAAGGAGGAAACTAGTCAGTGACTCTAAAAGAACCACAGAGAAAATGCTAAACTCTGACTCTAATTGTATCCTCTGTTATCCCTCCCAAAAATAAAACAACAAAACCACACCCTGAAAAAAGAAGTTAAGATTAAAGTAAAGGACCATTAAGTTCAGACATGTGTTTTTTCCTCACCTTGGTGTAAAAGTCTATCCTGCTTTGCATCCATGTGGTGCTCATTTTTGCACTGAGATAAATAAGTACGCAGAGAGGAGGACAAATAGGAACCATGGACAGTTTTTCAGTATATTTATGAGTTCATACATACAAATACAAGAAGGTTTAACTCCTTACTGTGCTTGTATATAAGGTACTCCTTAAAACAGGAACACAGGAACACAAAGATGATAGCTGATGCCTGAAACCAATGTCCCAGGTGTAATCCAAAAATTCATGCCAATATCTACTCTTAGTTTCAAGTCACACTGAATCCTGTGACACTCCATTAATGAAGAAGAGCAAATGTCCCATTAACCACCCATATGTACTTGTTTTACACAGCAGATTCCTGGTACAGATTCCTTCAATTTTCTTGACCGCTGTGGATTCACAGACATCAAGACGTATTGCCCAAACTGGATAAATTTCTTTTTTTAATTGAATTTCTCAATCACACCATTCAACATTTAGCCAGAACAGATTCATGTATTATAACTCAAACCCTATTTAATCTAACTACCTGATTAATGTGTAGTTCTGTGACTTGTGCATGAAATTCTAAACCGGTATTGAAAGTTATCCTGCAATAGAAAACAAGCCCAGCAAAGAGAAAAACATTCTGCTAATTTTCACTAAAAATCTCATTCACACTGGCACAATATTAATCAAGTTAAATAATAAATGTTTCAAACTTTAAGGACTAGGTTTTTTCTCTCCCGAACCACCCTGTGGTGTCTTTTACCTTTGCCAATCATTAAATCTGATAAATGTACTGACAGTCCTCTACCCATGGAGCTGAAAGAGTTGAAAAGGAGAAGAGAAAGGTCTAGGAACATTTTTAATGGAAGAGTCACTGGGCACTCTTTGATAGGCCCTGCACTGAACACACATCCTGAGGCACTCCTGTCCTGATAGTCAGTGAAGGACAACCAATTCCTTGCCTTTTCTTCTCCCTGGCTGTAGAGCACAGCTGGCACTTGACGTTAGAGCCACAGCTGGTATCAGTTTTCAGTCACTGTTGATTCAGGCTGATGTACATACCTACCTATTAAGCACAAACACTGGGCCCTGTAACCCACATAATTTTAATGCTTAGCAGCTGGAACTTTTTCTTGCTTGCTAATTCCTCTAATCTTCATTCTAGTTTTGTTATGAATTATAAATCGTATAAGCAAGTCCATCCAGGAAGCCGGGGGCTTTGTCTGGATTTCATTTCGCTTGTACTTTCCAATTTCACAATTCTTTTCTTTCTTTTTAAATGGGAACTAACTGGCATTGCTGACTGAAATTAATGGCAAGAAGACAAAAACATTTTTTCTTTGTTGTGTGACTCAAAATAAGTTATGTTTTATTTTCTCCTGACATCTGACTTTCAGCCATGCATGAGTCATGAAATCTTTTCAACAATATGACTGTCAATCACAAGATAAGCTAGATGTAAGAATCTACAGATACAGTAAGGTTGATTTCCAGAGGTATTAAATTCATCAAAGTCTTTAAACAACATTACAATCTGATATTTTTTAATATTTCTTTTTTTTCCCCAAGAGCAGATGACTCTTGCCTCCTATATAGGGTAAAGAAAAATTATGAGAAATTAAAACTTCAACATCATTGCTCTTAATGATTTTTTTTTCATGTTTTAGTCTTTTAATTAGCTGTCTTTAATCACATCATGCAGTTCATTCCTCCTTTCTCAAATCTGAAGCTATATAGAAAAGAAGCTACTTGATAGGTATCTTTGTAAAATTCATGATCTGGGATGTACTAATAATGTCTCTCAGGTCATCATTAACAAGATTTAGAAGAATCATAAGGTCTTAGAGATAACTGCACTAGTAAAACAATATGGAGTTATTTTAGGATATGTTTGTATGTAAGATGACATCTCCATTCACACTGAAATTTCTGGGCATTAGACAATGGAAAATACTGCAATATATGTGAAATTCATAGGCTCTGTCTCTGTTCTATCCTCACCATATCTAAAATAATGAAATGTCTTAGATATTTCATCTACAATGAAAGAAAAAGAGAGAAAGAAAAAAAGAAAGAAAGAAAGAAAGAAAGAGAGAAAGAAAGAAAGAGAGAAAGAAAGAAAGAGAGAAAGAAAGAAAGAGAGAAAGAAAGAAAGAGAGAAAGAAAGAAAGAGAGAAAGAAAGAAAGAGAGAAAGAAAGAAAGAGAGAAAGAAAGAAAGAGAGAAAGAAAGAAAGAGAGAAAGAAAGAAAGAGAGAAAGAAAGAAAGAGAGAAAGAAAGAAAGAGAGAAAGAAAGAAAGAGAGAAAGAAAGAAAGAGAGAAAGAAAGAAAGAGAGAAAGAAAGAAAGAGAGAAAGAAAGAAAGAGAGAAAGAAAGAAAGAGAGAAAGAAAGAAAGAGAGAAAGAAAGAAAGAGAGAAAGAAAGAAAGAGAGAAAGAAAGAAAGAGAGAAAGAAAGAAAGAGAGAAAGAAAGAAAGAGAGAAAGAAAGAAAGAGAGAAAGAAAGAAAGAGAGAAAGAAAGAAAGAGAGAAAGAAAGAAAGAGAGAAAGAAAGAAAGAGAGAAAGAAAGAAAGAGAGAAAGAAAGAAAGAGAGAAAGAAAGAAAGAGAGAAAGAAAGAAAGAGAGAAAGAAAGAAAGAGAGAAAGAAAGAAAGAGAGAAAGAAAGAAAGAGAGAAAGAAAGAAAGAGAGAAAGAAAGAAAGAGAGAAAGAAAGAAAGAGAGAAAGAAAGAAAGAGAGAAAGAAAGAAAGAGAGAAAGAAAGAAAGAGAGAAAGAAAGAAAGAGAGAAAGAAAGAAAGAGAGAAAGAAAGAAAGAGAGAAAGAAAGAAAGAGAGAAAGAAAGAAAGAGAGAAAGAAAGAAAGAGAGAAAGAAAGAAAGAGAGAAAGAAAGAAAGAGAGAAAGAAAGAAAGAAATTCCTTCTACTTCAAGGATGCATAATGAAACTCCAGAAATCTAAGATATATGGATCTGTCATTTCAGGAAAATATTCGAAATATACTTCCTTAAAAAGTTTTAAACTTTATTAAATCAGCATTGAGTGATAATAGATGGACAGAACAGAAGAGCTTTTTATGGCAATTGCAAGAGATCAGTTGAGAACAGCATGTGTTGCTCAGCAATTGGATGTTCTTTAGGAGACAAGACATCTTCAGACATAATTCTATCTTGTACTATGAAGGCTTTCTAACCCAAAGTTTTAAATTGAATAAAAATGGCAAGATAGAGCAATTTCAGTACTTCTAGAATAATCTTTTCAAAACCGTACTATTTGGTGTGATGCTACCTACTTTCAAAAAGAATAAAGAGGAAAAGGAGTATGTGAGAAAAGATTGTGGGTGAAGTGGTGAAAAATAATTTTGATCCATTTCCAGAATTTGATTCAATGAAAATAGCAAATTAGATCATCCCATCTCAGCGTGACTCCTTATTAGATGGAACTGCGGTGTCACCGTGAACACTCTAAAGAGAAGCAGAGAAAAGCTACCCATCATAACAGCAAAGACTGTAATAGTCCCTGGACAGCCATTGCAAAATACCTGATTACTATGCATTGCACAAAATCAGACATCACTCCCTTTTTATTTTCCTCCATTATTGGATAGAGCCCTGTTCACAATTCCAATTAGATCTTGTTTTATACTTTTAAGATCATGTTCTCCTGTGACCTCTGAAAGTAAACTAGATAAGGAGTAAACTTCAGAATTGGTTTGGCACCTAAGGCTGGATCTAATCAGAACACTGGTTTGTTGCAGTGTACTCTATGCTGGGATGAAGGTTCCCCAGGAAGCACGTGAGGGAGTGGAAATAGTTTGGTTTCCTTCTCACTCCTTTTGTACACATGCAAGTGTCAATCACAAAAGCAGATGTAAAGGATGAATGCCTAAAGAAAAATAAATGAGCTTTATTCAGCTTTACTCAGGCTTTACTTCTTTTTTACTTATTTATAGAGTTAGTATGAAATTCTGAAATAATTTTCCCTTATTTTACTTTAAAAATTAAGGCTAGAGAACTGGGAAAATGAGATCACAAGACATGAGAGAATGAGAAATTAGATCTTCCCCAGCTGAACAATTGTATTTGTGTTTTGACTTGACTTTGTCAGCAACTAATAATCTTCAATGACAGGCTTTTGAAAAAATACTAAAGACTGAATGCCCTCTACTAGAATACACTGGAAATCATAAAATACATTCTGTAGGGCCTCCCATAGGCATGAAAACAAAGGCACATAATTCAATAATTAACATAGCATTATTTGTAGAAAAAAACCCGCACACAAATATGGTGTTTTTCTTCTTTACTGCTTTATCTGTCAAAGGCATCCAAAACCTGATGGTAAATACCATACAAATCTTAAGTATATGAGATTATCTGAAAATAAGAGTCAGGTTTTCATGTCTAAGACAGGTGCTAAGACAAGGAGAAATCTTAATTAGAATGGTTTTGATGTGGTTAGCTCTTATAAGAGTTTTGTGCAGCAGTGGTGACTTCTCATTGATGGTGGAAGGAAGAAGGACAATTGTTGCAGGTGCCCTTCAAGGAAGACATGACAGGTTAATTTAGGAATATTTTCAAGAAAAAAGCAAAACAGCTGACAGCCATTGATCACTACTACAGGAGAAATTAAACTAGACACTCTGAGGAGCAGAGAATATGTGCCAAGAGCAAGAGGACCAGGAGACTGACAAGTTGCTGCAGGAAGAACTTGTTTTGCTTTAGGCCAATTTTCAGATGAGGTTAGCCAGTGTAGTGGTGTGGTAAGCAAGAAGTCTCTGCAGAAGCTTGACCACTGAAAGATCTACAGCTCGGCTTGTCCCAGGGATTGTTGATATGGCAGCATGAGAGACTCCTTACCTATTCATTAACAAGTGTCCATACTCATTTGAAAGTGTGTAGCTACCCTTTGCTGTTGGCACTTCGATGCGGATAGGTTGCCCATGGAGACAGATGAGCTGGTGTGGTGGGTTAGCCTCAGCTGGCAGCCAAACACCCACCCAGTTGCTCACGCAGTTCTTCCCAGTAGGACAGGGAGGCTAGAAATAGGAATCATAAGAGAGCAAGAAGACTTGCGGAATGAAATAAAAACAAGTACATCACGTCCCAATTACTGTCATGGACAAGACATATTCAGCTTGGCAATTTAGCTTAATTTATTGCTGATTTATGTAAATATTGAAGTATTTATTCAGATATTGGGTGGAAAAAAAATGTTTAAAAAGGAAAGAAAAAAAATTAAAACACTTAGGGAAAACACACCCCTCCTCCTTTCCCAGGCTCAGCTTAACTTCAGACTCCTCTCCTCCCACTTGCTGCAGATAGCAGTCAACTCAGTGAGACAACAAGGGCTGAAGTGGGGCTGTGATCAAGCTATAGCAATCTATCTCCATTTTTGGTCCTCCTCTTTTTCTCTGCTCCATTGCTGATCCTCCATGACTTGCAGGCTCTTTAATAATATCTCCTCTGCCACGGAGCACCTCCTCCCTTTCCACCTCTAACTTTGATGTTCCTTATGCTACTTCTCACCCCTTTTCGTTCCTTCCTTGTCTCCCCCTCTAGAATTTTCTGTCATTTCTTAAATATGCATTCAGAGAGGCACCCCCAGCATTGCTGAAGGGCTCAGTTATGTCCTGTTCTGGGTTTGTTGCAGAGTTTGTTCTATCCATATGGAACAGGTTGTTTCCAACCTGGGGCCAGCCCCTGCCTTTTTCTCACAGAGGCCATCCCTGTAGTTCATTCCCACCAAAACCTGACTACCTTCACTCAGTCAAACCAGTAAGGGTGAACTGATAGAGGTGACTGCAAAAAAAGGCAATGCTATAAACTTTAATAATAACTGGAGGTTATTGACGACTCTGGGCTCTGAAATTATTACCAGACAGATCCCAAGTTCCTGTCACACCCTACCCCCAACTAATCTCATGTACCACACCTCAGTTTCCATCAATGGAAGATGCTACTTCTTTATATCCAGACACTTTTTATTGGACATTAAGGTCAGAAAAGAGTTCTTTAATTATTGTTTCCCTGGGATTGGGCTGATGGGCCATGACCTTTCAGGACACTGAAAGGTGGACAGAAGATCAGGTTGTGGAAAAGAAGTGTGAGGAATACCAGTGTGGGATCATGATTAGTTCCAGAGAAAGATGGTTGCATCTAAATGGACCATATGAACAAACAAAATTTTTCCAAAGGTCTTTTTTGTTTTGGGGGGGGAATTTTTTTGAGTTTTTTGTTGGGGTTTTGTGGTTCGGTTTGGGAGGCTTTTTGTTTATTTTGGTTTTAGGTTGGTTTGTTTGTTTGGGGGGGTTTTTTTGGTGTTGTGGTTGGGTTTTTTTGTCTAGATGTTCTTTTCTGATGCAATTTTTCTTTAAGACCTGAGAAGTCTCAGCCTACCTAGGTTTCATTGAATAAGTTCACTTCAAAGCTGCATAATATGTATGGTGTATTATTAACTCCCTTTCTATCAGCCTCATCATCACCCTTCAAACTATAAACATGCAAAAATAAGGCATTTCAAGGACAGGTCATTTTTTAAAATGTGAAGAATTGTCCAACCATTAGAGTGGGTTGTCAAGTCCCTTAAGTCACGAATAGGAAGTGACAAAAATTACAGGAGAAATTGACTGTTCTTCAATTAAAAGACATTGAATCAGAATTATGGACTGGAAATAGACTGTTACTAATGCATGTGGGTGAAGACAAATGACAAGAAGTTCTGATTTTTGTGGTGTTTTTAAGGGTTTGAGAACAAAGATCAAGGTTCTGAATGCAAGTAATTTATGTTTAAAATATTTTGAACCACTTAGGAACCATCACTGTTGAACGTGCATTCTACTCACAGTGGATAAACCTGCAGAAAAAAAAAAAATTATAGAAATGAAGGCATTACATAAGTTTCATACTAAACACAATACCTTTTTAGAGGATTTCAAATCTACTGTTGAATTTTTGGCTAACAATTTGTACATGAAGAAACATGGATTTCTGTGTGAAATCCGTGCAGCTGGCCTGGTGTCCCATTTGGACACACAGTGCCAAATCATAAGTGTGTATATATCATCCCATGAAGAAGCATAAACAAAATGGCACAATGTTAGTGAACATTTAAAACTTAACTTTTACAGTATTTGTAGTCATAACTATGAGGTACTGAAGTATTCAGATGTTTTGCTGGGTTCATCCCTGAATATTTTGGACCCACTCAATTCCTACATTTCTCTGAGAATAAAATAATAAATTAATCCCAAGTGGACATTTGAAGACAGTCCTAAGAGTACAGTTTAATTTGTGTCATTCAAGTAACATCCTACTCCTAAAATATGGTAGAAATTTTGCTTAGTCCACTGAACATTATTGTTTTTCAATACCTGGTTGAGAATTGGAGGGCACGGAGTAATTAGAAAGAGAGAACATTATGTGGGCCACTTCCTCATATTTTGCTTGGTGCAGCAGAAGAACTACAGCACTTGGTGAGTAATTTTGGCACTTCTCACTGCAGCACTTACTGAATGTGCTCACTTTCAGGGAAATCTAAGGCAAGGGAATGAATCAAGATGGAATACTACTAGGGAGAGAGGGACAGATGAGAAATGGAAGGGGTTATATCCAGGTCTAATTGTTTTAGAAGAACATCCTCCTAATTCATCCATCTCAAAAAGCCTTTGACTTCCTAACTCCCAGTTTTTTCTCTTTACATTAAATAAGTGCAGAAATCCTTCTTAAAGACATAAATATTGAGAGTAAAAACATGGATCCTCTCAAATTCACAGCAGAACTCCCACAAACGTAACACAACCACAGGATATTTTACTAAGGTTGCATGCATAGCAGAGAATATCAAACAAGTAAAGTTGTGAGAATCATGAATTTTTCCTATCTGCACCCTATAAATCTTCCCAATCTCTTCTCCTACACAAATAAAAAAAATTCTACTTTGCATCAACATCAAAGAATTTATATTTTATAGTTTTGTTTCACTTCCTCTTAAAAGATAAATTTCATAGAAGATAATGTAATTCTCAATTTGAAATTGTTTCAAAATGAAAAGTTAATTTTTTAATTTAGAAAACATTTTTCACCCTTTTTTTAGTCTTATCTACTTCATTCATTTTAAGGTTATCTATTTACCAATTTTGCTCAAATGCATAGGCAGTTTTCTCCTTTACTAAGCTTCATGACTAATAAATTTACTATTTGCAAAAACAATTCATCCACTCCTAAAAACTTTTCTCAGAGTATCACATCACAAATAAAAATATTGTCTTTTATGTCTTCAAGCTTATAAATATGTCTAGGTATATTATGCAGTAGTTGATCCATTTTTGTATATTCTGAATTAAAACTGGAAAAGCTCTGAAGCCGATCTCAGTGTCAACTATCAATTTATGCTGTGAGTCACAACCCCTCCCTGACCGCAGCTTTCACCTTTGTTCTTGTTTGTGATTTTCTATTCCTATGATCCAGTTCATAGAAACATAAACTTCCAATGCCTGTATCAACAGCTCTTCTAAATGCATGGCTATTGCATATGGTCACAAGTGACAAATACAAAACAGAACTTCTATTTTGAGAAGTATCCAGTCAGAAACAGTTTTTCTCAGAGTACACAAACTAGTAATAGCTGAGAAAGTTCAAATTTCCCAAGCCCGGTAATTTTTGAATTGTAAGAAATCAATTATTTGCTACAAGGACTCATGAAGCTTTATGAAAAATTATACTATATGCTATAAACATCCAATATGACATAAAAATACAGCAGATAGTTCTCATTAAAATTCTAAATTTCTTTCTCTGATACATTCTTGTATAAAGTGATGAATTTGTCCATTGATAAAACATAATATTTATGTAAATAGAGCTAATGGTTGCACAGCACCATAATTCTACTGCACACATTGATTACACAGCTACATAAACAAGCACATTTATCTAGATTAAACATCAAGGTTTGACGAACTGGCAAACTTTAGGTTGTTAAGTCATTAGCATCCTTCTGTGACAGGATGATTTTTTAAAACAGCACACAAGTGTCAGGATACAATATAACAATTAACAAATCTGGTTTAACAATCTCTACCACTGAAAAATTATTACAGTAAAACACTGTAATAATAAGTATTAAGTAATTAATTAAAGTAGCTTCATTTGCTGCAATGTATGGTAGCTCTTCAAACAGTATGATTTGTATAAAGAGACAATTCATTTTTGCGAGCATAGTTTTTTATAATCTATTTTATCTATATTTTTTCTCCTGCAGTAAAATTTTCCTCTGTCTCCTCCCTTTTCTGCCTTCTACTTTCTCCAAAATAAAGTAATATTCATTTGTTACAGAGGAGTAAATCATCAAGAATCACCAAGCTCTTTTTATCATTTGGCTGCCTGCAGGATAAGACTGACTGAAGACCTATTGGGGCCAGAGTCTTTCTATTAATTTAATGGGGCACTGGATTGTACCAGACACAGTGGCCTGGCACCACTTTATTTGTGCAGTTCTACTATGGCATGAGGAAGAAACATAGCTTTATATAATTTCATTTTTATTTAACCACTGCCTGCCCTATGTAGTTTCTTAACCAAGTAGTAGTAGTAGTTTAGGACCAAGCAATTTGTCATCCACAAGGTAGTTTACATAAAGAAAAAGAAAGGAAGTTAGCCTCATTCTGTCTAAAAATTATTCAAGATACTGAACAGTTATTGACTGATGAAGAAAGGCCTCTTTCAAGTATGATCCATTGGTAAGACACAGAAATGGCCAGTGAGGAACCTGCAATATGCAAAATGAGCGCAACTGTTCAATTTGAGAAGGTGCTGGTGCTCATGTCCCAGCCCAGCTCATCTGCATGATGCCATTCAGCATCAGTCTGATTGGCATTTGACAAAGTGCAACAGACTAGTGAACCAAGAGACACTGCTCACAATAGCCAGTTTCCTGGAACCAAAATGTTCATCAAGATCTTCTTAATCGGTTGCCTAAGGGTGCTAGAAATTAGTTTAGTTGGGTAACCATTTAAACTGATCAAAACCTTTTTCCTGCTGAGATAAATGCCATCCGTATTCTCTCATGGACTATGAGGGTCTGTAGCAGTGTAGCCTAGCACAATCCACACCACTAACCAAACTTATTCTACTGAAAAGGTTGGTAATGAGGTGGCATGAGCATGTAGCTGTCATGTAGAATATAACAAAAAGCAGTGATGACCATGCATGAGTGTGCAAGGAGAAAGCGGCATGGAGTGGGAAGACAGCATTGAGAAACAGGCAAGAAGGAACACACCCAGTCTTTCTGACACAGAATCACTTTAATTACAGTTTCACAAAAAATGACCCATTTTAACAAGGCAGGCATTGTCAGCAGCAGCCTCAGAAATGATAGCTGTTAATTAAAACTTTATTTTCAACTTTAGCCTACATTTTATAGGCTGCCCTTGGCCTCAGAATAAGTTTAAGGGATCAGAACCTGCTGCTGCATTCACAGGGCTCCTGTGGAAACCTGAAGGCTTATGCACCAAAAAACTTACTTCTAATGACACACACACACACACACACACACACAAAGTGAGGGCACCTCTCTTCCCTCTAGCTGCAACAGAATATTTCTACTCAAATACAGAAGTAGCTTAGACTTGCATAGCAGATTTGTGTAACTTTATTTTGATGAGAGGCACTAATAAACAGATAAGAAACTGCCTCATCAAAAGGATATACCTTTTACTGTTCTCCTGGGACAGCACTGCTTAGCTCTGGAAGCTCATTTCAGCACCAGATTATGGGCAAATTTTACATGATAGCTACAAATTATAGGATGGGTGTAACCCTTCAAATGCACTTTAACTGGAATCTAGTCAATGCTCAAAGACATTGCACACTTTGTTTGCATTCCAAACCCTGTAGGAAGTAACATTAGCTCACACAGGTATGAGCTCTTCTCTTCACCATTCTGATTAACACGTGCTTTTTTGGCTCTGTTGTGGAATAAGTTAGCTACCAGAGATGACTATCCCCTTTAACATCCACATAAGATTCTGACTAACCCCTGACTTTGAAATTCTGCTAATAGACACCACAAGTTAATGCAGTAAGACAAAGTGCAACATCAAATTGCAAGATCATAAAAATTTCTCCTCTGCCCAGTCCTGCAGATTGTTTTTTTCTTAGTTCTTTGCCTACTTTGGGCAGAGTACAGACAGAAACAGATCATGAAAGAAACATGCTTTTGGTTCCAGTAGACCATATTTTTATTTAGTGTGATGTGTTTGAAACTAGACTCAGAAGTTCTCATGGGAAATTATTTCAAACACAGGAATAGTTGTAATTCCCATAGAGATAGCATCCTTCCAAAGAGAAAATTCACACCCCATGAACAAGAACTACCACAAAGAGCATAGGACTCCTGAGTTTGTGTGTTCCTGGACATGTCCTCTCTTTCCACCCAGAAATCTTCTGGAAAAACCTGAGAACTCTGACGTTGTTTCCAGACCTTCTGTAGCACATGGCACGAGGCAGTGGGATGTCAGGCAATCTCAAGCATGTCCACTGTAGACTGTCAAACCAGAATAGCTAATACAAGCTTTGAGTTTTGGGGCCACCGTTAAAAAATATGGTTTTTAAAAAATCATAGAATCAGCCAGGTTGGGAAGGACCTCTGAGATTATCAAGTCCAATCCTTGATCCAACACCACCACGGTTACTAGACTATGGCACTAAGTGCCACATCCAGTCTCATTTTAAAAATCTCCAGGGACAAAGAATCCACCACGTCCCTGGGCAGCCCATTCCAATGGCTGATCACCCTCTCTGTAAAGAATTTCTTCCTAATATACAACCTATACCTCTCCTGGCAGAACTTAAGACCATGCCCTCTTGTCTTAGTTATAGTTGCCTGAGAGAAGAGACCACCTGGCTACAACCTCCTTTCAGATAAATGCCAGGGAGCAGAATTTTGTCCAGAGAAAAGACACATAACCAAGGAATATGGCACAAGAGAAGTTTTCACAGGGAGCACTTTGGTAAAATAAGTAACATTCAACTCAGCTAGGATGCACGTAATCTTAAATTGGGTGCAGCCAAACAGGATATTCCTTTTTTCCATCAGTACTGTCTAGCCTTTTAAATTGATTTCTTGTCAGTAGACTGATTTTTATATAAATTTTAGGTGCTTTTTTATGAGTAATATTAGTATTATTATAACACTTTGGTTGTACAGATGGATTGTATAGGCTGTCAGCATTTACAATTCCATTTAGGTGATGTACAAAATTGAGCTGGAGGAATTTTTCTGAAAGGGTTTGATGGCTATCAGTGAGTGAGTCATTGGTCTTGAATAAGCACAGGTTTTCTTCAGCATGATGGGTGTCTACATACAATCCCTGAACGACCCTTGATACTACAAGTAAAAGCAGTGGGAAGCCACTCAAGTCAGCGAATTCCATCCAAGCCTAAGCCACGCTAACTGAAGTGAGCTGGAAATCTGGCTTAGCAATTCGAGACAGCCCATGTGAAAGATGGTAAAACACCAACTCCTGAGCTGTTTCTACTCTCTATGTCAAATGATCCAACAGTCCAGTGATTTGATACCAACAACTCTGACTTGAAAGTGGCTACAAACATTTGGATGAAGGGATTTCTTGGTTATAGTAGTGTGCTTCTGTGCTTGGCAGAAAACAAGCAGTAGGGAGTGAAAAAACAGTCATGAGGCTGCCCCTGACAAGGCAAGGGTATGTACCGTCATACCTGGAATGTGGGAATAGGACAAGCAGTACAGTGTCATAGGATGGGAACACTACTGCTGCAGCAGTCTGGAAAATGCTTAGCTTCCTGATAACTGCAATCCTGCAAGGAGCAGAGGCAAAACATACAAAAAACAGCCTTTGAAAATCTACACAAGAAAAGAGTAAACAGCTTCCTTTGCATTCAGAAATTCATGCACCGTCTTATATACAGAAACAGATTGTGGCAGAGAATCACCTGACTCAGGTCAGCAGTTTCCCTTTCAGCAGAAGAAATTCACCATAGTCTTGTGTATTGGTCAAAAGGTAAAGATTTGATGACAATTATGGGGGGAGGGGGCAGGGGGAGGAAAGAAAAATTCCTGCTGGAAGTGTTCTGGTTTAGATAATATCAAAAAGACCAGAACCAGAAAAACAGATATTCATCTCCATAGTTTAGTTAATTAGGAAAGCAGGCACAAAGGGAATATTTTTTGAAAGGCAGTATTGAAAAACACGAAAAATCTTCTAAGGGTTTTGAAGGTAAAATTATCCCAAATCCAGGAAAGGACTATACTGGTGACACCATTGTATTAAACAGCAAGTAAAAAAAAGCTACAAAGGTACATTTAATAGCCATGGGAGAACACATAAAGCACTGGATAAGGTCTATAATATATTCTTTTAAAGATACTATACTGTAACTGACAAATGCCGGTCTACTGAGGTTTAGTTTAGCACTGGAGCTGTGAGCAGTATTTGAGTGGTATAAGGTGTTTGACCTGAGCAGAGGTCTGTGCGAATTGCCTCTTGGGAAATAACTAGCCTGTCAGAGACTAAATCTACATGGGAAAGTGTCCCAGTGAAAACACTGTTCAGGTTCAGTATTGCTTTTGTGGTAAACAAGAGGAAGAAGGAAACTTTCCAGATTAACCTATTGGTTTGAACAAGAAACTGAGACAAACTGAGAACCAAATTCCTCCACTAGGCACAGCAGCAGTCACTGTCTGATCCTACACATGCTTTGTATTCAGGTCATTCACATTCAGGGCAAAGGCTGTAGATTATAAAGCAGGAACAGTCCTGGGACAGGATAAAAAGAACATTGGAGACTTTGATAGATAAAACCATCCCACCCTGGACAGCCTTATACATCACTGTACAGAGATGCAGATTTATTAAAGGTCAAGGAGAAATTTATATTCAGAACTCCAAATAAGAACAACATTGCATTGAAGTCACCCGGTAGCTGTGACATGGTCACATTTGGCCACCACGCCTCACAAACACACACCCCTTTGGTTTTCTTCCTAAGGGAACTGAAGCCAAATCCTGGAAGGCGACCACTACTGTGTTCTGAGAAACACAGAGAGTCCTTTATTCCCCTGTGCTCTGGAAATAATGATGCTTTACTAGGTCCATGTAATTCAATTCCCAATGGCATTTGTGGTCCACTCACCTGTCCAGCATACAGCCTACATTATAAGTATTTTGCACAAGCTCCTACATTTACACTGCAAATGGTTTAGAATTTTTTCTTTAAACTACTTTTAGCTTGATACCCTTTATGGCACATTGTCTTTCTGGATTTTATGGATGTTCAAAGGACATGTGTACCCACATACATTCCGGAAAGACTGGAGGATATTTGGACTCTCATCTGAAGTGAAGCTCTAGTTTAGTTTTCCCCAATTAGATTTCTAGTTCATGCACAATAAAACCTCTGTGAACCAAGCCAAGGCACTGCAGGAGGTCTGAAGTAAAACACCCATATAGATTAAATCAGTGCTGTCTCCATCAGATTTTATGCTTCCCGTGGTTCCTGATACATATATGTTGTCTGCCAGGAGGTTTGCACATGGGGTGTCCAAAGCTGCTACTTCTCACGTTGGCATAGATGGGGTTAAGGTCAAAACAAGCTTGGCACAAACAAAATAGGGATCAGAGAAAAAAAAAACCACCATATTTTTTTAAACATAGTGAGTATAGACTGTGTATCAAGATTTATCAAAAGTGTCCCAGATGGTTACTCAATTAAGTGACCAGCAGATAAACATTGTGTGAGCCACTTATCACCCAGGAAGCCTCTGACCCAGAGGGAAGATGACAAACTGAATGCTGTAGTAGCTCTTCAAGACAGTCGGAAAATGTTTGGCTGAAAACAGCCCTTCTGCTGTGAGATATTTAGACAAAAGCACACATGGAGAGAGCACCACTTTTATGAGCTCCAGCAAAAATAACTCTGCTCTCAAATTCAGCAAACTCACTCACAAATTGCTTTAAAATTTGTTGTGTGTTCTTGTCTTAGCATTTCCTGCATTCAGCGTTTTCCAGCCTCCATCACCTTCCTCTTTTATCCAGGGAGGAAAATATAAACTTAAGCTATTTGGACTCAAAGTACCTACCAGTATTTCTGGTTTCAACAAGTATGATAATT
Source organism: Oxyruncus cristatus (assembly GCA_013399855.1). NCBI lineage: Eukaryota > Metazoa > Chordata > Aves > Passeriformes > Cotingidae > Oxyruncus > Oxyruncus cristatus. The sequence goes on along the minus strand of VXAY01012530.1, from coordinate 3,374,075 downwards.
TTCATTAAGTTTAAGTGGAACTACTTCCTGGGAAAGAAATGGGGCAGCTCACAATGGACACATGGCACATCCAGATTGTAGCACCTGCACTTACGAGGGTTATAACTCCCAAGGAGAGTGGAGTATATTTTTCGGGAGTGGAGAGGACACGTTTTCAACACCAGTGCCCTTAGGGCTCTACCAAACCCACTGTCATGGTCAGGCTGCTTGCTGTGTTTCCTTGCTTAGCTAAAGTTTGCCAACTGCAGAAGTCACCACACATTATTGAAGATACCACTCTATCCTGTTTAAATGTTGTGCAAATCATCACTGTGATTTTTTTTGGGGGGGGGAGGAAATTTTCCAAAGCTCAAATATGTTCTTTCACCTTCAACCTCTTCATTTGGTGATTTTCTACATAAAACCACTTCTGCAGATCCAAAGTCATGATTCAATGGCCTTTTTATCAGCAGTCTTACTTTAGAAACCTAATTTTCCAGAATAGTCACCCTTCAAGAAGTTTTCAGTAAATCCTAGTGACTGAGTATCTGCAGATCTTCTTTATGAAAATCCTAGTGACTGAGCATCTGCAGATCTTTTTTATGACACCAATCCTTCATCATGTCAGATCTTACCTAAAAACTGTAGCTGTTCTAAGGATCGCATATCCAACTTTTTTTTTTTAATAAAAAGAAGTCTTTTGCCTTTTCCATTCCGCTATGTCATATTGGACTCATCCCAGCAACAGTGTGGCAATGCAACACATGCATACCTCTTGCCAGATCATCTCAATCCAAACTGCTGTGGTTATGACTGACTGTCATGGGTTCAGGTGGCTGGGTTTTTGGTAGTAGGGGGGCCATAGGGGTGATTTCTGTTAGAAGCTGCTAGAAGTTTCACTATCCTATGAAAAAAGCCAATGATAGTCAGCTCCAGGAGGGAATTTCCTGCTGCTGGCTAAGGCTGAGCCAATTAAAATGCACTTCTGTGATAACATGTTTAAAAATAGAGGAAGAAAAGGCTGTGTGTCACAGAAGAAATTCCAGCCCAGAGAAGAGCAGAAGAGAACATGGGATAACAAGCAGACTCCAAGGTCAGAGCAGCAAGAGGGGGCAGGAGGGGCCCGGGGGGCCTCCCTCTCCCCCTCCAGCAGGGGAAGGACTGAGAGCTGAGACCCCTGCTGCTGGGGGAAGACCATTGGGGTGCAGAGACCCCCTGCAGCTCATGCTGGAGCAGGTAGATAAATGGAGGAAGCCGTAGCCCCGTGGGAGTCCCAGGATGGAACGAAGTCCTGCAGGAGACCTGTGGCCGGTGGCTGGTGGAGACAAAAACCCACGCTGGAGCAAATTGTCCCGGGTATGACTTGTGGCCCCGGTGGGGGACCTACATCAGTATAAGGACTGCACCCCCGTGGGGAGTGACCCACAGGGAGAGGTCCATCAGGGACTGTCTCCCAAGGGAAGGGACCTCCATAGAAGCAGGGGAAGGACTCAGAGCCATGACCCCCC